>CM076581.1:768410752-768736568 GCA_034641835.2 Pinus albicaulis | reverse complement strand
GGAGATAAGTGCATTGCAGTGCACTTAGTCTCATTCAGAGGAGTGTTGATGAGTCAATGGGTCATATAATCTATTCTTAAAACATTGTAAATCTCACAATCAAATCCATCAATGGAATGACTTCTCTTAGGGCATATAGCAACTGAATTAGGGGATGATAGACCCTATTCATATTGGTCTTGGGTGATGATGCCCAATTTGACTAGGTCTTAGGGGATGATGCCCAAATTGACCTGTAAGATCTGCCCCCTAAAGCATGAATTCAAAATAATTATAATATTTGGATGAGATGCTTTACGATGTGATGAGTACGATTTGAAGCAGACAGTGACTTGCATCAATTTTCAATACATTACATCATGATATCTTACATCTTGGACATGAATTGTTGAGGGATTCATACCCATGTCCAACACATAAATTATCATAACATGTACATAATTCAAAAAGTCGTCTACAGCTATAGACATGCCTACAGATATAGGCCCATGTTCGGATGACCATCTATATGTAAAGCCATTGTACGTATCATGTGGTACAACCTGAAATCGCAGCTCGGATGGATGAAACTATATCCATGATATTTTTATCTCATTCACTCGATCGTTCAAGTACAATTCTAACCATGCAAATATATGATCTGAAGTCAAACATGGGAATACATCGCCTGATTACCATCCATTGATGTAAGTTGTTAACAGACATGAGAGAAACCACTTTTGATGTTAATGGTTCTCAAGGTACTGCAATACAATTTTCAATGTGTGAATAAATGATTTGATGTCGAACACAAAACAAAATATTTCGATCGAAGGTATGATGATGATGTCAACCTATTGCCGGAAGCGAGAAACCTGTCGATGATGTAGAAAGCTTCAAGGCACTGCAAAGATGTTTCTAAGTTAACTTCCTGGATGATGAGCTGATGTCGATAGGAAGAAACTTTATTGCGAAACGGGAGTAATGATTTTGGAGACAAAATGTGACTTTATGTGGCAATGTTCAGGGATGGCAGTCATGAAAATGAAGGTTTATGAGTATTCTTGACGATGAGGAATTACTGGATAACCTCTCTTGAACATATCAGTGACACTGAAATGAGTTGGAAGCATTGACCCAAAACTGAAGTGATGGTATGATGGACCATAGGTATGATATACCGTCAAGAAGATTACCCAACCCAAAAATCATGGTGATGAAGTGAAAGTGTCATGTTCAAGAGTGACATGCTACCATAAGTGAACTGTTCTTTTTCCCAAATTTTTCCAAGTCATTACTACTCTTTATTTTTTAACAAGCTTGAGGAGGGTAACATATGATTTATCTATAATTCATCCCTTCGGGTGAATCCATCGGTCTTTAATGATTTAATGATTCTAGCGATAAATGAAACTCGATTCTTTCCATGATAGAAAAGTCCGTCATTATTTTATGTTTTAACTAGTCTAACGATAGTGAAAACCCGATCCTTTTTCATATTTAGAGAGTTTGAAAAAGGGACGAAAAGAAAACTCCATAAGTCATTTCTCGTAAATTTGTCGCTCAGGTTCGAAAAAGTGTAAAATGATACTTGAGAAAACCTCTTAGCCATGTTCAACTAAGGTGTTCATTTTTCGTAAATAATCTATCTCAATCTGGAAAAGGGTTAAACTTATACTAAGAAGATGTCGTTTCATTTACTTTTACGAGCTCGAAAAGACAAGTGCTCGGAAATATTTTCAGATTATCGGAGTTTGAAAAGAGCTAAAAGACGACTCCAGGGGGTTCCTTTTTCGCATTTAACAAAGATCAAAAAAGAGATAAAAGTGTGCTTTAAATTATTTTTTCATGTTTAACAAAGCTCAAAAAAAGAGGATAAAAGTATGCTTTGGTCAACTTTCAATTTAATTTACAAGCAGGAAAAGACGAAAAGAACTTGGCATTTTCATGTGTTTTACGAGCATGAAAAATAGCAAAAGAAGCTTGGGATTTTCTTGCGTTTAACAAGTCTTGAAAATAATAACCGTAATTGACTCGAGATAGTTTTGAATGCCCCCTACAAGAGCACATGTTGAATTCCCCTTGCAAGATCACATGCACCCCAAGCTTCATTTCATTTACCTAAGTAGACTACTAGTTACTAATAGCTGGATGGAATGAATGTTCATTTACGAGATAAAATGGAATACTCTTCTTAATTAGGAGAGGATTTATTTCATTTTCTAACATGCTTGACACAAGAAAGGAGCTATGCTCATGGAACCTTGTTTCATTTAAGGAGCTTGACACAAGAAAAAGAACTATGCTCATGGCCTGTTTCATTTTTAATGAGCTTGATACAGGAAAAGAAATATCCTCAAGAATCCGTTTCATTTATCGAGGTTGACACAGTAAAAGAATTATCCTCAAGAATCTATTTCATTTATCGAGGTTGACACAATAAAATAACTATCCTCGAGAATTTGTTTCATTTATTAAGGTTGACACAGTAAAAGAACTATCCTCATGAATCTGTTTCATTTATAGAGGTTGACACAATAAAAGAACTATCCTCAACACTTGTTTCATTTTTTAATGAGGTTGACACAGTAAAAGAACTATCCTTGAGAATCTGTTTCATTTATCGAGGTTGACACATTAAAATAACTATCCTCAAGAATCACCCAGCTTATCAATTTCAGAATCATTAGGAATATTCCTTAATTCAGATGAAGTGGAAGAAATCATTATGCAGATCTCTATATTTATGATTTCCTCTGATGTCGCAGGCGACGGTAATGGAAAGGTGCCAATTACGGAAGGATCCTTAAAGAGTCCTACACGAATTTTTAGATACTCGGGCGTCGTTGAAAACATCGAAGATGCTCTAACAAATCTACAGGAACTTGAAAGTAAAAAGGATCAACGGAAGCAGAGTCGATCAAACGAGGAAAAAACTGATATAAATGAAGCTTCAGCCCAAAATGAGTGGGGACCAAAGGGGTTGGCTCTTCCTCCATGATGATTGATTGATTTTATTACAAAAACAAATAAACAAATAAAATGGTGATACTAGGAAAAAAATTTACCAACTAATTGTGAACTGTAGAATACCTCCTGGCGAACCAAGAAGTACGGGAATTAAATCTCCCCGAATTTTGTGTTTGGTATATCGCAAGTTACAAGGCAGCTGACTCAGTTACCTATGGATGGTAAGCAACCGAAATTTTTCCTCCTAAATATACCCGAAGGTACGTGGAGGCCCAAGTCTGTGTTAGCGATGTCTAATGTGAAACCGCACAGTGAGAGAAACCCCATATACTTTTCGTACTAGAACACCGCCCGACATACCCGCAGCTACATGGACAAGCTCCGATATACTTATGTACGTGGAGTGAGGTATCACAGACAAGTTAGCATCAGCTACTATATTTAACGATGTCGGAACACATCTCTACCCTAGACCTTCTAACTGTTATCGTTAATGTTACAGTGGTTCCTTAGGTAAATTAAGATAAATTTTATGTTTATCTTGATTATCAATTTGTCATTCAATTTCACCGTGAGATGTATTGAAAATTCCTAGAATGCAATTAGAATGATAAGTATTCGTTTCGAATTGATTTTCAACAATGAAAAACTAGCTAGTAGGGATAGAGCAATCAAATAATTTTCAAACATCAATGAGCACATATAAATGCAATTTTTCCCTAATATATTCCTATGTAACACTCACAATATCTAAATGTACATGCATGTTTTTATTTTCAGTTCCTTTAATGTGAATGAGTAAAAGGAAACTAAATGCACAAATAAATCAAACAAATGTTTTCTTTCGAGAAATTAGGAATGAAACAACAATTTTCTCATAGGAAAATGAAGAATGAAATGACAATTTTCGTTTAAGAAATGAATACTGAAACAAAAATTTCCTTTTTGAAAACAGAGAATTTTTCTAATGCAAAACCAAAAAAAAAATAAAAAATTCTTTCGAGAAATGAGGAATGTAACAACAATTTTCTCATAGGAAAATGAAGAATGAAACGACAATTTTCCTTTAGGAAATGAAGACTGAAACTAAAATTTCCTTTTTGAAAACAAAGTATTGATCTAATGAAAAAAATTAAAAAATTTGAATTTAATTTTCCAATGATAAACAAAACATCTAAGGAAACATTGAACAAACAACTATCCAAAGGAGGAAGAACAAGTAATGTTTATTGGTCTCTAAGAGCAATCAGACATCTGAGAATACAACAAACCATTGGCTGAAACTGAAGGCAAAGACAAATTTTGATGGAATTTGGCTAGATGAGGGGGAAATGAACCCTTTAAGGGGCCTAATTGCGTTGCAAAGCACCCCAGAATGGGAGACAGTTCTTTGAATAGCACTGTGTCCTGACCAACATTGCGTTGGACTCAGCTAGATTTGCAGAACTAGCATACAAGACACGCTTCTTTGGAAAAAAGTACATTCAAATGAATGAAAGGATGAAGTAAAGTCTACTGAATATGATAAAAAAAGACAGAAACACTAGGAATGATGGATTTCTCCCCAATGGAGTTTCCAATTTGTTATACAGAATTCTAATCTACGAATAAACTAGATTCCCTAAGTGTGGTGTTCCTTCACTCAGAAAAACAGAAGAAAGACAATTAATATTTTCTCTAAGAAAAATAGATAGACAGAAAGGAAAGAAACCTAATTGTGATCCTTTCTCTCTCTTTCTACTCCTTTTGTTGTTTCCGCCACTCTCAATCTAACTAAAGTCGATAGATTGATACCTGTAATCAAAGTTAGAGAATAGAAAAAACCATATAAATATACAAGTATCTACTTATCTTAACCAAATCGAACCAATTAGATCTAAGAATACATACACAATTGAGAATTCAATTCACAAGATATAATCATACATATGAGAAAATGAACAAATATCTTTATTAAGAGAGTAGGAGGAGAAGATTACAACCAATAGATCGATTCATCATCAACCTGCTCCAACTTCATTTCGTCTTCATCACACCAAGAATCATCTCAAAAGCATAACAATACTTCCAGCTCTCATCAATTGAGAATCTAATAGCATAACAGTACACAAATTTCTCCCCACTAGCACTTAGATGAGTGCTCAATTTATAGGGAAATTGAAGGTATCTTCTCAATAAATGGAATTGAATGGCTTTATAATAATAGGTGAGACATGTTTCCAAGTTCAATGGTGATGGATGAACACTTGTACGAAGTATGACACCTGTGAGATCTTCTAGAAGGCACTGGACATGTGGAGATTCCCGAAACAATGATGATTTCGCTCCTAGGAGACCAACACACCCTTAAGTGTCGGGAAGTGTATTGCAGTGCACCCTTGCATGGAGATAAGTGCATATCAGTGCACTTAGGCCCATTCAAAGGAGCGTTGATGAGTCAATGGGTCATATAATCTATACTTCAAACATTCGAAATCTCACAATCAAAGCCATCAATGGAATGACTTCTCTTAGGGCATACAGTAACTGAATTAGGGGATGATAGACCCTATTCATATTGGTCTTGTGGGAGGATTCCCAATTTAACCAAATCTTGGGGGATGATGCCCAAATTGACCTGTAACACTTCTCATGGTTTTTTGTCATTCATGCATGTAATTCGGAAAATTGGCATAGCAGATTTAGAAATGAGCACCGCAAAAATGATGGATGATCATTCTTAACTGGTTGGGGATCCAATATTGATCCACACTTGTCGTATTATCCCTACACTCATAATCACAAAATTACAATTATCCCCTTTATTTATCGCACACGGTTTTTGCATGGTCTTTTATGTGGCGGAATCTTGCAATGGCGTACCAAACCTTGGGAATGATCTCACATTATTATCATTTAAATGAAATAAATATTAATATGTTGTCACACTTAATCATATGGTTCGGCGGTTTGATGTATCTCAATTTACTTTGGCAGTTGTTGTGCTATGAAGCTATGTGGCGGGGTGCAAAGAGAATAGTCATGTTTTATGTGTGTAATGGTATTTGAATTAAGGTAAAGACACATGAAAGGGAAAGGTTCATGTTTTTTTTATATGTTATAATATTTTTTTTAATATATTATAATATTTTCTAGGGTATCTATGGTCAACGAATCAGAAAAGGTCGAGATGGATCCCGATCCAAGGGATATGCTAACAATGTGGGGCTTGGACATCACAGAGCAGAACATGAAGAACTTCATTGTTCTAGCTGGAATGTGTGCATGGATTTCAGGAGGCTCGGGAGAGGTGAGGAAGAAGATAGGGGAATTGGGTTGTCTGGCGGAAACTCTAAGCGGCCTAGGCAAAGGGTCTCAGACAGCGAAAGAGCCTCTAGTGGGAAGTCAGGAGTTGTTACCTCTACATGTTGCGGTCTCTGGTGCAAAAGTGGGGTTTCAGCGGGTAAGTGGACTAAACCAAGGTTTGCAGAATTCAGTTATTTTCACTCGGGGGTTAGAAGATATTGTTTCTAGTTATGGCTTCTTGAAGAAATAGGGATTGAAATCATGTCTAGGAGGGGAGTTTTATTCCACTTCTGTGAGTAAGGTCGGGGTGGTGGATGGTTTGGTGGCACGTAGACCTCCGAAAAGCCTAGGAGAAGGAGAAAGGTGGTTACAGGGTTATCTGTGGGACGAAGGTATGGAGACTCTCGCTGGTGCTATCACGAGAGACAAGAGGGTATGGGAAGGGCCACAGATATGGGGGAAAGGGGCCATAGAAGAAGGGATATCACTAACAGAACTTCAATCTCAATAAAATAATAAAGAACCATGGTCCAACCTAGGTAAAGATATAGCAGGTTTTGTCTATGGGTTTGTACTTTAGGCAGAAGGAGAGACCGGTGACTCAAAAAGTGGAGAAGTGGGGTTTCGGTGGGAGTCAAACACCAAAGTGGAACTAACTAACAAGGAAAGAAACCTAGAGCATGGAGACGAAGGGGAAAATGTGGGGGGAGAGAGGGGGGTGTAAAAGGAAAAAAGCGAAAGTAATAAGGAGATAGGAGAATATTCCAAGTTTGGTCATGGGTGTAGACATTTCATTTGATGAAGCAATGGAGACTACAAAGCCTACACTTGTTAGAAGAGCCAAAGGGAAGAAGTTCTCAGCAAATTAAATTAAGGAATGGGCAGCAAATGCATGGAGAGAAGCCCCCAACCAGATATTTGGGGTTGTTAATTTAGCAAATGGTTGGTTCATGATGAAATTTGAGAGTAAGAAAATTTTACAATGGGTGCTAGAGAGAAGTTGGGGGTTCAACAGTGTAGGAATTTACAGGGTAAGTTCCATAGAACAAGAACCAAAGGTCACCACTCACAAAGAGATCACAAATCAGTACACCAGTATAATCACGTGGTTAAAACCCTCAAAGAGGGAAACAGACCATGGCCTGAGCCAACATGGCCACTTCAAGCAATTTATTAATATAAAAAGAAAAGTTACATATGTTTCTCTCAAAAACGGTTTCTGGACAAATGACCCTCCATGCTCTTTAAATAGAGATCATGGACTAATCAAGTATTAAGCCACGGATCAAGTGTCATTAATACTGAGGTGAGAGATAACCGTCGGATCACTATAAATCATGACTATCAGATTATAAGTTACAAATGTACATGGTAAAGAAACACACTTTACCTAAATCTACACTAGACTAAGTTATTCTTAACTATTTCTTATGTGTCGGAATATCCTAACATCCCCCCTTAAGAACAATTTGGGATAGGATTGAAGGATTTACAAAGGTGACACAAAAGGAGCCTATTTCCTATGTGTCGAAATATCCTAACATCCCCCCTTAAGAAAAAATTGGGATAGGATTGAAGGATTTACAAAAGTGACACAATAGGATAAGGAAGGAGGCATTAGAGCCTATCCCCCCTTAATGAAAACTTTCCTAAACTCCAAGCATGGATCGAAGTTTGGTAAACTTCGCTTTTGTGAGAGCCTTTGTAAAGATATCGGCTACTTAATCATTGGTTGGACAGTACTACACTTCAAGAACACGATCATGAATGAGCATTCTGATGAAGTGTATGTGGATTTCAATGTGTTTCATACACTGATGCTAAATTGGATCTTTACATAGCTGAATGGCACTCTGATTATCACACCAAAGTGTAGTTGGATGCTGCTGATGGAGACCAAATTTAGACAGGATCTGACGAAGCCACATGGCTTCCTTGCTAGCTTCAACTGCACCATGATACTCTACTTCTGCTGAAGAAAGAGAGATGAAACTTTGTTTTTTACAAGACCAAGTAATAGGTCCTGAACTGAGAGTGAATAAATATCTTGCAGTCGACTTTCAATCATCAGGGTCACCAGCCCAATCAGAATCAGTGAAACCAATCAACAATGGAGATGCTCTTGCACTGTAATGAATCCCAAACTGAACTGTACCTCGAATATATCAAAGTATCCTTTTGGCTTCTTTCTAGTGATTTTCATGAGGTTGGTGCATAAACCAAGCGACAAGACCAACAACAAAGGAAGGTTAGGACGGGTATGGGTTAGATACAAAATTTTACCAATAAGTTGACGGTATAAGGTAGCATCAACTTCAGGGGTAGTACAAGTGACTGAAAGCTTGACTCCAGACTTAAAGGGAGAAGGGGCTGGCTTACAATCTTCCAAGTGAAAGTGGTGTAGAATATCACATGCATACTTGGACTGAGAGAGGGTAATGCCTTCCTTGGATTGCAAGACTTGAAGACAAAGGAAATAATGCAAGTTTCCTAAGTCTGTCATTTCAAACTTCTTTTTGAGGCTAGAATTCAAATGGTTTATATGGTTTGGATCACCACCAGTAAGGATAAGATCATCAACATAAAGAACAAGGATGGTGAAGGACTTACCCACTTTCTTGGTGTAGACAGTGTTGTCAGAATGACACCTAGAAAAGCCATTATCTAAGAGAAATCTATCCATTTTGGCATACCAAGCCCAAGGATCTTGTTTGAGACCATAGAAAGACTTACTAAGGCGACAAACCAGGTTGGAGTATTTTTTTGATAAAGCCAAGGGGTTGTTCCATGTGGATTTCTTCATGCAAATCTCCATTTAAGAAGGTGTATTTAACATCCATCTAATGGACTTCCCATTTAAAGGAGGCAGCAAGGGAAAGAACGAGGCGGATAGAATTCATTTTGGCAACAGGGGAGAAGGTTTCAGTACATTCAATGCCTTCAACTTGTGAAAATCATTTAGCAACAAGATGAGCTTTATGTCTATCCACTTTTCCATCTGGTCCAAACTTTTTTTTGTAAACCCATCTGCATCTGAAAAGTTTTCTTCCTTTTGGAAGAGGAACAAGATCCCAAGTATCATTCGCTAATAAGGAGTGATATTCTTCATTCATAGCTTCATCACAATCTGGATGACTGGAGGCTTCTTCAAAGGTTTCTGGATTAGTATTTTCTGGAACTTGAGCCAATAAGGAAGAGGCTCTTTCAAATTGAAAACGTGTACGTCATCAATCGGCAGGGTCACCTGCAAGAGAACCTGCTGCATCCCGAGTAGAGTGGACCCATCTTGGAAGAGGTGGAGTATAAGGAACAATTTCAAGAGGTGGAGGAGTATTTTCAACCTCGTTGTCATCAACTGAACTAGAAGGAATGATATTAAAAATAGAAGAGAGAGAGAGAGGTGGCACATATGTCGAATTAGGCTCGCAGGCCAAAGGTGGCACACCTGCCGAACTAGGCTCGCAGGCCGATATATTTTCATCAAATTTTACATCTCTTCTAGTGATTATATTTTTGGATTTTGGTTGAAGAATTTTATGTCTTTTGACATCTTCAGAATATCCAACAAAAATGCATTTTTCACTCTTAGGTTCTAAGGCTTTATGTTTCGCATCTAGAATATGGGCCCAAGCATCACTTCCAAAAACATGAAAGTGACTTACATCTGGTTTGATTGAGCTCCAAGCTTCTTCTGGACTTATATTTTTTAAAACCTTAGTAGGATTGTGATTTACTATGTAATTTGCACAGTTAATGGCTTCTGCCCAAAAATTGAGACCAAGTCCTTTAGATTGAAGCATACAATTAGCCATTTCTTTTAAGGTGTGATTCTTCCTTTCAGCTACACCATTTTGTTGTGGAGTATATGGAACAGTATGTTGCCATTGAATGTCATGCTCAGTGCAGACGCTGATAAATTTGTTGTTAACATATTCTCCTCCATTGTCTGATCTTAACTTAAAAATTTGATGTCTAGATTGTTTCTCAACAAAGGCCTTAAAGGCCAAGAACATGTTAAAAAATTCACTCTTGAGTTTTAAGAAGTATACCCAAGTGCGTCTATAAAAATCATCAATGAAAGTTAAGAAGTACTTGCAACCAGAGAAAGAAACAACAGGAAGTGGACCACATAAATCACTATGCACAAGCTGCAAAGGGGTTGAAGCATGCCAAGAGGCACGTTTGTCAAAACTATCCCAATGATGTTTTTCGAGTACACATCCGGAGCAAACACCATCTCGGAAAGATACCATAAGAAGACCCGTCACCATATTTTCCTTACATAGAGTTTGAAGAGAGTGATAGTTTAAGTGACCAAATCGCTCATGCCAAATTTTGCTCACTTCATCATTATGAGCAACAAAAACAGAGGGAAGACATGATGATCCAAAGTTGTCAAACTTATCAACCTTGTGGAATCATCAGCAATGCCAGTAGCTAAAATATGTTTAGGGTCTTTGAGGTCCTTGATTACAACATCATGAGGTGATAATTCTACTATTTTCCCTTCACCTGGATGAGTTATCTGATAAACATAGAGAAGGTTGCATGACAAGGTAGGAACACATAGTACATCATTAAACTGACCATTATCGATATGAATGGTTCCAGATCCTACAAAACTAAGAGATCTATCATCACAAACATAAATATGTTTGGTGTTACAATCATATAAATAAGAAAACATGGCTTTATTTTTGGCCATGTGATAAGAAGCTCAAGAATCAATGAGCCACTCATGAGAATGAGAAGATGAAGATACATTTAATGCATAACCAGATCTTGATTCTTGACAACCACAAGTAGAAAGTGTCATTCCTGAAGATGAAGGTGAAGAGCGCTCCAAATTGATGTTGTGCTTCTTCATTACTGCTTCTAAGGCTTCCATCTTCTTAAAAAATTTGGACTCTATATGGCCATCACGATTGCAAAATTTGCAATGCCTATCTGTCTTCTTTCCTTTGCTTTTATATGCTTTATCATTTTGGTGAGTTGCTTTTTCATTTTGTGTCTGAAATTGCTTAGGACCCTTGCTTAGGACCCTTGTTTGGTTTCGGACCATACTTTTTAAGATACTGCTTCTTGGGATTCTTTTGATATGATGGTTGTTGGGCTTCTAAGGCTTTCTTAGAAGCGTTTCCAGAAGTGATGAGACCAAGGTGTAAGAGATTTTCTTGTTCTCTTATCAAAGAATCACAAAAGGAATCAAAAGAGGGATTCTTGTACGTGGTTCCTGAAGAAATGATGCCTTCTCTAGTGGAATGGAAGGCAGAAACAAATACAGAGTAAGCAGGGCCAAGCTTAGCAAGAATGCAATAGATGAGGCTACTATCTTCCTTTTAGACCTTACAACCTTCTAAAATAAGTCTAAGGGTCTTGAATTTGGACAAAAGGTCTTCAATAAAGGAGAAATTATTAGGGTCCAAGGTAAGCAACTCATTTTCAAGCTGGTGAGCCCTGATTTGATTTTGAATGCCAAAGACAGTATTTAGCTTATCCAAGGCTTCATGAGGGGTGTCAATGTCAAGGATATGAAATCGAAGATCTTGAGAAATGGACATTCCTATGAACCCTCGTGCTTGATCTTGTTTATTTTCCCATTTAGAGAATTTATCATCATCAGAAGGTTTATTTTCTACCCCTGTGGCTATTCTGTAAATCCCTTTACTTCTAAGTATATCTACCATGTGAGGTAGCCATTGGAAATAATTAGTGATGTTAAGAATAATCGGGCACACACTTTCCATTTTTTTAAACTAATGCTAAGAAAAGTTGAAACTAACTGCTCCAATGGAAAGATCTCAAAAAATTAGTCCGTTTAAAAATAAATAGCTCGAAAAATGGCTTCCGGATGAAGAAGTTATTCCTTTGTGAAAAAATGAGTTGAAGATGCCGAATAGTTACGGTAACGAGATGAAGTGCAACTTAAAAGAAAAAAAAAATCGCCCATTTTAAAAAAGACTTTTTACAAAAGAAACTTGAAAAAGAGATTTGAACCCAAGACCTCTATTCTCATAAAATAACCCCTCACAAAGTGAGATAGTAAAAGGATTATGTTATCGTTTGAAAGGAGGAAGGTTTTTTTTTTTTACTCTTCGGTGTGCGTGCCTTTTCCTGCACAAAAAAACACAAAAAACCAAGCAAAAAAAAAAAAAAACGAAATGCAAGCCTTACGACAGAATGCTAGATTTTTGGTTAGCCTTACCAGCAACTATCAAATTTTTCACTATTTCTGATTTCCTGAGATTGCACAAAGACGCAGGGAAAGAGCATACGTAATAAAAAAAAATTCTCTTTCCCTATTTCTGATTTGTCGAAATCGCACATAGCGCAGAGTAAAGATCATAAACAGAGAAGAGGGTATAGATCTAGCAAATAAAAAAACCCAAAAAACTTAAAATAAACAGAGGAAACCGAAATAAGCAGAACTATTAACAAATATAACTACAAAATAGAAGCTTTATACCTCCAGATCTATCTAAACTGCCATAACTTGGGCAGCTGGAAACCTTTTTGTATAAAGAAAAGGCGTTCCTCACTTTAACAGACGCTCTGGACACAATAGAGCAGTTCTCCAAGCCCAAAATTTTCAGAAATATTATATCTACAAAACAACATTCGCATGCAGTCAAACCGGCTTCGGATTTTGATCAACAACGAATGCGTCCCTCAAAATAGCTCTGATACCATGTAGGAATTTACAAGGTAATTTCTGTAGAACAAGAACCAAAGGTCACCGCTCACAAATAGATCACAAATCAGTACACCAGTATAATCACGTGGTTAAAACCCTCAAAGAGGGAAATAGTCCACGGCCTGAGCCAACACAGCCACTTCAGGGAATTTATTAATATAAAAAGAAAAATCACATATGTTTCTCTCAAAAACAGTTTCCAGACAAATGACCCTCCATGCTCTTTAAATAGAGATCATGGACCAATCAGGTATTAAGCCACGGATCAAGTGTCGTTAATACTGAGGTGAGAGATAACTGTCGGATCACTACAAATCGTGACCGTCAGATTATAAGTTACAAATGTACATGGTAAAGAAACACACTTTACCTAACTTTACACTAGACTAAGATATTCTTAACTATTTCCTATGTGTCAGAATATCTTAACAAACATGGCCCCAATTTTGTTCAAGCAATGGAGTCCTTTATTTTATGCGCAGAGGGAGAAAGTGTCTAACCTCCCTATTTGGGTTGGCTTCTAGGCCTCTCGCACCCTCTCTAGTCGGAAAATGTATTCAAAGAAATAGGGAAAGAGCTTGGACAATTTTTGGAAGCGAATATGTCTTTCAAACAAACAATGGAGCACAGAATGGCAAGGATACCGGTTCGCCTAAATCCCAGAGAAGGTATGTTGAAGGCTATAAAGTTTCATTACAAAGATTGGTCTTTAATTCAAGCGCTTGATTATGAGCAGCTTCTGTTCTGTTGTCATAGATGCCATCAGTATGGACATCTGGCAAATGACTTCCCTTTGGGTATAAGACGGAAGAGGAAACATAGGAAGGGAAAGGACAGGATAGAGAAGGAGGAGGTGAAATCAGTAGAGACAACTTCAAATGAGGCGGAAAAGGGACAAAAAGAAGGGGACCCTATGACAAGGAGAGAGGAGTCCATGGACACGCATATGGAAGAGGCAGAGATTTAGGTGCAGGAGTTGGAAGAGGAGTCAAGTCAAGTCGAGACATTGGAGGTAGTTATGGCTAAAGCAATGCCAATTTTTGAGGGTACTGTCCTCGAACTTCCCCTCTCTTTTTCTGATTCTATTACGGGTATGTTATATTTTCTTTTGGGGCTTGGTCCTTCCATGCCTTCACATTCTAGAAATTTACGTGTCAAAATACATGTCAATACTATTAATGAAACTCTGGACAATTAATCACTTCTATTCCTAAGTTTTAGCTAGATCAACAACCCCCCCCCCTTTCCGGGTAATCCTATAACTAATAAACATGAGGGTGAAAGGAGCCCATATAACCTGAGATCTAGAGAAAATAAGGACAACTTATTGGAAGTGGTAGGGGGTATAGGAATATCTTGGATTCCACCTCGACTCCAAAACATAAGGGAAGGAAATCAAATCTATCAAAGGCTTAGATAAGAGCAAAATTTGACATAGCATATGGGAAGCAGTGACCCTTAATAGGGTTTCTTAGAGCAGTGCAAACCCCAAGCATGGTGATCAAATGATTATTCTTTCCCTCAATTATAGAGGGATGGCTAGTAGCCCCAAAAAACTAGCACTCAAGGCTTTAATTATCAAATATGATCCAGATGTAAAATGCTCCAAGAAACTTTGGGAGTAGGTGAAGAAGAATTCTTGCTAAGATCTATCGGGGATGGTCTTTCCAGTGTCTGGATGCTAAAGGAAGGTCTGGGGGACTTTCCCTGGGGCTCAAAGAAGTAAAACCTAAATTGATTAGTCCATGGGGAATGGATCAGGCCCTGTAATTAGAAGCCTATTCTATTTATCTATGTACAAAAATTCCTTTTTTGAATATATACGAGTCGTGTCAGGACCGGATGCCCTTCTAGAATGACTTGTGTGAAAAATATTTTATGTTTCAATCAAATACGATCATAGGAGGGGATCTCAATTTCTCCATTGGCCAAGCGGAAACCCAGGGTCTTATTGCTCGTGTAGACCCCATGTGACTAAATCTCCTTAAGATGAGACTAACTTGGCGGAACAGGATAATAAGTGAAGCTAGGGTTGCAAAGAGGTTAAATAGGTTCCTAATGAAAGAGTAGCTTTTGGATAAAATCCCTATGCTTAGACAGTGGATTACAGAAGGGGGGGACTCAGACCATCATCCTATCCTATTAGAACTCAAAGGATTGAAAAACAAGCTAGGGTCAACCTTCAAATTGAATCTTGGATGGCTTAAAGAGGAATCATTTAATTCCCTCTTCAAGGCCACTTAGAGATCTCAGGGGGAAGAGGAGGTGTTGAATAAAGTTGTCCACTTCATGGAAAACCTCAAAAATAATGAAGAAAACTACCATATAGTGGGAAAAAAAGGAGAAAGGAGAAATAGGAGGAGTGGTTAAAATGGATAGGAGAGGAGTTGGCTAGAATGGAGAGTCCAGTGGAAGATGGGTATGAAACACATGAAAAAAGGGGGAAAATAAAACTTCTAGAGGTAGAACAAAAGAAAGTTTTCCTGGAATGAGAATAATAGTGGAGATTATAGAGAATATCAATTTGTTTTTCAGTGGGGGATGAAAATTCCAAGTTCTTTCATAACTATGCCAACGGAATAAATAATTCAAACACAATCTAGGGGATGAAGATGGAGGAGGACAGGACAAAAAAATCCTTTGAGGACCTGGCTACCTTGGGAAGGAACCATTTAAGTGATTTATATAAAGCCCCAACAGCTGTGAATATGGTTGAATTGGTGTAGGCAACACATTTCTTCCCCAGATATGTTGAGGAAGAGGAAAATGAGATGCCTTCAAGTCCGGTGACAAAGGAGGAGGTGGAAGGTGTCCTTAAATCAATTAAAATGAGAATATCCCCAGGCCGAATGGTTTGACAGTAGAATTCTTTAAAAAAAAAATTGAATCAGTGGGGGAGGAGCTAATTGGGGTAGTGGAAGAATCAAGGATAAAAGGAGCATTTTTGGCCCTTCTCCCCAAGTCAGAAGAGCTAGGTTCTTTTGATGATTTCAGACCTATTTCACTATGTAGTTTCATATAAAAAATCATTGAAAAATTCATAGCAGTAAGATTAAATCTGATTTTGTCAAGGAATATCTCAAAATAAAATTTTGGTTTGCTGGATGGAAGGCATATACACGAAGCGATTGGAGTTGCTCAAGAAGTGTTGCATAGTATCAAAAGAAGGGGGAAAGAAGGGATGATTGTGAAAATTGATTTATCTAAGGCCTATGACAAGATAAGTTGGTTATACATACAGATGTTGTTGACTCACGTAGGCTTTAATATTGATTTCACCAATTGGGTGATGGGATGTATCACTAAGTTTAGCTTCGCAATGTTGATAAATGGGGCCGCATCTCCCTTTTTCAAAAGTCAAAGAGGAGTTAGGCAGGGGTGACCTTTATCGCTGCTATTTTTTCTTCTAGAAGCAGAAGTATTAAGTCAGATGTTGATGGAAGCCAAAATAAGTGGGGACATACAGGGCATTAAAGTAGCGATAAATCTCCATATAACTCATTTGTTGTGTGTTGATGACATCCTACTCTTTATTGATGGAAGAAGGAGGGCCATTAAGCATATAAAATCAATTGTTGAACTATTCCTCATCGCCACTGGTATGAGAATCAATGTACAGAAATCCATAATAATATTGGAAGGCTTCTCGGGAGAGGACACCAGAAGGATTTCAAGGGAACTCACTTTTGAGATTAAACAGATGAATGAAAGCTTTCAAATATCTAGGTTTTTTCCTGAAGCCTGAGTCTTAAAAAATTATAGATCGGATGTGGATGGTGGAAAAAATTGAAAAAATGGTAAAAAATTGGAGTTATAAATGGATATCCAGAAGGGTTAGGGTGGTGTTAATCAAGTTAGTGCTAATGGCTATTCAATTTTTTTGGGTTGCGCTAACTTGGATTCCAAAAGGAATTCTGGAGAGGATTTGGAAAATTTACAGCAGATTCCTATGGGCAGGTTCAAAGGAAGAGGCAGTGCTTCCATGGGTGGCATGGGATAATATAGCCAAACCAAAGGACTGGGGGGGGCTGGGTGATAAAATACCTCACTTATTTTGTGTCATCCCTGGCAGCTAAATTGGGGTGGAGAATTCTCTCAAATGAAAACCTTTGGACTATGGTCATAAAAAGGAAATACATTGCCCCAATGCCTTTGATTGAATAAATGAGGCTCCCTAATAAAAAAATTTCTCGGGCATCGGTGGTATGGAAGGCCACTCTTGGATCATTGAAAATCATTGAGGAGGGGTTGGTGTGGTAGATAGGGAATGGTGACCAGGTGAGAATAGGATTGGACCCCTGGGTAGGATGAAATGAGGGCTTCTCGCTACTAGGAGAATTTAGAGCTCATCTATCCTCCAAAGGGTATACTTTCTTAAGTCAGATTGAAAAGATTAGGTTCTCGTCGATCTAGAAACAAGCATGGAAATCAAGAGAGGACATGCAAATAGATCCCCAATGGAACTAGGTGTGGAAAATCTACACGAATGAACTTGTGCGCTCAAATGTTTGTCTCAGAGATCGGCCAGAAGAACTACGATGGGTTCATGCCCCATCAAGAAGATATTATCCAAATTTTGGATACTCTTATCTAATGTCCAGAAAGGGATGGGAGGCCCTAGAATGGTGGGAAAATTCGCTCTGGAAATTGAATTGTCTGGAGAAAGCAAGGAAATTCTGTTGGTGCATTATGAGGAATAAAGTCCAAACATGGTATAATATTAAAAAGGAAGAAAGAGGGACCAGGTTGGTGTTCTCTCTGCAAATCGAAGTCAGAATCGGTCTCCCATATTTTTTTCCACTTCCCCTTTAGAAAATCAGTATGGACAGAAACTTTGAAGCTTCTTGGAAATTCTCAGGTCTGGAATGGGGTAAATGCAAAGGAAGCTTGGCGGGGTTGGTGGAATGACTGTCAGAATGAAAAATGGAAAGTGCTTCCACTCCTAATATCCTAGGGGATTTGGTTAGCTAGGAACATAAGTATCTTCATAGATCAGGGATCTTCCCATCAACAATTAGCAATTGAGAGCGCAACCATTTACGAACTAATTTTGGTTCAAAAATCCAAATCCAAATCCAGAGTGATCGAAATTGAACAGATTAGAGTGACATTCTGTGGGCATATTTCAATGGAGCATCCAATTCAGAAAACATTTGTGGGGAGGGTATATGTGTTCATGTTAGTCCTTGCAAAATGTTTAAAGCTTCGGTAGGCCTGGGTAGTGGTACAAACAATTTTTATAAACTCAAATCTCTACACCTTTTATTATGATGGCTTATCCACCTAGGACATCTCTCTGTCCATATTTTTGGAGATTCACAGAACATCATAAAATGGTTCAACAAGGAAATCATTTTTAAAATTTTTTTGTTGAATCCTATTATTGAGGAACTTTGGCTTTTGAAAGATCAATTTACTTACATCTTTGTGTGCCATATTGACATGGAATGCAATGCAAATGTTGACATCCTTTCTAAGGAATGTCTACAACAAGATATGGGGAGCTAGAAAATCAGAGAAATATATCCAGAAGGGTCAGTGGAGATAGATTGGCCTTCCTTAATATAAAATAAGTTTCATGGTTTTAAATATGTTTGTCTTTTTTGTATATATGGCACTTTTCAGTTTTTCTATTAGGTGGTTTCATAAACACTATACATGAAAAAACTTGTTTTCTATATCAAAATACTCTTTTTGTTGATACGTTGAGATTCTTTGTCGTCTGTTCCTGTTTGGGTTGATTTTCCTCATAAGAGGAGGCCCGAGAACAGACACAGGTCATACATGGTTTTCGTATGGTTATTGCATATACCAGCTAGCATATTTTTTGGCAAGGCTGATCCTCTTTCAGTTAGTCTCCACCGATTGATCCTCAATATAAAAAGTTCGATTTTTTCTCTAGAAAAAAAATATATGTTTTTTTTTTATATATTTAGAAATTATATATGTTATACAATGAAATAAAGTGATTTGTTACAATATATAAATTTATTGGTATTTTTTTTGTTTTTTTATATTAATTACAATAAAATGTAATTTATTTACAATAACAAATATTTTATTCAATATCTAGATCACAAACATAATATTTAAATTTTATGTTTTTATATATTACAATTGTTATGTACATTTATTATTATTTATAATATATTTATATAAAACTAACTTTGTATATATATTTTACATTTATTTACAAAATATATATATCTATGTTAAATATATTTACAATTTGTATTTAAATATGGCTAACTAGTAATCGATTTATTTATCAATGCAGGTGTCAAGAGAAGTATAGGAGATAAAAAAAAACTAACCCAATGTGAATAGTGAGGAGATGTGGCAATTAAAGGTGCCACATCGGCTTTACACGATCAGTGTCATCATGAATGTGAAAGAAATGAAAGAGATGTCAATCACTATGACAAGAAAAATAATAGCCATAACTAGGCATATAAAAATATCAAAAGCCAAGAAATAGGAATCAAATAAACGATCAAACAGAAATATGCCAAGAAAGAAGGGATTTTTCCAAGATGCGAAATCGATTTTGTCGAAAAATTATGGGGGGGTTGTGGCCTAAACTAATAGGAATAGAAAAAATTGAGTCTCCCCTGATAGGACATGTATTTCAAAATTTGACAGGCTACCTCATCCCATGGGTATGGTAGAATCTCTCTCGTAACCCCATTTTTGTCTTCAACCTACTGCTTGTTGAGGAGGAAAAAATTATTTTTGGTTGTGATAGCCTATGTTCTCTCCTATTTTCTCCACCTCACTCCCAGGGACATTGTGGTCACCCTACTAATGACTTTTTCATTTAGATGTAAAATGAGACCCCTCAAAATGGTGTTAACACTATCTTCCCCTTGAGGTTGGAGGCCTACTACAAACTCATGAGTAATTTCATCATCAAACCCTTTAAATTTATCAAATAATCTCAACCATTAGTGATTTACAAATATATCCCTGACAGGAGGATGTTGGTGGATCCTTGATGAGTTTGTGGGCTCTCTTCAATTAAAACCACCACCCCATGACTCCTCCGATAGTTTTTTCAAATTTTTACAAGGGAATTATGTTATCAATTACTAGTTTTAGAGAAATTTAGGGTTTCAAAATAGGGGTAAAAGGAGTAGCTCTCTTTTTTGGTTAGGGGAAGGAAAAATTGCATTCCCAACTCAAAAAAAGCTCATTCGCCTACTATTATCCTCAATTCATAAGAATAAATCACATTTCAAATTCCTTTTGTTTACAAATATTTGCTGCAATATCTTCTATGGAAAATTTTGAACAATTTCACAATTTTTTTGTTCACATAAGGTGAGTAAAATTGGGTACTTACCCTTCCCTTGGAGTCCCTTCATAAATATATGGTTTTATGGTCGAAATTGATCAAGTTTGGGCTCTTTTTCACATCTTGGGACAATCATGTAGCACCTGAGATCAATATTGTAGCACACAGTCTGTATCATGTAGCACTTAGTTTGTATCTTGTATCAGTTGTCTCTGACCCCGTATCTTCCTCTGTATCAGCCTATGAAACCCTTGGCATAGGTAGCTCGACTCTTGACGATAGTAGTGGGCATCATTTCCTTTTTTAGAATGAAACTTTTATGCAAAATGAGGCACATGCATGATTTTATGCCATCGGTGGTTGGGTGATGGGTTCAATGTGTTGTATGAGCTAGTCCACACCTACCACCTTCACACTTCCACCATAGGCCCATTGGCTCACTCCTCGTAATCATCACCATTTTTTAATCTTTTATTAAAAGTGTGATGAGAGAGAAAGACAACCCCAACTAACTGTTTGAGGGTGGTTGAGACTGTTGAACCACTTCTAGCCTACAAAACATCGTCTCTCATGCACTGACAATATTTTTTAAACTGTGATGTGCTCAATGGGAGAGGTTATGAATTTTTCATAAATGTGACTACCTAGTGGTGATTGTTGATGTGTTGATCACTTGATGCTTTCATGGAATTTTTGAAACTTCTTTGAATTTCTTCTAAGATTTCATATTTGTATTTTCCTTGCTCCATGAATTTTTTTCTTGGGTGAAAAAAAGAAATTGAAATTTCCTTTGTTTGTTAAAGCTTGATAATGCAGGTCCTTCGAGATGCAGGTTCCATTGTGAATCAGATGGTGTTTCTTGTTAGGTGAATAGGGACCATGTAGCATCTTTCATAGGGTACTCTAGCTGCTTAATATTGCAGTTGTAGTCCTCCAATTCTTCTGTAATGATTGTATTTTGGATCTGATGCTTTATTGATGGTCTTGTAGGGTAGGTGCAGACTGCTATAGAAATGTGTGCCTTCCTGTAGAAGTCACACAGACCCTGCTAAGACCTCTAATTTCTCCAAATACCACTTCAAAAAAAATGATAATTTATAAGGAGGCGAAGGATGGGTGCTAGAGAGAATTTTTATGATAGGAAAGTTCAATGAGAGGGTGGAAAACAAGTATTTTGATGGAAAAATATGGGAATGAAGATGAATAAGAGGTAATTTGGCGTGGAAAACGGATGATAAGGTTATTGTGGGTCCCCTCCCTTGTTATTGAACCAAAAACACACAAATTTATTCTTCTTTTTATATCAATCACAATCCTGTATAAATTCTGGGACAATCAAGTAGCAATTCAGGATTGTGGCAAAATAAAGTGAGGGGTCATCTGATGATGGAAAAACTTAGGGAAAATCAATGGAGGGATGGAGTGCATTCAGAGGGTTGATTTGGAGGATATGGAAGTGATTTTTTGATGTTTCTTCTCTGTCTATTGACCTCCATTGATTATCACTGGAACCCTACAGAAATGTTAGAAAAATAATGTAAGGTTCCCCTTTGCTCTTCTTTGTTTCCTTCACTTCTTTTGGGTTTTTTTTTCTCTTTATTTTTTTATATCTATAGGTTGCCTCAAAGGATTTTTTCAACCTACAAGACTTCCCCAGGTGCCTTAAAGGAGGTTTTCACGTGGGGATATTTTATTCCTTTTCATCATTTTTTTTTTAGACTCTTGGATTTCCTCATGGAGTTTTTCAATCCAAGAGCTTGCCTTATGTGCCTCATGGAGGTTTTCACCAAGTCTTTTTATCCCATTTTTATTTTTTATTTTTTACTTTTTTTTCCTTTTTTAAGGTTGGATGGATTGGGAGATTTGAGGCTCCCAATCACATTCATTTCTCTACTTATTGAATTTTTAAACTCCTCTTTTGATAGAGGTCTCTTATAAATCTTCAACTAGTAACCATTAACTAACTATGGATATTTCTCTTCATCAATTGTTCTGATCTAGATAGAGCCATTTTCATAACACTTTTCCACTAGGTAGGGACCTATCCATCTGCTCATCAAATTCCCCTTGAATTCCTTGAATCTGGAGTCATATAAAAGGGACCAATCACCCTCCTGGAAGGTCCTTTTCCTGATGTTATTGTCACTATGAATTTTCTTCTGCAATTGGACCACCTCAGTATGCATGAGAGCTTGCAACCTAAGTTCATCAAGATCATTGACCTATTTCAACCTCTCCTGCTGAGCTTTGGTGATGTCTAGGTCCAAATTATTCTCAGGTTGTTGTACTCAAACTAAATGTAAAATAGTGCAATTTTTACATAAACAAACTCAAAGGGAGTGAACCCAATAGTGGTTTTCCATGTGGTATTATAGGAACAAGTGGCCTCCAAAAGTCTGGCTACCAAATCAATTTTGTTATTGCTAGCAACTTTAGTTAAGATGATTTCCAAAGCTCTATTTTTCACCTCCACCTGCCCATTTACATGATGATGATAGGGAGTGTATTTTATGGGTTTGAAATGATGTTTCTCCATGATTCCCTTAATCAAATTAGAAGTGAACTGATCCACTTGATCAATGACCAGCTCCCTGCGGAAACCAAACTTGTAGAAGATGTTATCCCTCAAGAAATCTGCCACCTTTTGCTCTGTAGTGCCTTAACTGCCTTCACTTCAACCCATTTTTTCAAATAATCAGTGCATACAATTATGTTCCTTAGGGGACAATTGGTCTAATGAAATCCATGCCCTGCTTCTCATATGGCTCAAGAGTAACTTGGGGATGTAGTGGCATTTCATCCTTTATTGTAGGCTTACCCATCCTTTGGCATTCATCACATCTAGTAGTGTACCTCCTAACATCTTGGTTTAGGGTAAGCCAATAGTATCTTTCTTGGATAATTTTGAAGGTTTTCCTCTTAGCGACAAAATGGCCCCTGCAAATTTTGTAACAACCCTAGGTTTATTTTCCATGTAAATAAAATAAGACCAAGGTCATGGGACATGTATTCCAAGCTTAATGTTTGCCAACACATCATAGTGGGCATCACTCGTGACTAATTAATGGCTATGGAAATTGGTAAAGGAAAGGAGGTAATAATTGGCATTTTATTTATGAAAAATAGGAGAAAATTAAGGTGAAGAGACATAGATTTTAATGCAAGCGAAAATAGATGAAAAATGAAGGAAAACGAAAGAAAAGGGAACAAGGAAAGCAAGATACTAGACATCAATGATAAAAATGCACCTAAGAATCAGTTGACAGCTTGTGCTCATTCTTTGATCATGATCAACTAAGGAGAAGGAATAATCACTTGGAAAAGAAAGCAAGGTAGCGTAAAAGGAAGCTTGGATAGCTACAAGTAAGGACAAATTTTATTTGTGGATTGCTAGTAACTATGTGCATGTGTGATTTAGCATGTCTATATTTGAATGCATGGTACATACATTGGTTTATGGTATATGTTTATTGTCATTGCCATAGGATTTTCCTAGATTTACAGTAGTTTCATAACTATCATTATATTTCCTATATATCCATGGTTTTATGGGTTTCCCATCTATTTTTCTGTTTGGTTCTCATGTTCCTTATGGTTGTGGGTTGGAACAAATGCTTTGGAGCCTTGGAACAACTTGGGTTGAGATACTAGTTCCTAGATCCTGGTTGGGACAAATGATTTGGAGCCCTTGGTGGGTTGAGTTACTAGTTCATAAAGTCGTGGTTTGAACAAACACTCTGGTGCCCTCGAAGGTTTTGGGTTGAGTTACTATCTCCTGGAGCCCTTGATAGCTTGGGTAGAGACTGATCTGGTTGATGATAGTGATTTCATAATCGTATAAGTGAGATCACTATGGTTGAGGGTTAAGGTGGTTTGGCCTTTGGAAGCCCTAGTTTGGTTTTGTTTTGGTTTAATATATATGATCCCACATTCATGCTTTGAATATGGTGTGGGGATGTTTGGTTGAAAGAGATATTTGGTTTAGCCCAATCTATGGTTGGGTAGTATATGGAAGTCCCTAACTTGGTTGGAATTTCCATATGTTAATATGAGATATTTTTATATTGTGATCTATGAGCATTTGTAGTGATTATGTTGTTGATATTATGGTTTATTTTCCATGGTTCCTATGTTTCTTATATGATGTATATTATCTATGGATCTTGTCATGTTTTTATAATTTATTGAATGGTTGATATATGCATGGAATAGCAAGTGTTATTACAGCTAACTAGAGAGGTTTTAGAGCCTTCTTGGTGATTCTCAGATGAAGACTATCAGTTTATGATCAAATATGCATTCATGACCTTTAGCTTACATTTTTTCCATATGTTTGATGAAATTTTTTTTATGGATTAGGAATTTTTGGGTCGGGTTATTTCTTTTATTATGATTGGTTGGCTTTTCCATTACCTTTGATTTCATTCTAGAAAGTTACAGGAAATTTTGGGTAGTGGTTTGGAGGCTAGCCTAAAAAGGTGGCATATATCTTGGAACCGAATTTTTAAAACTGGATTTTTTAGTTCATAACTACATGGATATTGCATCATCAATGTGGTTGGAGGATCATAACCGCATGCATGTCATGTTGTGCATGCAGTGGAGGTTAAGCTTGTGAAAAAATAGTTCTAGCTTAGGATCTAGTTATCAGAGGTTGTGGATTGATTTTTGGGTGATCTATTGTTCATGAGGGATGTTTGTAAGGTGTCAATGTGTCGGCCCCACTTCCATAATTAGAACTTGGAGGTTGGATCATGTCATAGTGACACTTGTCTCATGTTTACCCTAGAAATCTTGTAAATTTGTGAAAATGTAGGAGGGGTGGTTACAAGGTCCATCATAGCATGTTGAGAGGGTTTCAAATACCTCATCTTCCCTTACACACCTCCTCAAGATATGATCTGGTCCCAATATGAAAATGTTACCCCCAATCCAAGTGTAAGGGGTATTTTTTCTAATAATTATATTATTTTCCTTGGAGGACATATTGGGAGGGAATTTCCCAGCAACCAAGAAATTTGCTATGTCAGAAAACCAAGGGGATATCAATGAAATGGTGAAGAGGTTCTCATCAGAAATTTTATCATCTATTATATCCTCATTTTCAACAGGCAATGTTAGTCTAGACAAAAAATCTGCAACCACATTTTCCTTTCCAAACTTGTCAACAATTGTTAGATCAAACCATTGTAACAACAATAACCATCTAATGAACCTAGCATTAACATCAAGTTTTTTCATCAAATATTTAATTTGTACATGATCGGTAAGTGTAAAAACTTGGTACCTTGTGATGTAATGTATAAACTTGTTCAAAGAGTGTACAATGTATAAAAGCTCTTTTTCAATCATTGTGTAGTTGAGTTCAGCCTTGGATAGAATTTTACTTGTAGGTTTTAACCCTGAATAGAAATTACCTACAGATGAATTCTTAAAACAGAAAAATACACAATAGCAAGAACATAAAACAAATATACACAGATATTTCCCCTGGATCCCAAAACTGAGACTATCATATTGAGTTTTCATTATATTCCTTTCAATGTTAAAATACACACACACACACACATATATATACATGTCGAAGCATTCGTAAACCCTAATCCATTAACCCTAGATTAGAGCGTAATTGTAGTTCCCTTGACTGAATCTACAAAATACCATGGGAAAAAAACATCATGCCCAAAACCATGTGCAAAAACCATGCACAGAACCATGTGCAAAATGCATGCACAAAACTAGTCGTGGAAAGAATATAACACACCCCCAACATTCTCCCACTTGTTGTTTTCTTTTCCACACAGTGAGTCGTAGAAGATCTTAGTCATTGGTCCATCCCTGCAACGCCCATTTTTTCTCTACACCAACAAAACTTCTCAATGCTCACAGACTTTGTCAATGCATCTACAACATTCTTCAAAGTGTCCACCTTTACCAACAACACATTTTTGTCCTCAACCATCTCTCACAAAGAAATATTGAACATCAATGTGTTTTGTCTTTGAATGATAAGCATGGTTCTTTGCCAAGAAAATTTCATTTTGGCTATCACAATCTATCCTTATATCTCGTTGTACCAACCACATACTTTAAGACAATATCTGCAACCAAATTTCATGCTTGCTTGCATGAGTGGTTGCCATGTATTCAACCTCTGTAGTTGAAAGAGCCACTACAGATTATCTTTTTCTCATCCAACTGACTACTCCTCCAAATAGGTTAGACACATACCCACTTGTATATCTTATCTAAGCTATATCACCATCCCACTCTGCATCAATAATGTTACAAATGTCCAAAACTTTGTCGAATCCTAGTCTTCCTTGGTAGCACATACCATAATCACTAGTGCCACGCAAATACCTGAAAACCCACTTCACTATAGTCCAATGCTCCTTCCCTGGTTTTGACATAAACCTTCTCAATACTCCCAATGCATGTGAAATATTTGGTCTGGTAAAGACCATTGCATGCATCAAGCTACTAATTGCACTTGCATATGGAACATAGGACATGTCCTCTTCCTCTTCTTGTGTCTAGGGACATTGTTCAGCAGATAATTTTACACGTACAGGAATAGGAACCTTCATCATTTTACTATCCTGCATATTAAACCTTATCCGCAATATTGTCTCGACATACTTCCTCTGGTTTAACCAAAGCTTCCTCTTTTCCTGATATCTTTTATTTCCATGCCCAAAATATAGTTTGCAGCACCAAGATCCTTCATGTCGAATTTTGAGGACAATTTGGTCTTCAAATCCTGGATAATTTCTTTGTCATTTCCAATTAGCAGCATATCATCCACATACAAGACCAAATAAATAACATGGTCACCAATTAATTTAAAATATACACAATGATCCGCTTTTCTTCTAGTGAAGCCAATTCCCCATATATATGTATCAAATTTCTGATACCACATCCTTGGTGATTGTTTTAACACATACATAGAATTTTTTTAGTTGCATACCAGTTCTTTCTTACCCTTCACCGCAAATCCTTCAAGCTGCTTCATGTAGATATCTTCTTCCATATCCCCGTGAAGAAATGTTGTCTTCACATCCATTTGTTCTACCTCAAAATAAGCAGCAACAACAAATAAAAGTAATATAATAGAAAAAAATTTGAAGTGTTGGAATAAGAGGCGAGAAAGAAAAAACTAATCTACGCAGCTTTTTATAGGGTGTCCCTACTTGGCTGCCATGGCCAAGAGGCTGTCACTGGTGCACCACCATCCTCTACTGTTAGAAATTTGTCTTGCATGGAAGAGGCTTGGCTACTACTCATCCATGAAGACACAAAAATGAAGATTAATTGCAGATCCGAGGCACGCGATCTCTCCGGTCATCGTGGCATGCATGAAAGAAACAGAGCATGGCTTCAATCATCTGAGGGAAGATTAAATCCAAACGTCCCTAACCTTATTCATGATTTCTCATAGGGTGGCTCTCTCTGGATGAGCCCTGCGACGCACTGGAAGTTGTCAGCTTGGATCTTCTTCTGCACACACCTACCTATCGTTGTCGTACCTAAGATCTGCCTTACGACGCCCGATGATCAGAGCCTAGGAGTGGCCCTATAAATGCTTGAGTCCTTCTCTGCCTGTGGAGGTGAGGGATCAATGGAGGTATGGCTTCATTCACCTCTCCATGACTTAATCACGCCCAAATCTGGCAACGCAGTCTTAGCTACAATATGGGAAGAGGTGTGTGATTGCGCACAGATCTGTGGGGAGCCCTCTAGAAGGACTGGGTGGGAGCTTAGCCCTGAGGTGAGGATGAGGACTGTCGCACCCCTCGGTTTTATGTGCTCAAAAGAAAATGACTCTGACCGCATCAGCGCGACTCGGAACATTTCTACTATGAAGTCCACCAGCAAGGAAAATAGTGTCACTCATGGCTTACCCATCTCCTCAGCGGACTCTTGTTCCAGTGCGCGTCCCATAAAAATGAAGACTTGGCCCCCTCCATCTAGATCCAGCTCTTACTTCTCAATGGAAAAACCTTTCTTTCCTAGTGTGACTTGAGGATCTGGTGCAAAGCCTTGTGCATGCCCTCGAACTCAAGATGAGGATCCCTTCTGCCCTTCAGCTATTTCTTTATGGAGGTAAACAACTAGAGAACACTCTTCCACTCTCATTTTATAATATTGAGAAAAAATATACTTTGGTTTTAACCCTACGCCTGTGATGAGGGGCTTTCGGACAGCCATCCTCAGCTCCAGCTTTCTCTTACAAGGATGTTGTACATGCACAACATCCCAAAAAATCAACCAAACCCCTTGAGACTCCCAAGCCATTTTTAGTGGATAAAATAGAGGACATACCATTAGTAGAAATCTCCCATCCTGCACTTAATAACCAATTTCAATTATATGTGGAAAATTCCATTATCTGTTGATTCAAGGAATTATGGCCACGCTCAGCAGATCTCTACCAATGGATTCACTCCACTTGGACCAATAACAACAGGATTTTCTTCTGATCAAAGGGTTTCTTCATACTTATGTTCGCTTTCAATGAGGACTATCAAAAAGCCTTAACATAGGGACCTTGGTTTTGGGGGAAAGAAGGGTTATTCCTCACATTATGGTTCCCAGACTTCGACCCCTCCACAACCTTCATTACCAAGCTTCCTATTTGGGCTAGGCATCCAAATTTATCGGCCCCTATATGGCATTATTTTGTCTTTAAAGGAATCATAAACACCCTAGGACTCTTTCCGGAAATGGACACCTATAGGGGGGAATCAGGCATATACACCTATGGTAGAATATGCGTAGAAATAGACATCAAAAAAGGCTTACCAGATCAAATCAATCTCAAAGTGGGAGACTTCCACTAGACATAGACCCTGGACTATGAGAATACCACCTTCCGATGCCATTGTTGCCATCAAACAAGGCACCTTCAGAACTCATTCTCCTTGTTCCTTGCCCAAAAGAAGAAGATAAACCACAAATCAACCTCCAAAAGCTGGAAACCATGTGTATCGCCTCCCATGGACGACATCGACTCCCTTAGCTCAAATGAGGAAGAGATTGAAGCAGATGAGGAGGCTTCTAAGCAGGAGAAGGACATGACCTCAGCAGATCCTAGAGAGGCCAACGGTCCTTCGAGTTCTCAGAAACGGTCTCATGAAAACTCCTCCTTAGATTCAGATAAGGAGCCCTTTCCTTCAGTCACCAATAGGCTCCAAGTGGTACTAGCCCATCTGCCCGAGGACGGCTAGGTTAGACTCTCAAAAGAGAAAGGAAAAAAATGTCGTACTGAGGATTCAACCCACTCTGGGGTGACTTCTGTGTCTGTCTCTTTAGCTCATTTTCTTATCTTCATGGCTCTCTTGCTTCTATCTTGGCTAGTTATTGGGACCGAGGTTGATTGTTCATCATTTTCGGCTTCCCTGCTATCTAGCCTCTCTTGTTTGTAATCCATCTTGTACCATATGCTTTTTTAATAGAATTAGTCTAATTTACCAACAACAACAAAAAATTAATATAATAGAAGTTACCTTAGCAACATGAGAAAAAATATCACTAAAATCAATTCTCGACACCTGGGAATAACCTTTTTCTACCAACCAAGCTTTGTATTTCTCCACCTTTCCTTCTGCATTGTTATTCTTCTTAAACACCCATTTTCTACCGATGGGTTTCTTTTCAGATGAAAATGCCACCAGATCCCAAGCCTCATTTTTGTCCAAAGATGTAATTTCATCAACCATGGCCTCCTTCTAGAGTTTTCCATCCTCTGAATCTACTGCCTCCCTGACATTTATGGGATCATCATCAGTAATAGATAAAGAAAAATTTTAACATAAAGAAGATGGATTATACCTTTATGGTTTCCTTCTTTCTTGAACTGATCTTCTTAAAGTTGGAGTTTGTGGTTCTTCCTCTTCTAATTCTTGTGTTGTTGTAGATTTTGATTCTTCCTCGTTTATCTTAAACTCTATCTTCTCAATTTCCTTTGGTAGGACTTCATGTTTAATAACATCTTTCACCTCTCTAAACACCACATCTCATCTATACACAACCTTCCTTTTTTTTGGGTTCCAAATCTTATCACCTTTTAAATCATCCTTATAGCTAATAAAGATGTACCTTTCAGATTTACTATCCAACTTGATTCTTTTCTCCTTTGGAACATGTACATATGCATCATAGCCAAATACCCTCAGATTTGAAAGAGATGGTTTCTTAATAGTACATACCTCATGTGGAGTATTATCCTCCAATGTTTCTGAAGTTGATCTATTAACCAGGTAACATGCAGTCTCCACTACCTCTGCCAATAATTCTTGTCATAACCTAGCACCACTGAACATGCTTATTTCAAATTCCATCAACGTCATGTTCACTCTTTCTACAATTTTTTTTTCTTAGGTGTGTATGGAATATTCTTATTTCGTTCTATAACACACTTCTTACAGAACTCTTCAAACTCCTTCTTGCAGAACTCTCTGCCATTATTTTTACTCAGCACCTTTATCTTCTTCTATGTTTGGTTTTCCACCAGAACCTTAAATTATTTAAACCTGTCAAAGACTTCATGTTTCTTCTTGAGGAAAGATATACATGTATTCCTTGAGAATTCATCTATAAATGATACATAGTACACAAACTTACCCAATGATGGAACCAACACAAGTCCAAACACATTTTTCTGCACAAGCTCTAATATCCCTTTCGCCCTCTTAGCACCAAAAGGGAAACTCATCTAATTTTGTTTTCCATATACACAATTTTCACAGAAGTAGAAATCTCGAGAGAAATTAGACATGCCTTCTACCGTACCATTACCATAAAGTATTTTAAGGCCCTTCTCTCTAATATTTCCAAGCCTTTGATGCCATAGCATGGTATTTTCTCCAGAGACCACAAGGTTTTCTGCTTCACTTTCAGGAACCATGGAACTTATGCACCCATCAATAACAGTGCTACCCAGAATCTTGTATAGAGCTCCATTCTGAACTCCCCTAATCAATACCAGTGATCCCCAAACCATATTTGAGGTATCCTTCTCGAACATTTTTTTTACACTTGCATCATCCATCTTGATTACAAAAATCAGTTTTTTCGCCATTGCATGAATATGAAGAACACCAGGAAGTGCTCTAAGTCTTCCACCTTGCAACTTAATCTTGAATTTTCCAGCTCTGACAATTCTAACCTACCTATCATCCCCTAAGAATACATCACCACCATCATATTTCTCATACTCACATACCGACTCCCTAGGGGGAGTGAAGTAAAATGATGCACCTGAGCCAATCAACCATGCCACATGATCTACATGTTTACTTGAAGAAGAATCCAAGTACACATCCCCGCCTTCATCTGAGGTGGTTTTCGCCTCTGCAGAAGGAGCATCATCAAATCCCTTACCTTTTGTTGGGATATTTAGATCTGTAGTCCTTTTTGAAGTGCCCTTCCTTTACACAATTCTAGCACACCTTTACAGATTTTCCTAGAGATTTAGATCTCCCTCTAGATTTAGATCTCCCACTCGAGGAATTATTTGTGTTGATGTTATGGGACCGTCCTCATATAGACAAGTAATATCCATTATGTCCCTCTATATTTTTTCGTATCATCTCCTCCAACAGCAAGGATGAGACTATTTCATCAAACTTCAAGGTAGTTGTATTACTACCTATTGCAACAACCAGACTATCCCATGAATCTGGTAGAGATCAACACAACTAATTGATGCACTTATATTCATCTAAAATTTTAATATTAATAGATAACAACTATATTAACACAGTATTAAAGGAATTCATATGTTCTGTCACCGAGTCTCCATCCTTCATCCTTAGGTTATACAGATTTTTCCGTAGGAAAAATTTGTTCACCAGAGACTTAGATTGGTATAAAGTCCCTAACTTTTCCCAAAAATCCTTTGTCATAGCTTCCCCTAATACATTAAACAATACTAAATCTTAGATACACAAGTGTATTGTGCTCTTTGCTTTCCGATCAAAATTCTACATGATCCATTAATCTTTATCCACCAGTAAATCCTCCATCTTGAGCTTCCACAACTCAAAACTTTGACCATTAAATTTCTTGATCTATATATTTCCACTGCTCTCCATATTCTTTAATTGTAAGAATTGATCCCACAGATCTCCCACTGAATAGGGTCTACCACAAGACTGAGAAAAACCCCTCATCAGAGAAGGTGTCCCCTTGAATATGAAATAGATTTTATACCAAATGTAGGTTTTAACCATGTACAGAAATTACCTGCAAACTTTTTCTTAAAATAGAAAAACAAAAAATAGAAAGAACATAAAACAAATATACGCAAATATTTTCCCATATATCCTAAACATGGGACTACCAGATTGATTTTTCATTATATTTATTTCATTATTATAATACATATGTATACATGTTGAATCATTCATATACCTCAATCCATTAACCTTGGATTAGAACATAATCATAGTTCCCTTGACTAGATCTACGAAATACCATGGGAAGAAAACCATCATGCCCAAAACCATGTGCAAAACCCATGCACAAAACTATTCGTGGAAAGAATATAACACACACCCAATGTTACTAATAAAATAGATGGTATAGGGAAACTTACCTTCCACTTGTCCCAAAGCTTCACTTACAGCTCTGACGGGTGCATCTATGTTGATGTGAAAAGGTAAGGCCCAATTTGGGCCCATAATAATTGGTGCAGTGATCAATTTCTCCTTCGGCTCTTCAAATTCTTCTTGACACTTATCTGTCCAACAAAAATTTGAATCCTTACTTAATAATCCAAACAAGGGTGAGGCCATCTTACTAAAATCCTTAATAAATCTCCTATAATATCTAACTAGTCGTAATAAACTCCTAACATACCTTTGTTTCTTAGGGATAGGGACCCTTTTGATAATGGACATCTTGTTAGGGTCAACGTGGATCCCTTCCTTAGAAAGGAAGTGACCTAATACAATCCATGCATTCATCAAAAATTCACACTTTTCTAGACTTAGTGAGAGATCCATTTCAATTCACTTTTTTAGAATTTACAAAAGTTGGAGAGGGCTTCCTGAAAATCAACCCCATAAGGATTGAAGTACTCCATATAAATCTCAATTTTATCATGAACAAAATTATCAAAAATACTCAACACTACCCTTTGAAGGTAGCAGGGGAATTACACAAGCCAAAGGGAAGGACCATATAGGAAAAGTTCCCCCATGGACATACAAAGGTGGTCTTATCCTGATCCTTGGGGCTGATCTAGATATTATTGTACCCACTGAAACCATCCAAGAACGAAAATAACTTCTTCCCTGCAAGACCATCTAAAACTTAATCAATAAAGGGTAAGGGAAAATCAGCTTTCTTTGTATCCATGTTAAGTTCCTCGTAGTCAACACAAATTCTCCACTTCTCATTCTTCTTGGGTACTATAACACGAGGAGACACCCACTCACTATCTGAAATAGAGTAAATGAATCATGCATCAAATAAATTCCACAGTTCTTCTTTCACAATGTATTTAAGGGAAAGGTTCATTCTCGTCTAGGGTTAGCGCATAGGTTTAGTTTCTCTTCTTGCTCTAATAAAAGGGAAGGATTGATTTTCATGGTTTTAGATGGATTGATTTCCACAATATTAGCACGATCTTGATTAGAACTAGTAGCTAATATTTATGCTCATGGTTTTTTCTCAAGTTTCCCTAAAGATACCTCCGTTATTTCATCAATTTTCATGGCAGCAAGCGGTTCAATTTGTAGAAAATTGTCAATAAGGTCATCCTCATCTAGTTGCCTACTTCATGTAGTGGTTTCTAATGTACAGATTGAGTAGGGATGTGAATGATAAAATTTTTCTTCTTCTTCCTCCACCCACATAGGAAAATCATGCTTAATAAGAGGTTGAGCGAGAGGATATAATACAAGCTCCTTTGTGAGCTTCCCATTTTTAATTGTCATGTTTTCAACCTTGTAATTGATATAAGCATCAGCAGTAGCTAACCAAGGTCTCCCTAAGATGAGAGTATACCCATTGAACTTGGTCTTGGGTTGGAGTAAAAGGAAATATGTTACTCCTAGGAATCAATGGAGATCATCACATCCTCAATAATAGCCCCAGGAGGTATTATGGATCACTCTACAAGTTGCAGCACTATTGTGGTTTTCCTTAAGTCTCCTTGGAGGTTGAAATTCAACATAGTTTCCGTGATCATGACATTAATTATATCCCAAAGGTAAATTAGTGTGTTGGAGAATACAATATTGTTAATGTGTACATCCTCTACTAGGCTACAAGGATCCAAATACTTTGGGGAGATGACCTTCCCAAGAATTATATCATAGAGTTGCCCAAAAACATTGAAGTGGGGGCATCTCTTTTCTTCCTTCTGGGCCTCTTGAAACATTCTTCCCTAATAAGCTTGTTATAGATGGGGACATCTTTGATGGCCTGGAGAACGGGTATATTAACACATAGGTTCTTTGATTCTCCCAGAACTGTAGCTTCTTCTAGGGTGTGTTGTTTAGCTTGGACCAAAATTTCAGGATAGGGAGGTATATTGGATTTAGGGGTTCTATCTTCCCTCTCCTCTTCATGTTCTTCAGATGGAGAATTTGGGTGAGCTTCTCGAAGTACCTTCCCAGACCTAAGGTTGATTTCTTGAATCTCCACAGCATAGGTAGGATAGGATTTTTCCCCACTATAGACATGTTGGGCCTGATTATTGTTTGGGTTCATATTGGGTTGAGTAGGCATATGAGGCTGTTTGGGTAGACTATTTTTGGGTAGTTTTGTTTTAGGAAGAGGAGGAGGCATTAAGGTAGGTGTTTTGGTTTCCTAAGGCCTAAATCCTTGAGAAGGGTTGACCCATTGAGGAGGTTGGGATTGATAATATGGTTGGAATGGTGGATTGATAGGCTGAGGAGGATATGACCAAGGGGAATGCATGTTCCAAGGTGATTTCGTTGGAGGATACAAAGGTTGAAAAAGTTTAGTCTGATTTAGATTGAAAGAAGGAGAGTGTACACCTTACATGCCTTGCTGATATGGATGAGAACCTTGTCTCCTTATTTTATTAACAAAATAAACTTTCTCCAAGCCACTTTCTACCCCTTGGTATACTGCCTTTAGACTTGGAAGAGACGAGAATTTTTTAGCTGCATGATTTTTTTCACAAACCGAGCATATTTCTATTACATTTAGGGGGCACTCATTTCAAGGGTGCCTCTTGGTGCATCTAGAGAAATATATAGCAAGTGAACTTCTTGCTTCCTCTTGCTTCTTATTAATCTATATGGTGTCCATTTTTAAAGAAAAATCATGTAACATTTTACTCTTAAAATATTCTAGCATATTCCCTATTTCATGTTTGATAGTTGAGGTACAGTGAGAATAATTTACCAGGATTTGACTATACATACCTATCTTCCTTCCAGCCCTAGAATGATTCCTAAATACTATCGTGATGTCATCATAATTTAGCTAATAAATGTCTCCACCAAACAACATACTAAGGGTCTCCAACAAATATTCTTTGATCCCTCGAAGAAGTATAATCTTCAGTGACACGGGGTAATGGGTGTAATTAGCTCTTCTATAGCTGAGTTGAAACCTTTCTTCATATTCCTCTAGGGATTCATCTAGTCTTAGGGTCATCCTGAAGATCTCTTCTTTTATTTCCCTTGATCTACAATAATCTATGTATTTCTGATTGAGGGTTTGCTATATTTGAGCCCCAAGTGGCGATGTTGCCTACTTCCAATCTCATGAACCAACTCAAGGTTGCATCCTTGGGAGTGGAAGGAAACAACTTTAGTTTTTTCTCATCAGAAGTGTAATCATAAGTTCTAAAACCATAGAAAACTCAATTATGAATGTATCAAGGTCCTCAAAATCAACGCCATGGAAGTGTGGGAGAGCAGTGGGGTTTATATTCTTCATTCGGGCTTCCCCATTGATTTATTTGATAGGAAAGAGCTCAAGCGACCTGTTTTCAGCCATATTTTGGGTAGGTGATGTAGGTTCTTCCTCCCCCATAGGTTCTTAAAATATCTTTAGTTTCTCACCTAAATAGTTCTCAAAATCCTCTATGGTCAAAGTAGGAGGTCCACAATCACCAAAGAAGAGTGATGGTTGACTGCTTATGGAAGTGGGTTTTTTTGGTAGAATTTTCCCTAGGTTGTCCCTAACCCTACGAGGCATGAAATAAATGTGTATTTTTTGTTTTGTTATTTTCTTTGTGGATCTTTCTAGATAGAGAAAAAAATGATGCAAAGAATTTTTTTTGTTTTTCACGAAAGAAAATGAAAAAAGAAAGCAACTAAAAGAAGAATCAACACCTACTTTGACACCTCCCCAGCAACGACACTGAAAAGTGATGAGCTTTGGTATTGCAACAAGAAGGTTGCAACTCCCATCACTGCCAGCTTTAATTTATCAATTCGGGCTTCGTAAAAACTTAAGAGGTGACATTATTGTATGCCCAATAAGCTAAGTTATACTTAAGTTGATGTAAGGTAGTGAATCACACCAAGGTGTATAGAGGCCATCATTGCAAACTAAATAAAAAAAATTTCAAGAAGGAAAATTTTTGCATAAAAGGAAATCCAAATCTATTTGAAGGGAATGGAAATGTTGCATAAAAGGTGATTCTAATCTACTTGCAAGAAATGTAACTGTTGCAGAAAAGGAAAATTTGATCTACTTACAAGAAATGTAAATGTTGCATAAAATTAAATTATCATCTACTTGCAAGAAATCAAATGCTTGGAATGGAAATTCTAACCTATTGTAGAAAATAAATGGCAGAGAAATAAACCAAGTCTAGCTTCATAAATTAAATAGCATGAAATCAATACTTAACTACTACATTCAAGGGAGATATTATTCTAATGACAAGATTCAATAAATGCTTCAATAGGTAACCATTGTAAACAATCCTTATGCTATTAAATCTATGAACTCAATCACTAAACCTAATTGCATAAATAAATTGTGGTGATGAAAATAAATGTCCTAAGTGGTCTATGATATTCCTCAAGCTTTGTTCCAATGCCTAGGAGATGTTGTGAAGGACTAAGAGGAAAAAATTAAGCTTAAAGGACAATCCTAGTCAAGTTTTGAGGGGTTTTGCGCAGTGCTACATGATGTTAAGGATTTCCCTTTATTGTTATAGGATTGAATATGAGAGAATTTTAAGGGCTTAGAGGATGTTCTGAAGATGAGGAAGGATGGTGGAAGGTGGTAGAAGGATATGGGAGCCATTTCCAAGCATAGTACTCCTCAGGATCCCATCTTTCACAAGGAGGGAATGCAAATAGTGACCTCTAACAAATGTGTCCTGAATTTTCTGAATGCAAACCGCTTGTATAAGTTGGTAAGGATGAAAGGAGGGTGTTTATGGTAGGGTTACAAATGAAAATGACAATTCCCTACCCTGCAAACTAATAGTATGACCTCCACACAAAAAATGTTACTCAACCTACAAAACATCTAAAGAATGCTAATAATAATAGCTACAGAAGATCAAATTAGAAAGGAAAGGATGAGTTAAATTTTATTCCAGATCTAACTATTGCATCAAAAGAAAACCTATCTTTTTGTTCTTGTCAATACAAGGCCTACAACCACACTTTCCAAGAGGGATGATTGACAAATATTCAAAGGAAAATTTTTATATAAACAAAGCTTGCAAGAAATGAAATATTTCTAAACTAAGTAGAGAAGAGAAAATGCATAGTAAAAATATACAAAGGAGAGAGACTAGAGTGCTTGGGTTGGGCCCTAACCCAAGGGAACTCATCCCTCTAGAACACACTTATACTGAAGGCAACAAAATTATTTTAATTGATCTCAAAAAGTGCTCAAGTACATGATATGCAAATGAGAATGATATGTACAAGCTCCTAGCTTTAGCAATCACTATGATCCTCTAAAATTTAAAATCCTACTAAGCTCTTGGGCTCCTTTATTTACAAAAAATGAGTGAGGGGGAAGCCTGCTTGGAAGGAGGTTTGCTTCCCTCCAAAATACCTACAAAAGTGGATCTAGTCTCCTGAAATCCTCATAGACATTGAGTGTAGTAATTTCCCAATAGATAGCTGAGTTGGTTGGTGAGTTAATGTAGGGAACAAGCCTCCTACATTTCCTCCAGCTAGTATCCAACATGCTTTTATAAAATAAATATTATTTTTCTTGCACATAAATCATGTTAGGCCACAAGATATGATAATTATTCCTTAATATCCCTAATAAACACATTATAGGCCAAAAAGATGTTATCAAATGCAAAGAGAGAGGTAAATTTATGATGAAGGATGGCCAAATGGACCTTGATTTATACCTATTTATGAGGCCCATCACCCATGGTAATTGTTTTCCTTGGAATTTCCCATGCTATCTAAGGTTGTGTAACTATGTATAAATAGGAAAATATTAAAGGGATTCAGGTTGGTTAGTCGGTTGATTAAGTTGATTCATGATTGATTTTGTAGTAGTTCCTTGTTGTTGTAGTAATGTTATGAGGTTTAGGTTGGTGAACCGAGGTGAAATATTGTTGTAATGTTATAAGTGTTGTTCCAAGTGCCCCTTTGAACATTAAGGAAATATGGTTTAAGCTCAATTTGTTCTTATTTACTATGTTTTATGATTTGATCATGTTATGTATGAATTATGTTCCTTTCTAATAGTTCTAATGCATTACTAAGACTATTACATTGTTCTAGCTAATTAAGACATCCCCTTTCCAAATTTCATTTCGATTTGTTAATATTTCAATGTATGTTATATATCTTCGCACATAGGGTTAGCATATGAATAATGGGTAAGATGTTGTTGAATAGTTGCACTCATTTGATTCTTATTCCCTTCACAATTGTAGAATCCTGGTTCTTGTAACCCCCCTTTATGCCTCGGGTGATACTTCATTTGTTTTGCAGGTGATGTCAAAAGGGTTAGTATCTAGTGGGCCTTTGTTAGTTTCACTTTGTGCATAACCTAGGTCGGATTAAAAATAGCACCAACAATATTATTTCCGTGTCATTTGAAAGGAGTATACAAAAGAAATATATGTTTGGCGTGATTTAGAGGATGCTTGTAGTGGTTAGTACATGGATAGTTGTAATTTATGGGAAGACAATTAATTTGACTTTTTATTTGGTAATTGTACTCACCTTAGGTAGAGAACATAATTAAGGGTTATCATGAGCTAGTTATGACTACTAGTGATAAACTTTTATATTCCTCGATGGTAGTGTTCCTTCCATATCCGTAATCTACCTTTTAATACCATGTGGATGATCTTTTAGACACTGTGGATTCTATTTATTTATATCCACATGAATATGGAAGGCATTTTGGGAACCATTCTTAGCCACATGTCAAGCGAAAGTGTCTTTTCTTGGGAGTCCACATGAACACCTATACATGGAACCATACAATATTTATGGTGGAGCTCATTGGATTATTTCATAATAACATTTAGTACTTACACATGGGACATTGGGTTCTTTAGCATGGAAATTATCACTCATACATGGGATCCAAAATTTATGGATAATCTTCTTAGGTTACTTTAGCATTGCATCCAACCCTTTACATGGGACCTTGGAAATTTATAGATAAGCTTCTTGGGTTACTTTAGCATTGCATCCAACCCTTGTACATGGGACCTTGGTTTCCTAGACTAATTTAGAATTGAAATCATCACCCATACATGGGTTCCAAGCCTTTGAGGTAGACTAGATCAACTAATTATAACATTGCCTACTATGTTACTCTCACCTTTATAATTGTAATTTTTTAAATTGGTCCATAAAAATATCATCAAGAGGGGTATTGATACATACCTCTAAGGCCTAGCATGATCCTCATGAAATTGGAGTTATTCCATTATATTGTACTTTTCAAAGTCTACTTGTCATGTGCACTGAATAAATTTCATACCATTAAGAAAGAAAGGAATTAAATATTTTTTTGGAATTTGTGAGGTGAGGTTTGGAAGATGCAAAAGTATCTTCTACATGTTTCTCCTTCCACACCTCTGGGCACATTTCCCTTCGCACAACTACTTCTTCTGTTCAATAACCCGCGCTTTCGTCCAATAAGATCATTTCCACTGAATAGTACGCATGAAATATCCCATGCCTCCACAACGTTCTACCAAATTTAGAGATAACATAAAAACTTTAGTTTCAATTATTAAAATATAAAACTTTATTCAGAGTTATAAAAATTGGTAAAAGAGATACTCCTCGACCAGAGATTCTCCGCAAGACGTAAGTGAATGTTTCTTCCCTATTTAATTATGGCGGGGGTCTTCTCAACTATATAATGGAAAAGGAGTTTTTATTAATGAATCTTGACTATATAACCTAACATTTAACCATCATTTACTATTATGGAAAACCAACCTATGTATATTAAAACTAATTGAATGAAACATTGAAAATACATAAAAAAAATTCTAACAATAAAATGAGAAAGACCATAGGATAAGTAGATCATTTAACCAACAAAATAATCCAATATCACTAAAGAATTAGTGTGATAAAGGAGTTGTCTTTAGTGCGACTTTTTGAAGTTTCAGGTGCTGAAATTAGGTGAAAACAATTGAGGTAAACTTTTGATTTATATTATTTAAAATGGTTTTTTGACTGCATATATGGATTCAGCACCCTAAAAAACCTCTAGGGCACTTCCATTGTGCAAGGTTACCCATCAAAATTTTGTTTTCAATAAATTCCTGCCAGATTTTAAAGAAATTAGACCGGAAAAAACCATCATAAAACCCTTCAAAAAGTTGCACTAAATACTACTCAGTGTGATAAATGTGTAGCCAGATTCAAAAGTTGTGTGTAGCCAAATTAAATATTTTTGAAACAACCTATTGTCCAACTTTTAACCAACCGGACCGACAGCCGACCAACGTCAACCAAATGCCACCGCCATTGATTTTCTTGTGCAGCCATGTAATCCACTTGGAGAATCAGAAAATTCTAGATCTTCATCCATCTATAAATGTGTAATCCTACCTTTGTCAAGCAAGCAAGGCAAGGCCTCTCCTATAATAGAAGTTTGTATGTGTTTAGTTTTGTTTCTCCATTTTTTCCCTTGTCTCTCTATGTGTTTTGAATGTGTTATGGGATCATAATTAAAGCCTTAAAGCTAAATAATTAAAATTTGGTAAGGAAAATTAATTAAAGCCTTACCTTCTAAGTGTCACCTTGATTTTTTGGGCATGAATTTTATTAAGAATGGAGACAGCAGTTACTGATATGGAGAAGCTAAGCAGGATTAATTTTTCCCTAAAGAAATCATAGATGGAGGATATTCCGATTTTAAAATATCATTATTTGACGATTGAGGGCACAACAAAGAAACCCTCATCAATAACAGATGAAGAATGGAATAAGCTAGATAGAAAGGTGATTGCAAAAATTCGCCAATATCTAGCAAAGAATGTGTATTTCAATGTGTCTAGAGAAAAAATGGCAAAAATATTATGGAAGAATCTCCATGATATATATGAGAAGAAAATGGCATAAAACAAAGTGTTCTTCATGAAGAATCTTTACATTCTCAAGATGAAGGAGGGCACTTCAATTGTTCAGCACTTAAATGAATTCAATATTTTTACTAGTCAACTTTCCTCTGTAAAAACCATTCTAGATGATGAAATTAGAGCTATTTTGCTAATGTGTTCTATGCCATACAGTTGGGAAAATTTAATTGTAGCTATGAGCACTTCAGCATCTGCTGGGACCCTGAATTTTGATGATGTCAGCAGCAGTTTAATTAATGAGAATTTGTGACATAAATCAATTGCAAAAAACCAAGGAGGAGAAGCTCTAGATCTAGTTGATCTTGGTAGGAGAATTGATAGAGGCTGACAAGGGAGATCAGGATCGAGAGGCTGATAAAAATCAAGGAGGGGTAGGATCATCTGCTTTCATTGTGGCAAACACAGGCAGATGAAGAAATAATGTCGAGCCTTTAAGAAAGGTCAAGAGGATCAGAGACTGACCAGTACAAATCACAAGTCATCTAGCACATATGAAGGTGAGACTACTAATGTATTCACAGATGGTGATTTTTTGTTTACTGTTTCAGTAGAGGATGCATGTTTATATACATATAGTAGTAGCTTTGATTGGATTCTTGATTCTGGGGCATCTCACCATGTAACCCCATGCAAAGATAGTTTTGTTGCATATAATCCTGGTGATTATGGAAGATTGCATTTGGGGAATAATCATTTTTGTAGTATTTTTGGAGTGGGATATGTCCATATCAATATGAAGGATGGACAAGATATATTTTTGAAATAGGTCAGACATGTACCAGAAATTTTCATGATTTTGATAGCTATGGGATGGTTGGATGATGAAGGTTATTCCACAAGATTTGGAAAAGGAGGATGGAAAAATAGAAAAGGAGCATTGGTTGTGGCCAGAGGACCCAAGACAAGAAAATTATATACATTGAAGGAAATTATAGGAAAATCATATTTGTCTGCTGTCACAAAAGAAGGAAATTCAGCAGATCTGTGGCATAAGCGCTTGGGTCACATGAGCGAGAAGGGTTTAAAAATCCTTGTTGGTAAAAATTTATTGTCAGGTTTGAGATCCTACAATCTTGATCTTTGTGAGAATTGTATATATGGTAGACAAATAAGGGTTCATTCCTTAGAGGTGGTCATGAAAGATATAAACATTTGTTAGAATTGATACATTCATATGTGTTTGGACCTATTAACATCAAGTCATAAGGAGGAGCATCATATTTTGTAACATTTATAGATGATGCATCCAGGAAGGTTTCGGCCTATCTTATGAAAAGTAAAATTGAAGTGGTTGAAATATTTCAAAAGTTCCATGTTATTGTGAAAGAGAGTAAAAAATTTCTCAAGTGCCTAAGAATAGATAATTGTGGAGAATATTGCTCAAATGCATTCACGGAATATTGTAACAGGTTTGGCATAAAGAATGAAAAGTCTGTGCTTGGTACTCCTCAATAGAATGGTGTTGTAGAATGGATGAATAGCACCATTATGGATAAAGTGAGGAGTATGTTGTCCAATTCTGGTTTGGACAAGAATTTTGGGGCAGAGGTCGTCAGGATAGATTTCTGCCTTATAAATAGATCTCCAACTACAACCATGGATAGAGGCATCCCTGAAGAAGTTTGGACTGGTAAGAAGTTGAATTATTCTCATTTGAAAATATTTGGATGTGAAGAATTTGTACATTTTCCCAAATAAAATATAACTAAGCTACATGATAAATCTATGAAATACATTTTTTTGGGATATGCGGATGAAGAATTTGGTTATTGTCTATGGGATCTAGTCAAACATAAAATAAATAGAAGCAGGGATGTTATATTTAGTGATTCATAAATGTTCAAGAGGTTTGTAGATGAGTTGGAGGTCAAGAAAGTTATTGACGGGTTTGAATATCATCATAAAGGCATTCCACCAATGCAAGATAATGGGCATCAAATTCAAGATCAGGAAGGATAGCAAGTGGAAAGTGATGAACACCAAGAAGAAGGCATCTTGCAGGAACTGTTACAGGAGATTCAACCTAATAATGCACCATCACATTTGGTTCATAGATCTTCTAAGACTCATAAGCCTTCACAATGGTATCATCCTTCAAACTATATCTTATTGACTGATGAAGGTGAGCCTAATTGTTTTCAAGAGGCTTGTAAAGTTGAGCACAATAAAGAATGGAAGAAGGCAATGGAGGAATAAATGAACTCTTTGCTAGAAAATAAAACTTGGGAGTTGGTAAAGCTCCCAAAAGGTAGAAATTATCTACAAAAAAATGGGGTTACATGGTTAAGCATGAAGGTTACGAAAATAAGGGGAGGTACAAAGAAATGTTGGTGGTGAAAGGATTTCCCCAAAAGGAAGGTATTGACTTCACTGAAATTTTCTCACCTGTTGTCAAAATGTCATCCATTAGAGTCATTCTTGGTCTTGTTGCTGCTTTAGACTTAGAATGTGAACAGTTAGATGTAAATATTTCTTTCATTCATGGTGAATTAGAGGAAGAAATTTATATGGATCGGTGAGAAGGCTTTATATAAAAAGGAAAAGAAGACCTAGTTTGCATATTGAAGAAGAGTCTCTATCGATTGAACCAGGCACCTCAATAATGGTACAAGAAATTTAATTCATTCATGTTAGAACATGGATTTCATAGGTTGGAAGCTAACCATTGTGTCTATATCAAGGGGTATGATCAAGAAAAGTATCTCATATTATTGTTATATGTGGACGGCATGTTGATTTTTTGGCATGATAAGAATATGATAAATAGGTTGAAGAAGGATTTGGGCAGAAAATTTGCAATGAAGGATTTGGATCCAACACAACAAATATTGGGCATGAGGATCATGCGTAATAGGGAAAACAAAAGGTTTTTGTTATCACAAGAAAAATATATCAAGAAGGTGCTTGACATTTTTAATATGAAGGATTCCAAGCCAGTTGGTACACCCCTTGCATACCACTTCAAGTTGAGTATTGAGTTATTTCCCAGCGATAACAAGGAGAAGGAAGAAATGAGCAATATTCCTTATGCTTCAGCAGTTGGAAACATGATGTATGCCATGGTATGCACACAACAAGACATTGTATATTCAATGGGAGTAGTGAGCAGGTTCCTTGCCAATCCAGGAAAACAACATTGGAAAGCAGTAAAATGCATTTTGAGGTATCTCAAGAGTAATAGTCAATAATTTTTATGTTTTGGTCACAATAATATTATGCTTGAAGGATTTACAAATGCGGATATGGTTGGATATATCGAAACGAGAAAGTCCACTACAGTTTATTTGTATTTGTAGGTGCAATTGTATCTTGGGTGTCAAGGCTACAAAGAATAGTGGCTCTCTCTACAAAAGAGGCGGAGTACATAGCTACAACGGAATATTGTAAAGAGATGTTGTGGATGCAACGATTCCTAGGAGAGATAGGAATAAAGAAGGACAAGTATGTGCTATATTGTGATAGTCACAGTGCCATTCACTTGGCGAAAACCCCAACATTTCAATCAAAAACCAAGCACATTGACTTAAGGTACCATAAGATCTGACATGTGTTGGTGGAAGGACAGTTATCTTTGGAAAAGATCCATACATATAGGAACCCTGCTACTATGCTCACTAAGATTCTACCAAGAAATAAACATGAGTTATGTAGAGGCATGGTTTGACTTGGTGTGACTTGATTTGAGATTCTTCATTCGTCTTCAAGTGGTAGAATGTTAAATGTGTAGCCAACTTCCAAAGTCATGTGAATCCAAATTGAAGATTTTGGCACCGACCTCACTGTCCAACTTTTAACCAACCTCACCGACAACCGACCGACGTCGACCAAATGCCACCGCCATTGATATTCTTGTGCAACCATGTAATCCACATGGAGAATCATAAAATTCTAGATCTTCCTCCTTCATCTATAAATGTGTAAGCTCGCCTTTGTCAAGCAATTCAAGGTAAGGCCTCTTCTGTAATAGAAGTTTGTCTGTGTTTAGTTTTGATTCTCCATTGTTTTCTCTGTCTCTCTGTGTGTTTTTAATGTGTCCTGGGATCATCCAAACCATCATAGTGTGTGTTCAACAAGTTAGATAGACCTTGAAACATTAATAGGGAACCCACTGTCAGTATGCACTATAACTTTTGACAAGCATGCAAGCTAGGTATTTGGATCTGAAAACCTTCAACCAAAATTATTCAACTCTTGTGTTCTTCCAAACATGTTTTAATAAGTGTGTGCAATGCCTTCAATATGACAAACAAATAGATAATTCATTTATGCTCAAATTATTGCTTCAGATTCTTAGATACTGTCTGAAGATAAACATGTGTGTATGTGTTAACATGTATGAGTTACTATGTTTTACAGCGTAAATTATTCGTTTTAATTTCTCCCTATTTATAAATGACGTCCATAGAGTTGAGTTTATATGGATTTAATGATTATTCAAGATTCATGTTCTAGTGATAACGATTTTGAAGAACTTCTCAAAGGATTCAATCACCTACAGTTGCTCAAGGATTTGGAATTAAAGTGTTGCTAAAAAATGAAGTATTTTCCATATTTCTTTGAGGATATAACAAACCTAGAGAATGTCATATTGTATGGATGCAAAAATTTGGAGAGGCTTCCTATTTTTTAACCATCCCTAGTGGCACTCTTGGAGACATCATAACACTTGAATATTTTGGTTTCAGTTATTGTTTCAAATTTGAAGTATTTCCTTCTCATGTTACACATCTAGGGGGGCATAAATGGTTAAATTTGCATTTCCCAAACTTAAAAGAATTTCCAAGTGACATTAGAAAGTTTAGTGGTTTGGAATGGCTTGAAATTTAATGCTCTCATCTAGAAACGTTGTTGCCTTCGATTGGTGACCTAAGCTTGTTGCTCTTTGGACTCTCAATAGCATCTCTTGAGAAATTATTACTGCTTAGCATTTTACTTTCTTGATATTGCTTAAAGGTCATAAATCACTATCTTTACAAAGACATGGTATGAAAACACCTAGAAGGAGATGGAATATAGGGGCAGGTAGCTGGCATGCCAAGTCCAGGGCATGTGAGACTCATGTTCACTCTCTTGTTCTGGATTCAAAAATTGTTGCTTCCTACCTACATGTTCGAGATATTTCTTAAGAATATAATATAGTAAACTTTTAACAATTTATAATATCCAAAATGCACATTGAATTGGACTATATATTTATTTGGAATATAATATAATAATATTTTTACAATTTATAATTTCCAAAGTGCACATTCAATTAAACTACAACAAACTTAAGTAGTCCAAACAAATATCTTCAAAATTTCTAAGCTTTAATTATATGGACTATGTTTGAAATTATCTTTAAGAACTTTGATGTGTTTTTCTAATTACAAATACTTTGATTCACGCCAATCAACTTAACTCCCTTCTAAACGCCCTAACCCACATAATGTTTTGTTCATATCATGTCAAATATCATAATGTTTCAAATTCAATAATTCTATTTGAGAATGCATAACTTCTCTATTCTGAATTGAAATCGTTCCACTTACGTAACTCTAACAAATATATGGAGAGAATGAAAAGATAATAAAATACAAATAAATATGTGGAGAAAATGAAAAGATAATAGCCATAAATTCTGAATTTTCATATGAACCATAAAATTTGATTTTTTAAACCAGTTTCATATAAATCATAAATTTTGATTTTTGAACCATTTACTTAGATTCGAATGGCCCAAATAATAACACACAACTTCAAATCATTTTCCATGAGAGAGAAAACCAGAAGTGGAGGAAGTTGATTAAACATAGGAAAATGAAAAAGAACATATGAGAAAAAAAACCTATATCACAATCCCAAAAACGCCACTCAAGAGGCCTTCATATTTTTATGCATATTTATATTAAAAAAAAATCTCTGGCCAAAAGTTCCTTACAACTCCAAAACACAAGAAATTAATTTATAGTCAACAAAACAAAGCATGGTAGGTGTACATCACTCTCCATGTTATAATTAGAATATTTATCGTTGGGCTTGTGGTCGATATATTTCTGGTCCATCACACGCCGAGGCCTCTCACAGTTCAAAGAAAATTTAGGTCACTTGGTTTATCTTTTGTTATATTTTCCAGACATCGTTATTTGAATTTTGAGTTGTTTATGGAGGTAGAGGAATTGTCTAGATGGTCAAAAGTGACCGAAATTTGAGCAAAAAAGAATTAAGAAATTTTGGAGTAGCATTATTTGAATCATGTTTTTGATGGTGAAAATAAATTAAACACCATAAAAAACCTCAAAAACCATCCAAAATCTTGAATTTTAATAGCTATAACCTCGATTTACAAAAATATCTGCCAAATTTTATTAAAACCTTGCAGAAATTAAGAATTAAGAAATCTTGGAGTAGCAGTGTTTGAATCATATTTTTGATAGTATAAATAGATTAAGCACCATCAAAAACTTCCAAAACCATTCAAAATATTGAAGTTTAATAGCTATAACCTCGATTTACAAAAATCTCTGCCAAATTTTATTAAAATCTTGCAAAAATTTCTATAATTTTCAAAAAAAAAAAACTAATTGTTTAGATTATGCCTTGAATTCATTTGATTTTACCTTTTTTTTCAACAGAGAAAAAACGTTGTTTTTATATATGTGTGAAAAACAGTCCATCAGTCAAAGCATTCTCCTTTGGTAGGAAGATACCCTATGCACAGGAGAATAGGGTAATCCATGACAGAACGGAGAAAATAAGATGTACAATCCCCCTACAGGAACCTGTAAAGAGGCCTTAGGAGATCCAAATGATATCAGAAATACAATACAGCCCAAGCCAACAAGTAAATAAAAGATACAATCCAGCCGAAAATAACATTAGGTCGCATATGACCCAAGGAGAAAAGAAGGAAAAAAAAGCAGCAGAGAAAAGATACGACATATATATAGTCCAAAATGTCACAGAGGAAAAGAGAGCGCCCTGAACCTGATCATCCAGATTGATCCGAATATAAAAGCTGCCAGTCCAGACATGTCAGCACCGAGAACATCCTGTTACAATCCAGAGTAGTATAGAAAGCTGTCAAGGCATGTTTACCAGTATATCAAAATCTGGAGCTGATCAATTGTCCAATCTGAGAGTCGTCCAACAGATAGCAATACCCTGTACAGAAGAAAAAGGCAATACACCAGAAACGATAAAGAGACTCTGCAGGGTCCGATAGACAGAGAGACAACCAGCCACACAAGAGCCCAAAGAGATAAACCCCAACGATGAGTACCATGTAGCATCTCCAGGAAAAGAAAATGTCAACAGCAATAGGACCGGGCCGGTGGAGAACAGTCGAAAAAGGCAATTACCGACTCCAAAAATGAATACAGAGACCAGTGTGTGGATAAGAAGCCCATCAATGTAAAAAACCTACAAATCAAACCTGAAAGAGGCCCTTTCTCTGTTGTCCCTAAAATGGATGACTGTAATGTGGCCAAAATTTTGTTCCAACCCCAGCTTTGAGAGCCTATCCGCCCTCTAGTTTAATTCTCTGTATATATGGTGGAGGGAGGCTCTCTGAAATTGAGAAAGAACATAGATAGTTCGATCAACCCAGCCACTGAGGTTTGAAACCCTGAGATTTGTTTTGCCCGAAATGCCGCCTATGACAAGTTGGGAGTCCCCGTAGATGTCTATGGTAGGGAGCCCCAGGTGATGGGCCACAAGGAGCCCACTCCATAGGGCCATGATCTCAGCTTTATTGTTAGATCCCTGACCCCCGTTCCAGATGATATGGAAGTGCTCCTCTCCTTCCATTTTAAGCCAAGCTCCACAACCGCATATACCATCCTGTTGTGCTCCATCGAAGAATAATGCCAGTATGTGGATGTAATGAGGCCTAAGCCTATAGGACAGATCCTTATCGACCTTTTCCAGAATGGGATTAATCTAAAGCCAATCCAGAATGCGTGTATAAATCCTGTTGGAATCCCACCTCCCCCCATTGAACAACATGTAATTCCTACTACACCATATTTCCCAGCATGTATAATATGGAAGGGCCTTTTTCCCAGCACCCTTTGCTGCCCAAAAATCATATGCATGGTCCTGTGAAGTCGGTCTCCATGTTGGGGCATCAGTCCAGTGAGAGAACATTTCCCAAAGTCCAATAGCCACCCTGCATTCAAAGAAAATGTGAGATACTCACTCCTTCTCCTCTTTACATAATGTGCATTGTCCCGGACCATGTTTCCCTCTTTTTTTCAGATTGTCCCAAGTGAGTATCTTCCCTTTCCTGAGTAGCCAATTGAAAAGTGTTATCTTGTGGGGAACCTTCCACTTCCATACCTTAGTGAAACCAGGGATATTCGGGGTGGTGTGTCCATCCATTTTAATGTGCGAATATAGCTCTTTGACACAGATGTTATTTCCCTTGTACGCTCTGCCCCATACAATCTGGTCGCCCAAAGGATCGAAAAAGAAGCCAGCCCTTCGATAGGAGCTGATGAGGCTTAGCCAGCTGTCCCTGTTTCCTACCTGCATACCCAGTGCCTCAAAGTCCATCCATACGGGAGCACCAACTTCCCAATGTGTAATGATATCATCTAAGAAAATGATACCTCTATGTGTCAACTTGTGGATGAAAACCAGATCAATGTAGGGATCAAAAGAAACGCCTATGATGTTGGTGCATGGGATGGGTATCCGCCTCCCATTACCAAACTTCCACACCACTTTTGACTTGATGATCTCCTTGCATTTTGTTAGGCTTCTCCAAATCATTGAGGCCCACTTTGGAGAGGTAATAGGCCCCTAAAAATATATCTCCAGCGATCTAGTGCCCAGGTATTTGTCCACAATGATGTTCGACCAAATGCTGTTCCTAGTCAGCGCCCTCCATAAAGACTTAGACAGTAAGGCGAACGTGAAAGACCGCAGGTCCAGCAGACCCCACCCGCCCATCTCCTTAGGAAGGGAGATCTCCGATAATTTGCAGAGGTGGTATTTTTTGTGTGCGCCTACTCCTGACCATAAAAAATGGGCCACTATTGCATTTATCTTCAAGCAGATGTTCACAGGAAGAAGGTACAAATGGCCCCAAAAAATCGTGAGCTGTGATAGAACCGCTTGTATAAGGATGAATTTGCCTCCCAAAGTCAGCCAACGGTTAGTCCATTTTGAAATTTTGTTCCTGTACTTATCAACAATCCATTCCCAGTCATTATTCATGTATGAACAGGGCTTTATTCGGAAGCCCAAATAGGTGATACCATCAGATATCCTCGCTGCACTTACCCCCAGAATCTCTGCAATGCAGTGAATTTCCGCCTCCTCTCCATGTGCATATAGAAGTTTAGACTTGAAATTGTTGATGATGAGCCCCGTAGCAGAACTGAATCTATCCAGCATTGAGTGTAGATAGATCCAATCATTGCATGGGATGCCACCAAATACCAGAAGATCGCCTACAAAAAGAGAGTGGGTAATTTTGACTTGTGTTGATACCAGCATACCCGTGAAATGTCCCTCCTGTGCAGCTCTGTTAATCACCCTGCTGAAACCCTCCATGACAAGGAGGAAAATGAGCGGAGATAGAGCGCATCCCTGTCTCAGCCCACGAACAGCACCGAAGAATTCTGATGGAATACAATTGATGATGACACTATAACGAACCGTGCAAATACATGCCATTATCCATCTAATGGAAGGCAGGTGTAATCCAATTTTGTAGAGCACAATTCTGATGTAGGACCAGTCTACAGAGTCATATGCTTTGTAGAGATCGACCTTGTAGATGATGCCAGCCTGCTTCTGGTCATGTATAGTGTGCATAGGTTCCTGGGCAATGGCCACGGCATCATGAATTGACCTGCCATTTAGGAAGCCATATTGTTCATCCGAGATCCACTTAGAGAGTGTGGCTTTTAACCTGTTTGCAAGCACCTTCGAGGACATCTTATACAAGATGTTGCAGAGAGCAATGGGACGGTAGTCCGAGAAGGTGGTAGGATTCGAAGACTTCGGAATGAGCGCTATAAAGGTTGCGCTAATGGCCCCCGGAATGTGGCCTTTTACTCTGATCGTCTCAATCACCTCCAGTAGTTCGTCCCCAATAAGATCAAAGAAAGCAATGTAGAATTCAGTCGGCCACCCGTCCGGCCCAGGGCTTTTGTCCCTGGCAAAGGATTTAAGCACTTCCAGAAGCTCCTCCTTTGAGATGGGCTTCATAATCTCCTCTGCAGCAGGCTGGTCAAACATCTCAAGAATGTGATTAATTACCCACTGCTGATTTTGGGTTGTGATCCCCGAATTCTCTTTGTAAAAATCTACGAAATGGGCAGCTACCGCCCTCATGATCTCATCTTCATCGGTAATGATGGACCCCTCCTTATTGTGTATGTTCCATACGGCGTTTTTTGCTCTTCTGCCGGATGCACAGGCATGAAAGTACTTCGTATTTAAGTCGCCCTCTTTGAGCCACTGTTTCCTGCTTTTTAGTTTCCAAGTGATCTCCTCAATTTTTAATAGCTCGATCTTCCGGTCCTCCAATTTTTTTAAATGCTCATAATATTCCTCATCCGGAGGGTGGGTTAATGTGTATTCATAAGCCTTGGCTATGAGTCCCGAGATCTCAGCCAATTCTTTTCTCTGTGCATCTTTTTTTCTACGCTCCCAAATTTTGACAGAAGTTTTCAAGGATCTCAGCTTCTCTACCAGTCCAAGTTTGTGTGAGGTCATTGTCCCAGCATCCTTCCAAAAAGAGTCGACCAGCATGATGAAGTCAGGGTTCGTGAGCCACACCCTGTTGAATTTAAATGGGGCTCCCTTTTTGCTAGATTCAATCCTCTATGATAGACATATGGCCATGTGGTCCGAAATAGAGGATTGTATTACTGCTAGGCGCATATGCCCCAGAGTCTCAATCATCCCAGTGCTGACCATGGCATGGTCAAGTACCTTAGCAATGTAATCATCTCCGCACCTTCGGTTAGTCCAGGTGGGAACAGCAGGATTTGTTTTGATATTTACCAGTTCATGGCTATGAAGGATATGATAAACGCTGTCAGCAGCCCTGTCCATCCTCGCCTTATCCCCCCAAGATTCATCCACTTTGAGGGCGACGTTGTAGTCCCCAATCAGCATCAAATATTTCAGATCCAATATCCCACTTTTATCTAGTCTGTTCCAGAATGATAATTTTGAGCTGCAGGGAGCGTATAAGTTTATAATGGCCACCTATACTTCAACTAAATATGAACTCGATGACACTTACAAATGGATCGGATTCTAGACCAGTAAGAACATTCAACGTGGAGGTTTTTTTCGCAATTTTCTTACTGATATCATCAATCATTCCCATTGATTTAGAATTTAGCAAAATTAATAATGCTAAAATGATGTTTTTATGTTTTATTTAGCAAAATTAATCATGCTAAAATGATGTTTTCATTTTTCTAAAAAAACATAAACAGGAATATTTACTTCGAACATGGGTACACAACTTCACATAATGTTTATCCGTCTTGCGAAATGGCATTGCAATCACGTGGATCCTTTAGGTTCCGTATCATTCACTCCACAACAACAAGGACTTAATTTGGTGTGTTTTTTTCCAAGATTCGTGGATCAAGAAACCGCTTATAAATACCATAGTGCTTACAGATGGATCGGATCCAGTAAGAACATTCAACCCAGGTTTTTTTGCAATTTGCTTGCTAACATGGTCAATCATTCCCATTGATTCAGAATTTAATAAAATCAATCAAGCTAAAATGATATTTTCATTTTTCCAAAACAAAATAAACAAGAAGATTCACTTCGAACTTCCGTAGACACTTTCGCATAATGTTTATCACGATAAATTGTTGTGAGCATTTTCTTCATAATTCGTTCAGGATGACATACATTCATCCAAATAATGTCAATTTATTTTAAATAAAAAGTATATGATGACTTGCATTGGAAATAAATTTTGATATAATACTAGAAAGGATGGAAGTGTGTAACAGAACCCATGGTAGTGTGATTGCTAGTGAGAGCATTTATGTGATATCAATTATCACACTTGATGTAGGAGTATTAAGCTCAGAAAATCCTTTGTATTTTAATGGACATAGGGATTTTTTGTTTACAAAAGAATATTGGTTTCTTATGTAATTATTAATGTTTTTGAGTGACATTTAGAATAGGAATTGATTAAATATTGAGAGAAATTTATAAATATTCTCGAATGATTGGAGAACATGAGGAAAGTAGGATAGTTGAGATTCCATAGGAAATGAGAGATTTGAAATTTAATTGTAATTCCTAAAGTAGAATTGGTTCCATGATTTTATGAGTTTGAAAGGATTTTTAGGGATAAAGGATAGATTTTAGGATTTAGAGGATTTAGAGGATTTTGTTGAGATAATGGAGGATCTGAACCTAAATTGGTTCATAATCTTTTGTATAAATTGTAAAGCCTCAAGGCAAAAGAGGATAGTAGAGAGTAGGAAGAGAGGATTGAGTAGGTTTTAGGCAAATAGGGGTTTTTTGTAAGCCTACGGGAAAATTTAGAGGTATGGCCACTAAATAGAATATCAAGCCTAAAGAAGAGAAAACAGAACATGAGGTGTTCTGGATTTATGTAAATATTGTTTATGAATGAACAGAGTATTGAATATGGGTGGTCTGCATTGATTGTATGATTGATTGAATTATAGATTGTATGTGAGAAATGCTCAGAGTTTATGAACAGGTGTGTGATAAAACTCTGCAATAAGGGTTTGAATGGTGGTTCTGTATAACATTGTAAAGTTTGATGGAAATACCGAGATAAGGTTATAATTATGAATTAAGCCGAACAGCATAAAGGGTTTGTATATATATTTGAGAAGAGTGGATGAGTTGCGTCATCGATCACTAAAAGGATTGATGACATAGAAAAGAAAATGATTTCTTCCAATTTGGTATTTTGGATACATTGACCATATGTATCAAAAGCACATCCAATCGAATAGTGAATTCGGATCAGAAGTTTGGAATTGGAATCATATGTTCCAGATGTATATATTGACGAGATGATTTAAGTTTTAAAACTTAAAGAGGGCAATAATAAATCTGGCAGATTCAAGGAAAGAGGGCTGTCAGAGTATGTTGGGGTTTTGCTACAATTGCAAACGATGAAGTGGAGCTATGAATCGATGGATTGAGCATTTCACAAAGTGTGCGGAGGAGCTACATTATAGGATTTAATGCAGAACTGTGAGTCAACGGAAGGACGAAACCAAGGAATGGGTTTGAAAACTGTAAATGGTTTTCACGCTGCTTTAGAGTGGTAAGTGGTAAAAGCCAAAATGAACGCGATAGCGTTAAGGAGTTGATGTGTGGCGTTATAATACCACCTATTTCGCATGAGTTTGGATTGTTAAGTTGTCGGGTTTAATTCTATGCGATAGCCGTCCGATCAAAGGAGGCAACGATCTGACGATGTTCGCATCAGAAGTTGTGCAGAAGTTAACGAGAGGTGTGGACCTGACAGTAAAAAAGGTATGTTAAAAGTCATGCAATTTTGTGATGCGATAGTCGTCGGATGTATGGAGATGAAGATCGACAGTGTCAAAGGTATGTGAAATAGCATGGCCGATCAGTATATATATATAGTGGCACTTTAATTTAACCCAAGTGCGAATGAAAGTGTGGGCCCGAAAGTTTATATGGTTATTTGTTGGCATATTTGGTAATTTAAACCAAAGTCGAACTTTTATGTTAAGCATGAGCTCAAATGTATGATGGTTGAAAAGGGGGTATTTAACTAAGCTTAAATATATTGATTCAAATTTCATGAAATGGGTTTCGGTATATGGTTTAAAACCATAGGGTATAAAAAGGAAACAATTTTCGCCGATAAAATTTTATTGTTTGATTTTTATAACCATAACTAAGGAATAGAAAGCTTGCGCTTATAAGTTTAACTTGGGATTGTTTAAAGGGGTATGAAACCTTAATAAACAGAATAAATTTCTGAGTATGAGATAGAAAATTCTGAGAATGAATGTGACATGCATTTTTACATGGAGAATGTGGGTTTTGCTGCTTAGGCATCATCATTTTGGTATCAAAGCAGGAAACAGCTCTTTTGAAGGTTCAAGTTTGTTTTAATTAAATTGGAACTAGAATGAATGCATGTGTGATGGAGAAAATAAAAAGGGATCAGATTTTGAAACTGATAGATTGTAGTACATAGAGATACAGTGCAGATGAGAGGTGAAACAAGATTCTATAGAAATCTTGAAGGTGAGTTGATAAGTGTTATTTTAACTCTGGTTTGAAGATTATGTTCGTAGAATTCAGTTTGCAGGCATTTGAAGAAAATCTCAGCAAAAGAAGATCACAGCTTTAAGAGTAGTGATGAAAGAATCTAGTAGAGGATTCTAAGTGGAAGAAGAATGTGTCAGAACTTTTAAGAATTCCAATAGAGGTTGGATAAAAAGGACAATTGTGTTCTTAAAAGGTGCAGATGAGTTGAAGCCTAGAAGGAGCAGAGAAGAATTCTCAAGAGGTTCCAGAAGATAGAGAACCGTACTTGCCAAAAGACCAAATCCAGAGAAAAGGATTGGTGAGGTAAGTTGTAACAAGGAGGACTTGTTATTGCAGAGGCTTTAGTACAACTCATGATGAACAAGTGAAGAACTCCTGAAGATAGAAATGGAGAAGAAGATGACTACTGATAGTCATAGAAGAGGTAGCAGAGGTTCTGAGAGAGACCACAACAGAAGAAAGGAAAAAGAAGATGCCAAGGAAAATGGCATAAGAAAGCAGTTGACTGATGAAGAACATGACAAAGAGTTAGATGTGATAAGAGAACAATTTAATAAATTGAAATTGATGATAGAAGAAAACCAGAGATATGGTTGGATCATGAAGAAGAAAGTAAAGTGGCAAAGGCTACAACAGAAGAGAGAACAACAAGTGAATATGCAATTAGCAGAAGGGCTAAGAAAGCTTAAACAGATGATGAGTATGCAATTGGGATGTGAAGAACTTAGAGAAGCTAAGTTAAAAATGGAAGTTTCCATTTGTGAAGCAGAACAGAGTGAAGTTATGAGTAAATATGAAGACTGGAGATCTATGAAAGATCTTATGAATCATTGTGAAGATTTAAGACAGCAAGAAGTTTACCTTGCTGAAGAGGGAATTATTAATGATTTCCTGAGTTGTTGGGCAAGTTCAGATCAGTTGGATGATGTGAAGTCTTTTATTTTTGAATCTACTAATTTTGATGTGATTACAAGTTTTGTAGAAGATGATCAATCTTGTGAAGCTGTCAAAAGTATGGAAGAGTATCTTTCAGAAGATAAATACTCTGAATTAAAGAATGATGAAGAATGTCTCTTGAATGAGGAAAGTAGTGATGCATTTATATTTGAAGCTGTTACAACACAGGAATAATTTCTTTTGAAAGAAGGAGAAGATATTCAGTCTGAAACACTAATATGTGAAGCAACAGTTGAGACTGTTGAACCTTGTAATTTTCAAACTAAAAATTTGTGTAAAAATGTAGAAACTGTAAGTGATGATGAAGTACTTAAAGAATGCCAAAAAGAAATTGCATTGCTGGAATATTTGTTGGAAAACTCGGAGTATGACATGGAGATTGCAGAATACAGAGTTCACTACAGTGAAAAAGAACATAAAGACATCATGAGAGTAGATGGTTTCGAAGAGAGACTTGTTAACATTCTCGAGAATCTTTTAGAGAATTCTTTGGGAAGTTTGAATTATCATACTGATATGCTGATAAAGGAGGAAATTTCAGAGCAGTATACTGAAATGTTGCCAGAGGGAAAAGAGGCACTGAGGCCTTATGGTTTTTATTTTAATAATTTTTTTGTGAATGCAGGTTTTGTTGCACATGCTGGAGAAAATTTGACACAGTTGGGCAGTCAAGAAAAGGAGAAGGAAGAAAATTCTGTGGAAATATTTAATCCATGGAATAAAGAAATTAAATTGTTGGAAATTATGTTGAAGAATCAGGATTAAATACAGGAAGAGAAATCTGAATTTCAATATTGGGAAATGCAGAATGTGGAGATGCAAAAGTCAGATGAAAACAACAACAAACTAAAGCAAAGAGATGAAGATAGTAGTAAAGGGCATACTATGTACCGGTCCAATGAATTGCTGAAGAAAAGAGAAACAAATTGTCATAAGTGAAAATCTGGAAGGAGTTGGTAATTACAGAAAACAAGAGGGTAAGGATGACAGGGCGGCAGTAAGAATAAAAGTTCAGCAATTAAGGAGTGAAGGTAATCAGCAGACAGAAGATTTATTGGACAGAGAAATTGAACTGATAATAAGGATAATGATGAAAGTGTCTCAGAAGAAAACATCAGCAAGAAAGAAAAGAAGCGGCATCAGCAAAAGGAAGACAGTAACAGAATGTGAAAGTACAGCTAGTGGAGAAAAGCAGCATAACGTATGGAGACCTGGAGAAGAGAAACAAACAACAGCAGAAATAGATGATAAATTACAGAACAAGGTATAGGATCCAGGAAAACAAAGATTAAAAGCACATGATCAGGAGAACATGATTATTTTTAACCTTGGGAGTCTGATGCAAGAGCATTAGGCTCAGAAAATCCTCTGTATTTTAATAGACATAGGGGTCTTGTGTTTTCAAAAGAATATTGGTTTATTATGTAATTATTAATGTTTTTGAGTGACATTTAGAATAGGAATTGATTAAATATTGAGAGAAATTTGTAAATTTTCCCGAATGATTGGAGAACATGAGGGAAGTAGGATAGTTGAGATTCCATAGGAAATGAGAGATTTGAAATTTAATTGTAATTCCTAAAGTAGAATTGGTTCCATGATTTTATGAGTTTGAAAGGATTTTTAGAGATAAAGGATAGATTTTAGGATTTAGAGGATTTAGAGGATTTTGTTGAGATAATGGAGGATCTGAACCTAAATTGGTTCATAATCTTTTGTATAAATTGTAAAGCCTCAAGGCAAAAGAGGATAGTAGAGAGTAGGAAGAGAGGATTGAGTAGGTTTTAGGCAAATAGGGGTTTGTTGTAAGCCTACGGGCAAATTTAGAGGTATGGCCACTAAATAGAATATCAAGCCTAAAGAAGAGAAAACAGAACATGAGGTGTTCTGGATTTATGTAAATATTGTTTATGAATGAACAGAGTATTGAATATGGCTGGTCTGCATTGATTGTATGATTGATTGAATTATAGATTGTATGTGAGAAATGCTCAGAGTTTATGAACAGGTGTGTGATAAAACTCTGCAATAAGGGTTTGAATGGTGGTTCTATATAACATTGTAAAGTTTGATGGAAATACCGAGATAAGGTTATAATTATGAATTAAGCCGAAGAGCATTAAGGGTTTGTATATATATTTGAGAAGAGTGGAAGAGTTATGTCATCGATCACTGAAAGGATCGATGACACAGAAAAGAAAATGATTTCTTCCAATTCATTATTTTGGATACATTGACCATATATATTAGATGCGCATCCAGTCAAATAGTGAATTCGGATCAGAAGTTTAGAATTGGAATCATATGTTCCAGATGTATATATTGATGAGATGATTTAAGTTTTAAAACTTAAAGAGGGCAATAAAAAATCTAGCAGATTCAAGGAAAGAGGGTTGTCAAAGTACGTTGGGGTTTAGCTACAATTGCAAACGATGAAGTGGAGCGATGAATCGATGGATTGAGCATTTCACTAAGTGTGTGGAGGAGCTACATTAAAGGATTTAATGCGGAACTGTGAGTCAACAGAAGGATGAAACCAAGAAATGGGTTTGAAAACCGTAAATGGCTTTCGCGCTGCTTTAGAGTGGTAAGTGGTAAAAGCCAAAATGAATGCGATAGCGTTAAGGAGTTGACGCGTGGCGTTCTAATACCACCTATTTCGCGTGAGTTTGGATTGTTAATTTTTTGGGTTTAATTTTATGCGATAGCCGTCCGATCAAAGGAGGCAACGATCTGACAGTGTTCACATCATAAGTTGTGCAGAAGTTAACGAGAGGTGTGGACCCGAGAGTGAAAAAGGTATGTTAAATGTCATGCAAGTTTGTGATGCGATAGTCGTCGGATGTATGGAGATGAAGATTGACGATGTCAAAGGTATTTGAAATAGCATGGCCGATCAGTATATATATAGTGGCACTTTAATTTAACCCAAGTGCGAATGAAAGTGTGGGCCCGAAAGTTTATATGGTTATTTTTTGGCATCTTTGGTAATTTAAACCAAAGTTAAACTTTTATGTTAAGCATGGGCTCAAATGTATGATGGTTGAATAGGGGGTATTTAACTAAGGTTAAATATATTGATTCAAATTTCATGAAATGGGTTTTGGTATATGGTTTAAAACCATAGGGTATAAAAAGGAAACATTTTCCGCCGATAAAGTTTTATTGTTTGAGTTTTATAACCATAACTAAGGAATAGAAATCTTCCGCTTATAAGTTTAACTTGGGATTGTTTAAAAGGGTATGAAACCTTAATAAACAAAATAAATTTCTGAGTATGAGATGAAAAATTCTGAGAATGAATGTGACATGCATTTTTGCATGGAGAATGTGGGTTTTTCTGCTTAGGCAGCATCATTTTGGTATCAAAGCAGGAAACGGCGCTTTTGAAGGTTTAAGTTTGTTTTAATTAAATTGGAATTAGAATGAATGCATGTGTGATGGAGAAAATAAAAAGGGATCAAATTTTGAAATTGATAGATTGCAGTACATAGAGATACAGTGCAGATGAGAGGTGAAACAAGATTCTATAGAAATCTTGAAGGTGAGTTGATAAGTGCTATTTTAACTCTGGTTTGAAGATTATGTTCGCAGAATTCAAGTTGCGGGCAGTTGAAGAAAATCTCAACAAAAGAAGATCACAGCTTTAAGAGCAGTGATGAAGGAATCCAGTAGAGGATTCTAAGTGGAAGAGGAATGTGGCAGAACCTTGAAGAATTCCAACAGAGATTGGATAAAAAGGACAATTGTGTTCTTAAAAGGTGCAGATGAGTTGAAGCCTATAAGGAGCAGAGAAGAATGCTCAAGAGGTTCCAGAAGATAGAGAACCGTACTTGCCAAAAGACCAAATCCAGAGAAAAGGATTGGTGAGGTAAGTTGTAACAAGGAGGACTTGTTATTGCAGAGGCTTTATTACAACTCATGATGAATGAGTGAAGAACTCCTGAAGATATAAATGGAGAAGAAGATGACTATTGATGGTCTTAGAAGAGGTAGCAGAGGTTCTGAGAGAGACCACAACAGAAAAAAGGAGAAAGAAGATGCCAAGGAAAATGGCATAAGGAAGCAGTTGACTAATGAAGAATATGAAAAAGAGTTAGCTGAGATAAGAGAACAATTTAATAAATTGAAATTGATGATAGAAGAAAACCAGAGATATGGTTGGATCATGAAGAAGAAAGTAAAGTGGCAAAGGCTACAACAGAAGAGAGAACAACAAGTGAATATGCAATTAGCAGAAGGGCTAAGAAAGCTTAAATAGATGATGAGTATGCAATTGGGATGTGAATAACTCAGAGAAGCTAAGTTAAAAATGGAAGTTTCCATTTGTGAAGCAGAACAGAGTGAAGTTATGAGTAAAGATGAAGACTGGAGATCTATGAAAGATCTTATGAATCATTATGAAGATTTAAGACAGCAAGAAGTTTTCCTTGCTGAAGAGGGAATTATTGATGATTTCCTGAGTTGTTGGGCAAGTTCAGATCAGTTGGATGATGTAAAGTCTTGTATTTTTTAATCTAATAATTTTGATATGATTACAGGTTTTGCAGAAGATGAGCAATCTTGTGAAGCTGTCAAAAGTATGGAAGAGTATCTTTTAGAAGATAAATACTTTGAATTAAAGAATGATGAAGAATGTCTCTTGAATGAGGAAATCAGTGATGCATTTATATTTGAAGCTATTACAAAACAGGAAGAATTTCTTGTGAAAGAAGGAAAAGAGATTCAGTATGAAGCACTAATATGTGAAGCAACAGTTGAGACTGTTGAACCTTGTAATTTTCAAACTGAAAATTTGTGTAAAAATGTAGAAATTGTAAGTGATGATGAAGTACTTAAAGAATGCCAAAAATAAATTGCATTGCTGGAATATTTGTTGGAAAACTCATAGTATGGCAGGGAGATTGCGGAAGACATAGTTCACTACAGTGAACAAGAACAGAAAGACATCATGAGAGTAGATGGTGTGGAAGAGAGACTTGTTGACAGTCTCAAGAATCTTTTAGAGAATTATTTGGGAAGTTGAATTAGCATATTGATGTGTTGATAAAGGAGGAAATTTCAGAGCGGCATACTAAAATGTTGCTAGAGGGAAAAGAGGCATTGAGGCCTTATGGTTTTTATTTTAATAATTGTTTTGTGAATGCAGGTTTTGTTACAGATGCTGGAGAAAATTTGACACAATTGGGAAGTCAAGAAAAGGATAAGGAAGAAAATTCTGTGGAAATATTTAATCCATGGAATAAAGAAATTAAATTGCTGGAAATTATGTTGAAGAATCAGGATTAAATACAGGAAGAGAAATCTAAATTTCAATATTGGGAAATGCAAATCGTGGAGATGCAAAAGTCAGAGGACAACAGCAAAAAACTAAAGCAAAGAGTTGAAGATAGTAGTAAAGGGCATACTATGTACCAGTCCAATGAATTGCTGAAGAAAAGAGACAAACAAATTGTCATAAGTGACAATCTGGAAGGAGTTGGTAATTACAGAAAACAAGAGGGTAAGGATGACAGGGAGGCAGTAAGAATAAAAGTTCAGCAATTAAGGAGTGAAGGTAATCATCAAACAGAAGATTTATTGGACAGAGAAATTGAACTAATAAGAAGGATAATGACGAAAGTGTCTCAGAAGAAAACATCAGCAAGAAAGAAAAGAAGCAGCAGCAGCAAAAGGAAGATAGTAACAGATTGTGAAAGTACAACCAGTGGAGCAAAGCAACATAAAGTATGGAGACCTGGAGAAGAGAAACAAACAACAACAGAAATAGATGATAAATTACAGAAAAATGTATGGGATCCAGGAAGACAAAGATTAAAAGCACATGATCAGGAGATCATGATTATTTTTAACCTTGGGAGTCTGATGCAGGAGAATTAGGCTCAGAAAATCCTTTGTATTTTAATAGAAATAGGGGTCTTGTGTTTTCAAAAGAATATTGGTTTCTTATGTAATTATTAATGTTTTTGAGTGACATTTAGAATAGGAATTGATTAAATATTGAGAGAAATTTGTAAATGTTCCTGAATGATTGGAGAACATGAGGGAAGTAGGATAGTTGAGATTCCATAGGAAATGAGAGATTTGAAATTTAATTGTTATTCCTAAAGTAGAATTGGTTCCATGATTTTATGAGTGTGAAAGGATTTTTAGGGATAAAGGATAGATTTTAGGACTTAGAGGATTTGGAGGATTTTGTTGAGATAATGGAGGATCCAAACCTAAATTGGTTCATAATATTTTGTATAAATTGTAAAGCCTCAAGTCAAAAGAGGACAGTAGAGAGTAGGAAGAGAGGATTGAGTAGGTTTTAGGCAAATAGGGGTTTGTTGTAAGCCTACGGGAAAATTTAGAGGTATGGCCACTGAATAGAATATCAGACCTAAAGAAGAGAAAACAGAACATGAGGTGTTCTGGATTTATGTAAATATTGTTTATGAATGAACAGAGTATTGAATATGGGTGGTCTGCATTGATTGTATGATTGATTGAATTATAGATTGTATGTGAGATATGCACAGATTTTATGAACAGGTGTGTGATAAAAGTCTGCAATAAGGGTTTGAATGGTGGTTCTATATAACGTTGTAAAGTTTGATGGAAATACCGAGATAAGGTTATAATTATGAATTAAGCCGAAGAGCATTAAGGGTTTGTATATATATTTGAGAAGAGTGGATGAGTTGCATCATCAATCACTGAAAGGATCAATGACACAGAAAAGAAAATGATTTCTTCCAATTCGGTATTTTGGATACATTGGCCATATGTATCAGAAGCACATCCGATCGAATAGTGAATTCGGATCAGAAGTTTGGAATTGGAATCATATGTTTGAAATGTATATATTGACGAGATGATTTAAGTTTTAAAACTTAAAGAGGGCAATAACAAATCTGGCAGATTCAAGGAAAGAGGGTTGTCAGAGTATGTTGGGGTTTTGCTACAATTGCAAACGATGAAGTGGAGCTATGAATCGATGGATTGAGCATTTCACAAAGTGTGCGGAGGAGCTACATTATAGGATTTAATGCGGAACTATGAGTCAACAGAAGGACGAAACCAAGGAATGGGTTTGAAAACTGTAAATGGTTTTCACGCTGCTTTAGAGTGGTAAGTGGTAAAATCCAAAATGAACGCGATAGCGTTAAGGAGTTGATGTGTGGCGTTATAATACCACCTATTTCACATGAGTTTGGATTGTTAAGTTGTCGGGTTTAATTCTATGCGATATCCGTCCGATCAAAGGAGGAAACGATCTGACGATGTTCGCATCAGAAGTTGTGCAGAAGTTAACGAGAGGTGTGGACCCGACAGTAAAAAATGTATGTTAAATGTCATGCAAGTTTGTGATGCGATAGTCGTCGGATGTATGGAGATGAAGATCGACAGTGTCAAAGGTATGTGAAATAGCATGGCCGATCAGTATATATATAGTGGCACTTTAATTTAACCCAAGTGTGAATGAAAGTGTGGGCCCGAAAGTTTATATGGTTATTTGTTGGCATCTTTGGTAATTTAAACCAAAGTCGAACTTTTATGTTAAGCATGGGCTCAAATGTATGATGGTTGAAAAGGGGGTATTTGACTAAGGTTAAATATATTGATTCAAATTTCATGAAATGGGTTTTGGTATAAGGCTTAAAACCATAGGGCATAAAAAGGAAACAATTTCCGTCGATATAGTTTTATTGTTTGAGTTTTATAACCATAACTAAGGAATAGAAAGCTTCCACTTATAAGTTTAAATTGGGATTGTTTAAAGGGGTATGAAACCTTAATAAACAGAATAAATTTCTGAGTATGAGATGGAAAATTCTAAGAATGAATGTGACATGCATTTTTACATGGAGAATGTGGATTTTGCTACTTAGGCAGCATCAACACTTCTGGTAAATGAGTAGTCTTTAGTACGATTTTTTGAAGGTTTTTACGGTGACTTTTTTGGTGTAATTTCTCTAAAATCTGGTAGGAATTTATTGAAAAGAGAAGTTTGATTGCTAATCTTGCATAATCGAAGTGCCCTAGGGGTTTCTCAAGGTGTTGAATCCATATATAGAGTCAAAAAAACTAGTGTAAATAACAAAAACCAAGATTTTAACTCAAATTTTTTCATCGAATTCTGACACTTGAAACTCCAAAAAGTCGCACTAAAGACAACTCCCTAGGTAAATAGCACTACGATCGTGTGGATCCTTTAGGTTTAGGTTCCCTATCACGCACTCCAAAACCTTGTCGGGAATTGCATTGCTCATAGACATCCTCCACAACTTCTGCATTTTTCTTCTTCTATGAGTTGCTTTCTTGACTTAATGAGAATTGAACTCCAAACATATTTTTTAAATAATTTTGGTGTGTTTTCTTCTATTTGAAAGCTTTCCCATTGTGGGAAGTGAGGAGTTGTTGCGAAAACTCTACGCAATGAAAACTCTTCACACTCTGCATTTGAATAGGTTTGTTGGGCATGTGTATATTCTTTCCATGACAAGCCCATGCATTATATGTTGTATTAAAAGTGGTCAGGTGTTTGCAGAGGGTGGTAGCTTCTTTAGACGGGGTCTGGGACAACGCACCGAAAAAAAATAAAATAAAATAAAATAAAATAAATATAAATATAAATATAAATAAATAAATAATGCAGACCTAATAATAGTTGGGGGACACAAAGATGGTGGGAAGACCTACCCATGGTTTTGTGCATGGGTTTTGCACATGATTTTGGGCGTCATGGTTTTATGCCCATGATATTTTATATAATAGATTGGGGTTTATGAATGCTTCGGTATGTATATATGTATTGTAACATTGAAAGGAATATAATGAAAAATCAATCTGGTAGTCTCGGTTTTTAGATTTGGAGAAAATCTCTTTGTATATTTGTGTTATGTTCTAACCATTGTACATGACCAACAGTATAGAAATTATATAACTGATATGTTATATGTCTAATATTCTCTTGATCATACACTATTTGAGTTCATGCACAATACAGAATCTATTCCACCATTGATCATCATATGCGGAAATTAAATCAATTGCATGCACACATTAAAACCATAAAAATTCACACACATTAACACAGTGATTTACGGGAAAGCCTGAAGCTAAAAACCCCAACTATCTGTATATAAAATATGTCATAGAGATCATGTAACAATACTCATACAAAGCTTCTCACAAGCTCTCAGCACAATCCAATCGCTACACTCTAATCAGGCTAGATCTTGCAAATCCATGCACCGATCTTTGCCACCTGCTAGCCTGCCTCTACTGCGCAATCCCTGCTGAATAATGGCTCTGAATGAACTCGAATTGGTCTAGCCTTGCTCACGCAATCCTCATTGGCATCTCCATCAATGTGTGGTGCAAAATCATGCAACACTATAGTCACAACTGATAGTCAACTTGCCCTTTCACCTATCTCTCCATTAGTCTCCACTGAAACTATCCATGCATTGTAGTTAACTGATGTATTCTTCAGTTGATTAATGAGTTAATATTTAGTGAATTAATTAATAATTAATTCACACCACTCTCACTAGTGTATCAATTAGTTAGACTAGATACAACTAGCTCAACTGTGTCTAACTGAGTTAAACTGAACACAACTCCATCAACTACCTCAATAACTCCACCGAAATCTGCCACATGAGTTCTAATTTAAGTCTCCATGCAATAGCTCCACTTAACCCTCAGGAATAGTGTAATTCCTTCTGTCAGCTCCCGTGCCACATCTGTGCACTTAACTGAAGTGCTCCAAGAGAATAAGTCAATGTTTATAGTCCAAATATTATTAAGAGCTAATAATATTCAACATAGATTCCGCCCAATATGTCTAAAAATAGAAGTCCATCTATTTTTCCAACTTGACCAACCATCCACAAATAGCATCCTGCAACTCATAGAATATGATCGACATGTCTAAAAATAGAAATAGTCTAAAAATAGACTTGCGCCAAAAATAGCCTGCGGGCCCACTTAGTGAAAGCGACTCTTTTCACTAAGCTCATCATCTTGTTGCAATCTCAACAAACAGTGCAGTGTATAATAGAAATACAACGTAGGTCTGATATTCGAAAACAATATGCTTTGTACCTCAACACTAAGGTAGTAGAATCGGGCTATCCTATTAAGGCTAGGGTTCTAATCAAACCTCGACTTGCACCATACTTAGTGGATTGAATATCCATATAAATGATGAATTGACCAGAGAAACCATATAAATGATGAATTGATTATAGAATCGATACGACCAGCGTTCATTTTATTTTTTATTTATGGACATTGATTTAATCTTATGCCCTTGTAGATGAGTGGGACACTTTTCGCTCCTTTCTTGTCGGTTGGTTTCCAACCAAGCACGCAGCTCCTCGAGTTGGGCTTTCCCTTTATTATGTAAAATTGAATTTGAATTCAATCAATTGGAGGAAAAAAATATTGACAACCTCATTAACTATCAAAAGGTCTCAAGAAACTACATCCCAATTACAATTTAACCTCACAAAAGGGTAAAATCATCTAGTAGTGCATTTATTTGAATGGCCAATTCACTAGTAATATAACGACCTATTCCTGTAGCTATCCTCGTAGTTTTTGAAACGATGGTTTTGGTCTTAGAGAAATTAAGAAGTTAAGTAGGAACTACTTTCTTTGGTTCTCACTCGGCTTCTATATTGCATGACATTTTAAAAATTGATTTTGCATGGAATTTGTGGATGTGTAGAAGAAGTACAGTTGATATATTGCGAGTAAAAAAAAATTATTTCGCATTTTAAGCAAGGTATCAAAGTTAATTTCTCCACACAATAATATAAATCATAATATAATATTAAATTAAAACTTGATATTCTATTCCAATCCATCAATTTTTAAATTTAAATGCAAATTTCTCCTAATCACCTTAAATCCCAAAAATGCTTATGTAACTTTTGAGCATTTGATTTTACCCTTTCAAAAATGGATTTAATAATAAAAATAAAACAAAAACACATTACTTAAAACGCCACCCCAAATAGCTACATCCGATTACTTAAAACACCATCCAACTTTTAAATCAACTTACTATGGAAATTCCAAATCCTATCCATTATTTTTGGGCAATGCAATAAGATGCACACTGCATTACTGTCCCTGCCTTACAATATTTCGGCGAGCCTTATTTTAGCTGCCATAGGCCCATTAATGCGCCCAGGCAAGAAATGTCCGCCGCACGATGATCTACAGCTTTAATCCGACGGCGGGCATTTCCTGCCTGAGCGCATTAATGGGCCTATGGCCGCTGAAATAAGGCTCGCCGTGCCCAATATTTCACGAGCGTAATCCGATTTGACTTCATGCTATCATTATTAGTCACAATTCCCAATTCTCCGTGCATACATTTGCTTGCTGGAATTTTCAATGTTTCAACGTGTATGAGAGTGATCTTAAAGCCATCTGTGTTATCGAGTGGTGTGTTTATTTGAATGGCCAATTCACCAGAAATATAGTGACTTGTCCTTGTAGCTTTGGTTCTCACACGACTTGCATATTGCATGGCATTTTAAAAATCAATTTTGCATGGCATTTTCCGAGGAGGTGCAGAGGAAGTAATGTTGATACATTATCCTCAGTGAGCCATTTTTAATACTTCAAACAATTAAATGGAGACAAATTAGCGAAATACTCGTTGGCTCATAAGTATTCGACCACCCAAAGGTGAATAGATTCAAATTTTATCGCTTACATACTATAAAATAACAATTAAATTCAATAGTTTTAGGCTCTCATGATGTAGTTATGAGGAATGGGGAATGTGAAGTTTTTGGAGTAAGTTTATTTTACGGAGGTGTAAAAGTGAAAATAATGATAGATTGTGGAAATGAGAGCATTTTATAATAACCACAAAATGTGGGTTTCTCACAAAGAGAAGAGATTGTTTTATTCAATTAATTAGTGATAGAGACAGGACTATGTTGCGTTGCAGTTATTAATCTTGTTTAAATAATGCTCAAAGAATTTTAATTAGAATAACTCTTTCTCATAGAAAAAATTGAAGCTTAGAAATGGTAAATATCATTTTAATTAATATATATATATATATATATATATATATATATATATATATATATATATATATATATATATATATATATATATATATATATATATATATATATATATATATATATATATATATATATTAGATTGTCAATATGTTTGAATTCAGCTAATGTGGTTCATCTAATCATCCTGAAAATGAACCACATTAGCTAGTTTGAAATGCGTTGGCAATCTATATGATGGATTCGGAAGACTAGATTCGGAAGACAGATCTCCAATAACTTATGTTATTTAAACTCGTTTTTTTTTACCGTATATAAGGATTCATCACCCTAAAAAACCCCTAGGGCAATTTGATTGTGCAAGGTTCCCATCAAAATTTTGTTTTCAATGAATTCCTGCCAGATTTTAGAGAAAATAGACCGGAAACATCCACCAGAAAAACCTTCAAAAAATTGAACTAAAGACAACTCGTTAAAATATTATCTAAAAATTATCAAATTTAAAGTAAAAATAGAAAATGTAAATATTATTTGTTATGATCATTTGTTTAATTATTTATCAGATATTTAATAATATAGTTTATATTTAAAATTTAAATTTTGTGTTTGTATATTTGTATGTTGTTCACTTTTATTTGAAGTGTTATTTGTTAGAATTATAAGAATGGGACACAATGTTCTATGTCTTCTATGGAAAATGTAAATGGGTTAGTACTTGTTGTAAAAAATGCTTATAATAACATCACATAGTGTGTTAGTGTATGTATTGTTTGTAAATTTATGTGTAATTCTAATTGTGTTAGTGAATTTGATATTCCTCATGGTTGTGAGTGCTAGCCATGTTGTCCATGAGATTTAGGGATGGAATGCTATGGTAATTGTCCATAACAACACCAAGGTGTTGTTATGAAGAATACAAAGAGTTATATATTGATTGTTATGAAGAATACAAAGAGGTATGTGTTGATAAACTAGGCACCAATGAGTAATTTTATAGTTGATAGGAATATAATTTGATCATGGTCGTTGAGCATAAGGTGTTTTTATAATATCCCTCTATCTACGAGGTTGTAACCTATATGCCAAAGAAAAATTTTAAGTATAAATATCACGTAGAAGGAACATAATTTGTATTTAGGTTTATAACATACAAGACACCAAGGAGACTTGATAATAATGGGACAACCATAAATCATCAAACATAAATCAAAACAATGAAAAGATTCAAAGCATAACTCAAAGTAATTGTATCTCCAAATAAAGTCCAATGGCTAGTACAAACCAATGATACTCAAATAGAAAGCTAACTAAGTGGGAAAATTGCGCCCAAGGTCAAAATTTGACCTAACCACTTATAGTATCTATAGCAACCCCCCTCATTTTCACTAAGTACCACTTATGCCTAGAAGAATATGAGGGTCCCACCGAATCAAAAGACTCATCTTACACTTTCTAAGCTTGATTGGCCCTTCCTCAACTGGAATCACCTTTATGTTGGCATTCCATCCCTTAAGATGAGTTTCAAGAAAAAAAAATAGATGGTGCACTCTCTAGTGTTACAGGGCTAGATAATGTCTTCTTCGGAGATACAGTGTTGGGAATATCACTAGCCCATACAATTATCTCCTAATTTTTATCTCAATGACATGGAACTCAATAAAAGTGACTTAACTCATAAAAATGGTTTCGCAACTTGCTTCCTTGTAACACCCCCTTCCCAATCTACCCAAGCAACCGGCTAACTAGGGTAAATATGCAACGAGGGGCTACTATGGTGAGATTCAACCTCCTAGGTGAATTTAAGGAAGTGGAATCGATGGAAACTCTTCACACATACCTTGTACAGCAACAATAACACCCCCGGGAGTTAACCCAACCATTCAGGCCTCTTACCCCTGGGTCACACTGATCTTTTGACCTTGCTGAATTATAGACGTAGGCACAAGCTTGCAAGTCAGCATATATGGGTCTCTGAACACATGCATAAGCCCACAAGCCAGCGTCCAGGGACTAAATTCCTCAGTATTGTGCCAACGTCCCCGAGATTTGAGCCACTTTTTCAAGCCTTGAACCCAGTGCTCTGCCCAGAACTTCATGACAAGTTCAAAGATAAATGAAAATTACCAAATAGTGATAAATTTACAAAAATATCCATGAGGACTAAATTGGACCCCCACTAGCCATGAAAAGCATTTTTTCAAACATGTCATAAACATGAAAGATACAAGTATAAATAACAGAATTGAGCATAGGGTCTCATACTTATCTGAGAATTGTTAAGAAGCATTGCTCCCTACATCATTATCTGAAATACAATAAATTTGACCATAGATACATTGTGCATTCATTTGCAAGTAAAAACATGGAGAGAGCCATATATCATCACTATCAACATACATGTTTATAACCAGCATAATAAAAACATAAATATAGTGGATACAATAGCAATATAGTCCACATAATAACTAGTACATTTATACATCAAATACCAAAGGAATTAGCTTCTCATTTATGAATGTAAAAACCAAATAGAGATGGGACTTCCACGTTCCACCCAACCATAGATTGGTTGAGCTAAACCTCTCTTGAGCCAATCACTCTTGTGTCATATTTCAAGCATGAATATGGGACTCATAACCAACCAAAAGAACCAACAAGCATGAATGTTACCAGATTTCTCTACCTACACAGTGAGGAATTTTCCTCTCCTAGTCTCTCAATATTTTCCACAATCCACAGTCTGAAACATAAATCACTAAGCCCTAAACTGAGACATACTCTCCAGGCTTCACCATACATCCCATCCCAGGACTACCAAGCCCAACGAAGAGAACCCACCTCTCAGGCTTTGCCACAATCCACACCCTGGTCACTAGGCCCTAAATAGAGTAAAACCACCTCTAGGATTTAACGTATATCCCGCCATTCATAGGTTGAGGATTCCTAGGCCATAAAGGAAACACAATATCCAGATTTACCGCAACCCACAGTCTGGTTCAAGGGTTACTAGGCCATATTTTATATCAATTCGGAGATCCACCTTACTCAAATTCGAATCCATCTGGCAATTCATCTCAACTAAACCCATCTCATCAAAGTTATCTGAAAATGGAAAGGCTAGGCTGGAAACATTGTAACCCTTGGAAAAACCCATGCCATGACAAAAAAGAATGACATGTAATACCATGCATGCTAGATCTAGCAAGGAAATCTCACATGCAAATCAATACCTGCAAATAATCCTATTTTAGTTGCTTGATCTTTCTCTTTCTTGCTTGCTCCTTCCTTCTTCTTCCCTTCTTTTCCTTTCTTGCTCCAATTCCAAAGTGCTAGAAGAAAACTCTAAGTGTCCAAGGGTGAGAGAGAGAGAGAGAGAATAATGAGAGAGATCCAAAAATTGAACTGACAGAAGGTACCAACTAATTCTCAGAATTCTTTTTATTGATGAGACCTATATTTTCTTCATTTTCCATTATTTTCCTTCATTTTCCTCCTCACATGAAACCTGGGACCTTTAATCTCAATTTTCTCCTAATTTCCATTATTTTTCATAAAAAATGTGCCAAATATGCCATTTTTCCTTTCCAAAGCCTTTTCCTTTGTCTTTTCCAATTTCCTTATCCATATTAGTCGAAATGAACACCCACTAGGATGTGTTTCCAAAAATTCATCTTGGAATAAGTGTCCCATCAACCGTGATTATTATTTTTAAATTTTACTACATGGAATTTTTGGGCCAAGGTTGTTACATTCCTCCATAGCCATATTTCCTTGATGATGACTTTTCCAGCAATATATCATTGTAACCCTTGTATCCCATCAATATAGTAATTAAGAGGGATGATTAAATTCAGGCTTTTCTCTCTCGAGCTTGCTTTTTCAAGCATTATATCATTGCATCGATGACTTGCGAAGCGATACAGTTATTCAAAGCTACTCAAATTCACATGGTCACTTCTTAAACCCCTTTTTAAGGACCATATTGCTCCATCGATCACTATCTTAGCAATATATCTCTCCAATATTGCTCATTCCAGCAGCACACTCACCAAAACTGACATAAAACTTGGCTCTAAAATTATTTATCTCAATATGTATCACTCCAATGCTAATCAAGGAAACGATATATCACCCTAGTAATCATTATCTTAGTGATACATCACTCTAGTGATGCTTAGCCTAGCGATATCACCAATCCATTTTTTCCTCTTTTCCATAGTGCACTAAGTATTATCTTGTATCCAATGTGTTGTTGGCCTATGTATTAGTGGAATTAAGTGTAAAAGAGAATTTAATACTTGATTTTCATATCCAGCCTCAATTAAACTCTTTAAAAAAACACCATATCACCCTCTTTCCTCGCATTGCTTAGTGTTATCTTCCTCTTGTGATATTGACACCATAGATTAGAAAGATAACTTCATCAATCCTTGTCAACACCAAGTATCAACCAACTCAACTCATGTAAGGTCAAATTGTTCCCTCTCAACTATTGATTTTTCTTTTTAGCTGTTTATTGTTTGAATGGAATCATCCATCTCAATCAATGGCCTATATTTTCCTCTCTCGCGCACTATATCAATTAACTTCACCTCTTTTCTCCATTGATTAAGATATTAAAAATATTTTACCAAGCTCAAGTGTTGTTCTATTATGTTTTCCATTTAACCCTATATTTTCACGCCCCAACTCACTCATAAAGAAACATGAACAACTCAATTCGACCCCGACAAATGCCCTTAGCAATCTTGGAGGAGATGCACACACTAGATGAGCTAATCACACTCATTTATTGTTCAATTCAACCCTAGAATCATGTCCTATCATCCATAAGATGGTTTTTGGTATTTGGATCGATACATCATGACAACTGAAACCCCTATATTTCTCATTCTGTGTGTTCATTAACATTGAGCCCTTCCCTCACTTCACTTCCTAAACTATCCCACCAATTCATCCATGGGTTATCCTTCATGCACACTCTTTTCACCCCTACCCAACTTAATCATTGAAACGTGGCTTCAGTCTCACTCACCAGCACTCCCTTTTAGGACATGATCACATATATTTATGTACCAAAAAACCTAGCTTCAGCCCCATATCACATAGAAACATCTATGTGGAGCAATATGGATCCACCCTTGTTAATATTATGAGTTAATTGATTATAGTGTCATTCAAAGTGTTTCCCTTGGTCCATCTTACCAACCTTGATATTTCCCTTCATCACTGAGACGTAGAGCCTCTGTGTTGGCTTAACGTAAAAAGAATAAACCAGTCGACAAACACAACTATCCTCAAGCCCAAACCTCAATTTTCCATGGATTTAATACTTTGATTTGATCTTTATAATGGGTGTTGGTGTTTTATTGGATTGTGTATGGAAACTATGTATGTGTCAAAGAAAAGGTCTTGTAAAGAAACATGGTTGAGACCTCAAATGAAGAGTCACCTACCATCCCACTTAGACCTAAGTTCAGGGTCACTTCATGCTTCATTGATAGATATACAACATATGCATGGTTAGACGTGTACTAGTTATTCCATAGAGAAAACTTGCCTCTAGATGATCTAGTCGTAGAGATCTACATGGTTCTTAGAAGGCCTTGGTTACACAAAGTGGTTTCTCAACCCCTTTTCTTTCCAAGTATAGAGGCAGTTAAGTGGCTAGTGAAAACATGTTAATCATGAGGAAACCATGATTAGGGACAGCCATGGAAAACCTATTTCCTCACTCAATTCCTCTGACATTGAGATGTAATACAAGCTTTCCAAGGAAGAGATGACCTTGGATGAGGACTGGTTATAAAATTTGAATATCCTACCTAAAGGGCTACTAAATACATGGTGGACCAACAAAAGAAACCTTCAAGTCCTGGTCAAATCAGGAGTATCTTACCAATCTATTGAAGACTCCCTTTCAGCTAGAAACTACCATATTATGCAATTTGTATGGTCGGTCCAACGTAGAGACCTTATATGAAGTATTAATCCTATCTTTCTCCCTACCTGAAGGAAAATATTAAAAAAGGTGAAAATATGAAGGCCGACCAATAGCCTCACTTCTTCATGGCCTCCTACCTCCCAGATAATGTCTATGTCAAGCATGCATTCTTAGAAATGGGTTGGAAGTGAACAATGAAATAGGAGATGATTTACATCTACTAAAAATTCCTTGGAGTCTTACTACACTCAGTATTACACCAAAATATGTTATGACTTCTTTATCCCACTTTATGAAACCTTGTTCATTGTGCCTACTCCATTTATGTCTGAAAGATCCAATCAGCTTATTTCCATAGTTGGTTATTGGTTTGTTGATCAGGATTGGACATATTTGAGAATCTTTGGAACAACCAAACCCCTCACCTACTACCCCAATTTGTAAGTGTTCGAGTGATACCATAGTAAATATCATATCAGGGATGCACATGGGTAGATGGAGCACTCTCATAGGACAATAAAGCTCCCCTGACACACATGCCACTGCACTTAGATTCCTATCAACTAAAATACATGAAAGAAGATGGAGAAAAATATAATTCCCTAACGTTATTCCATTTTTGGGATATAATATTCCATATATATGATCCCAACTTTATGGTAAAAAAATCATTATAAGGCATGAAAATACATGTGACAATACCAATTAGAGGCATAGGTTAAGGAAGAGAAATAGAAAATTGATTTTAATTTCTTAGATTCTCTTTTCATGATAGGCTATAATTTATCTCAATAAAAATGAGAGAAATACCAAGATGAAAGAGAATACATTGCCTATAAATAAGATACCTTGTAGGAAGTCGCTAGAGCTACAAAAGAGGAGAAGCTAAAATGGGAGCAAGAAGCAGATCAGATATCCTAGGAACCTGAGCTCAAGGAGAAGGAAAAGGAAGAAATGAGGAGGGAGAAAGAATGAAAGAGAAGAGTGGAGGAAGAAAGGAGAAAATCACAAGAAGGAGAAGGTAAAATATGGAAATAAGAAGCTAAGGCCAAAGTGAAGGAAGAAGCTCTCAAGGCCCAACAAGAAGCACAAGAACAAGATGTCTAATAGAGCACAACTTCTATGGAAATTGACCCAATTGAACTAGTAGCTCCTACCATCACAGGTGGTCACTTTCATATTAAAAATATGGGCATCACACCAACAAGGAAGAGGAAAGTGTCTAACCTTGGAAATTTTAGATATGATCACACTTTGAATAGGATAATGGAACACAAGGAGAATAAAACGTCAACTCCTCATATGCCTCTAGTGTTATTCACCACAGAAAGGTCCATTGTGCTAGACACCAAAAAAATATGCACTTTTTATAGCATCAAAAAGCACAACATTCTCTCAAGCCACTAAGATAAATGTGAAAGACCTCTTTGAATAAATGAAGCAAAAGGATGACTGCATAGCAGAGTTGGAGAACCAAGTTAAGTTAATTAAGTCATACATCAAAAATATGAAGTAGAAGGGCACTAAAATGGAGTATTTTATGCCTTATGCATCTAAAGTGCATGAATCCTAGAATACCATGTTCAAACAAGTCTAAACATGCCTCCAGTAGGTCCATAAGATATCCACCAACTTGTTTCCACTATAGTGATTGGCTGAGGAATGAGGAACTCAAGTTCGAGTATGTAATGACGTGAACCAGATAGAGAAATGGCCCAATGAATACCCATAGTCTCCATTAGAGATCCCTAGGATCAACGAATAAAAACTTGCATGTGACTCATCACTGTCAATATGTCCCTTGAGATCAAGGAAAAGTTGGAAAAGTACATCTCTAGGTTTATAGATTAGTACCAACAACATTATTCCTTGGCTAAGAGATTAATCAAGATGAAAAAGTTTCCAACCATTGGATCCCAGGGAAAATACAAGCCATATGAAGAAGTTTACCGTGAGCTAGAAGAGATCTTGACTACTAGAGAGTTGTGTTTTAGTGTTTTCACCGAAAAACTCACAAAATAAAATCTCATGCAACACATTTTGGAGCCCTCAAAGCATAAAACAAATTTGAATTATTTTGTGGTCTCATTGAAGAAATATGTGTAATCCCTCTCACAAAACATTTAAAATAACCATGTCATCATGGAAGGGTTGTTACCCAATAGGATTAATGTGATTTTATCCTATTACAAGATCTAGGAAGTCTATCTTCATGAAGTCCTAGAGGTCTCTATGGAAGATCCAATCATATTATAAAATTGTGCTTTTTAGTCTCTAGGAGTTTACAAATTATTTTCCCTAATTATATTTGAAAATAATGAGAATGTGAAGAGATTGCATTACATAATGGAAGTCCAATAGCCCATGGAAGTAGTTACTAATGTAATTTATAAATTATTTAAAACTCCTAGTTATAAGTACTTTTGGATTTCTAAACTTATTTACTTTTGAAATTTAAGATCTTTAGTAAATTTTTGCAAATATCCCAAGTGTAATGTCCCTCTTTGGAGATTCCCAAGATTCTATGTCAGAGATGGACTACAGAGGCATTTACTGGTTATTTCACCTCTGAAAAGAGGGTTAGAACCAGAGGCTACCTGGCCAACTGTAGACTCTGCCTATAGAACTTGGAATAATTCCAATTCAGGACTCTCAACAAGGCCTTCACTGAAAACGCTGTATAAGAAATCCAAGAAATGAAAATGCAGGTCAGGGTTGGGATCCCCTCATTCAAGCTGCATATGACATGTATATGCAATTTCAGCAGAAACAAATAAGTTTAAGCATGTTAAACAGATCTCCCAGAAACAAGACTAGCTAGAAATCAACCAAAGAGGAAGACTGATGCAAAATGAAAACCCCAGCTACTATAATTGCGCAGATCTGACTGGAACTCAGAGCAAGTCAGCCAAAGTTCTGATATCTCAGTAATATAACAGTAAATCATAATTACATATGATCTTATTGCCTTTATAACTGATTACAAGAAGAACTAGGGCAAGATCCCTTCAGAAATAAGAGCTGCAACTAGAAGTAAACTGCAGAAATACATAGACAATGTTATTTTCCAGATGGTTCAGTTGTTTTACATTAAATTTCATATCTAGGAAATATATATGGATAAATCATCAGATCTAATACAGATCTAGAAGCTACAAGAATTTAAGAACAAGATCCAATTGGAATTACATCAAAATACTGCATATTAAGCTGTAGATCTGAATTACAATATACTGTACTGCAGAAAACCCAGAAATTTATGAAGATAACTTTTATTAATGAAATAGATCAGATCTATAGAGACATGGATCAGCAACCCAATCCATGGATCACCAAGGGAAGGCAAGCCTAACACCAAGAGATCTCCTCCAAACTGATAGCAAACTGAAATAACAAAGCCCTCTTACAAAATAATGCAATATAGAGTAGAAACTGCACAGAGGGTGAAGGAGACTGAATACATGGAGTGAAAATTACAGATATGATATAAAATATAGATCATCTAACTCCTTGGAGGCTGAAGAATACTCTCCAATAGAGAAAGCCTCTAAAAAAAAACTAGATCTAAGCAGATCTACAATGCCACTTGCTACAAAAGATAACAACTGCAAAACCCTCAATGGGCCAGCGCTGCTCATGAAAGATAGAGCTTGGTCTCAAACCAGATAGTGGCCAAATTCAGCAAAGAACTCCTCCAACGATCCTCAAGGAAAGAGATGAAATCCCTAAACAGGAATTCCAATCACAATCCTCCACTAAACAACAGAGAATGGTATTTGTCTAAGCAGACAAATACTTCAGAAATGTAATTCATCAACAACCTCTTCATGTGTCTTCTCCTCCTTTTTGTAACATGAGATAGCCTTTGCAAACCCTAAACCAATTGGATGATTTGGTCCTTTTCACATTAGAAGCTCGCTTCTAGAACTGCATAGTCCCTCTTGGTGATGCATTGAACCTAGACAACGCAGTTTATTTGGTCAAGGTGGACCCAATCTTTGGCTCAATCCTCTTTCACACCCGCAAGTGATTATTTACATAGCCCAGATTTGTCTGTGTTCACATGGGCATTGATTTATTATGATTTTTACATGTCTTCCTTTATTCATTTATTCATAAAAAATAAAATAAAACAAAATTCAATGTCCCCTCTTAGCTAAGGCTAAGTAGGGACATTACAGTCCTCTCCCTTAAAATGTTGCTTGTCCTCAAGCAACTGGTAGGGTAAGAGTTGTGTCTCTTCTCCTTCTCCATTGATGAAACCATCAAGAATAAAGTTCTCATCATGAAGCAAGTGTTCACCAAGGCAATACATCAAAAACTGCTCCTCCAATGCTAGCATGATAGGTTCATAGTCTGCCCCTTCAGGAGTGTAAAACTCAACAGAAATATGCATGGGTGAACCAATGTCACATCTGAAACATGTATCATGAAGTACTGGATATAGTTCCATCCCATGTGGCACATGTACACTACTGACTCTTTTCCCATACATACCCATAAACAAAACCAATATGTCATCTATGTATGGTAGCAAAATCACATAAAGGCAAATTGTAATTTGCACATGAGGAGGTGGGTCACAATCCCACATAAGGTACCAACACAGTACACTCATTGTTCTGAGTAGATCTGAATGTGATAGGTGGTAATCCCACCACATATTTGCTGCATAAGCCACTTTGACATGGCTGAAAGTGAAACTCTCATTAGGTGCCTTTGGAAATCACCCATCATGAAAAACAATCTCCCTTTGCACCTCAAGGGAGTGACCAGCTTTGGAGTTTTCATTGGCCCCATCTTTTCCATGAGATATGCATGTAATATTTCTCTTTGTAGGAGCCATGGCCTGTATACATATGGTAAGAGAGTGTACCAAATCAGAAAAATAAACTTTCTCTACAAGATCATATTTCTTACCATACAAATCTCCCATACTCATAGAGTTAGGCATGGGCGTTTCCCCTCTTTTGAGAGAAGGAAGAGATGGCTGAAATATATCCTGCATAGGATCCTTTGGCTGCCCCATATCCACATAGCTATTGCACTCTTGTAAGTGCTGATTTAGCTCCTCCCAATCATAATGTTGATGTATCTCCTCCTCCATACCCTCCCAATCAAAACACTTCAAGACTAGGGAGTATATTTTTGTTGATTACATGTAACTCGAAAGGAACTCCTTGTGTGCTCTTTGTAGTATTTCTTGCTTAAGCTTTGATGCTTGAGACAAGAATAATTTTCCAAGATGATAGATGACCCCTTCATGGACCATATAGCCTTCTCCTTGCTCTATGCCATCTAAAATCATCCCGGTGTGCAGATCTTTGGAGTACTCTACAAGGAGCTAAGACTTCCAATATGGATCTACACTTCTCAACAAGGAAAACATTGTAGATGTATCTATGGTGGTGCTTTCCTTGTTGTTGCTTGCTCCTTTGGCATTATGCATGCCAAAATATTGTGTAGGAAGGTTAATCCTCCCCTTTGCTTCCTCCCACAGTGCAGTGACTCTTTCTTCCATTGTTCCAGCACTTGGTGAGGTTTTCTCCACAGAACCTAATGGCATCCCAAGAGGCTTGCCATGATGTAGGAATGTCCCTTGCAGAAATCTCATGAACATGAGAGAAGGAACCATGAGATCCTTGCCCTCACTGCGCAAATCCATCTTTTTTGTGTGGGTAGAGACATCAAGTGAAGGGTAGGTGTGCATGCTTTGAATAACTTGTTGTTTCCCACTCTTCAAATCCACCCACTCCATCTGCAAGGCCCTCCAATCAGTGGTGACTTTTCCCAAAATGATCAACCACTGGACACCCAAGATGATGTTGGTGTCTGGTATGTCTACCACAAAGAAGTGGTCCCTCAAAGTGTAGGTCCCCATAGTCACAGAAAGTGAGGGAACGTACTGCATGCATTGCATAGTGCTGTCCCCCGGAACCAAAATAGAGAACCCATCAAAAGAATCAGTAGGGATCCCTCTCTTCTGCACAAAGTGAGCATCAATAAAATTGTGGGTTGCCCCACTGTCAATAAGAATAGATACTCTTTGGTCCATAACTGAACCCTGCACTCTAAGAGTCAAATATTTGGGCACTCCCCTCAAAGAAGCAAGAGTCCCACTGGTTGGAGCAAATGCTCCTTCTTCTTCCCTGGATGATGATGGATCCTCCTCCTCATCATCACCAGCACTGTGACCTCTCCTAGTTCCATCATTGCCTTCCTCCTCCTCACAATCAGAGAATACTTCAATATAATGTGCTCTCCCAGCAGCACATCTATGTCCCAACACCCATGATTCTTGACAAGTAAAACATAATTTCTTCTTTCTCAACTCCCTTCGGAGATAATTTTCAAGAAGCTTTTTCTGTGAGCTCTCCTTGGGTGGAGCAGCTTTCCCTTCCTTCCCTTTAGAAGAGTGAGTGGCTTTGCTAGGAAGGGTTGCCTTTTCTCTTGGCAAGGCATCTTGGAGATCTCTTGTTCTTTCAATGGCATCATGAAGTGTGGTGGGTTTGGTAGACTTGACCAACCCATGCAAAGGCTCCTCCAAGCCATCTATGAACATATAGACTCTCCTTGTAACTAAAAGATCAGGAACCATAACAGACAACCTCAAAAATTCAGAAATATAGGCTTCAGCATCTCCTGTCTGCTTAAGCTTGGCCACGCTTATGAAAGGGGCCTCCAGATCCTTCCGATAAAATCTTTCCACTAGTCTCCTAGTGAACTCAGCATAAGTGGACACATTGTTGTGCCCCAATGTAGAAAGTCCATGAAACCACCAGTTGTGGGCTTCTCCATCAAAATGCAGCGCAGCAATCTTAATGGCTTCTGCTTCAGGCACTTTATTCAGCTGGAAGTAGATGTCCAACTTTTCCACCATGCTTTAGCTGAACAAGAGGGTGATCCATCAAACTTAGGCAAGAAGAACCTACCCATGGTGTGGTGCCTCCCATGAAGGAAACCTCCATCTCTATACTACTGCAATGGTCTCCTCCGGTCCTTAAGATGGCAGAAATCTTGAAAGCTCAAGTTATCCTTGAACCTTTGGCTTTGTGCATCATATTCTGAAAAATAACCTTCCAAAGAGGTTGACTCTTGAAGCCCTTCATTCTCTACAACCAAGAAGGTAGGCATTGTAGAGCGTTGTGAGATCTGTGGAGCTTGTGGCAAGCTCACCAATGGAATAGTCCCAAACTGAGACATTTATGAACTCTATCCTTGATGGAGTCTTCCAAGGGACTCCCTCATTCTTTTGATCCTCGTCTCCTTTATTTCCTTGGATAGATATTGCATGGTTTCCAAGAGATTTTTTGCAAACTCTTCTACCTCCTTATCTTTATCATTCAACTCAAGGCCTTTCCCCTTGTCTTGACCCTTGTAAAGGTCAAAAATAGTATATTCATACTTTCTATGACTTCTATTATGGTATCTCATCTCCCTCTCAGAAAGAGGATCTTCATATTTGGAATGCAACATGACTAAGGCTCCAAAGCTAGCACAGGTTGTGCCAAAAGTAGAGCTCTAATACCACTGTAATGTCCCTTTTTGGAGATTCTCAAGATCCTATGTCAGAGATGGAATACAGAGGCATTTACTGGTTATGTCACCTCTAAAAAGAGGGTGAGAACCAGAGGCTACCTGGCCAACTCTAGACTCTGCCTATAGAACTTGGAATAATTCCAATTCATGACTCTCAACAAGGCCTTCACTGAAAATGTTGTATAAGAAAATATGAGAAATGAAAACACAGATCAAGGCTAGGATCCCCTCATTCAAGCTGTATATGACATTTATATGCAATTTCAGCAAAAAAAAATAAGTTTAAGCATGTTAAACAGATCTCCCGGAAACAAGACTAGCTAGAAATCAGCCAAAGAGGAAGACTGTTGCAAAATGAAAACCCCAGCTACTAGAATTGCGAAGATCTGACTCGAACTCAGAGCAGGTCAGCCAAAGGTCTGATATCTTAGTAATATAACAGTAAATCAGAATTACATATGATCTTATTGCCTTTGCAACTGATTACAAGAAGAACTAGGGCAAGATCCCTTCAGAAATAAGAGCTGCAACTAGAAGTAAACTGCATAAATACATAGACAACGTTATTTTCCAGATGGTTCAGCTTCTGTAGTTTAAATTTCAGATCTAGGACAGATATATGGATAAATTATAATATCTAATATATATCTGGAAGCTACAAGACTTTAAGAACAAGATCCAATTGGAATTACATCAAAATACTGCATATTAAGCTGTAGATCTGAATTACAATATACTGTACTGCAGAAAACCCAGAAATTTCTGAAGATAACTTTTATTGCTGAAATATATCAAATCTATAGAGACATGGATCAGTAACCCAATCCACGGATCACCAAGGGAAGGCAATCCTAACACCAAGAGATCTTCCTCCAAACTGATAGCAAACTGAAATGACAATGCCCTCTCAAAAATAACACAATATGAAGCAGAAACTACGCAGAGGGTGAAGGAGACTGAGTACATGGAATGAAAAGTATAGATCTGATATAAAATATAGATCAGCTAACTCTTTGGAGGCTAAATAACACTCTCCAATAGAGAAAGCCTCTTAAAAACAACTAGATCTAAGAAGATCTACAATGCCACTTGCTACAAAAATAGCAGCTGCAAAACCCTCAATGGGCCAGCGCTGCTCATGAAAGACAGAGCTTGGTCTCAAACCAGATAGTGGCCAACTTTAGCAAATAACTCCTCCAATGATCTTCAAGGGAAGAGAAGAAATCCCTAAACAGGAATTCCAATCACAATCCTCCACTAAACAGCAGAGAATGGTATTTGTCTAAGCAGACAAATACTTCAGAAATATAATTCATCAACAACCTCTTCATGTGTCTTCTCCTCATTTTTATAACATGAGATGGCCTTTGCAAACCCTAAACCACTTGGATGAGTTGGTCCTTTTCACATTAGAAGCTCCCTTCTAGAACTGCACAGTCCCTCTTGGTGATGTATTGAACCTAGACAGTGCAGTTGATTTGGTCAAGGTGGACCCATTCTTTGGCTCAATCCTCTTTCACACCTGCAAGTGATTATTTACATAGCCCAGATTTGTCTTTGTTCACATGGGCATTGATTTATTAGGATTTTTACATGTCCTCCTTTATTCATTTATTCATAAAACATAAAATAAATCAAAATTCAATGTCTCCTCTTAGCTAAGGCTAAGTAGGGACATTACACCAAGACAAAATCTAGGAAATTGGTGTACTCCACATTTATTGACAAATAATATTAAGAAGCCTAAGAAGGCCACTGCCAAAATTGTGACTCATAATACATTGTAATTTTTCTTTAGACAAACCTCAAGTATTTTCATTTATGTGTGCATTCTATGAGATTTATTACTATTAGCTAATACACTATTATGTGTACTAGATAGTTCTTTCTCAAGGTGTTACTAATCTCGTATCTATGTTTTCTTCAATGAGTGTCTGTTAAAATAGAGATTGATTATTCTTTATTTTCTCTAATAAGTAAAGCATCCTGGTGCCATGAAATTAGCTAATTGTTTCCTTAACTCAACTATTGTTAATTTTAGTAGCTCATCTCTTCTTGTCCTCATATGTGTTTTAACATTTAGGTAGTTTACAGTGGCTTTATTTCCACAATTAGATATTTGTAGTTTAGTTTACATGCTCCCTGTTGTGATGATATTTCAATGTTTTAGCATTTAATAAATCGAGCATGGTTATCAGGCTAGAATCCAGATGGATCTTTTCACCCAAATTTTGTCAATTTTAATTGTGACCTCATACTAGAGAAAACACTTGTGGTTGTTGTTGAGTTATAGATACTTAACAATAGTTATTTGGTGCTAGAATGAGGGCCCGAATTGCATGGTTGGTAAGAATCCTCATCCATACCATGTAATAATTCCTAGTGAAGAAAACCCTGCTAAACAAGCACATGCCCCTCTTACCTATATCTAGCATACTAAAAGGGAAACCAATTACAAAGACATTCCCTTTGAACTTGAGAAATTTAAACCCTCTAACAAACATTTGTATTGTGTCTCTTCCACTGAAGTGGAACTGTCATGCGTGTTACTCATGCTTACACTAGGCATATTAGAAGACTTCTTGTAGCCTCTTTTCTCCCCATGAAAAGTGATACCAAAAAACCAATCTACATGAAAGATAGTGTCCTAGTTCATGCTATCAAATATCTATCCTTGGTCCTTTTGATTATATAACTCTTACTCCATCTGGTTCTCCACCCTCTTCAAACATGCAAACTGATACAATGGTGAAACTGGTCATATTTATCATAAATATTTCACTTTTGAATATAAATATGAATTGGATCGAGACAATATACAAGATATAATGGTCAGGAATCCCTAGCCTTAATCGATGTCCTGAGTAGCCCTTAACCGTAGAGGCAATTCACATGATCTTCTTAGACAACCGGAGAGGCTCCTACCAAAATTCTATCCTAATAAATTTGTCACTCCTAAAAACTATATAAAAAATTCTATCTAGCCTTACATATGATGAATGTGTAGCATGAGGAGGTGGTCTACAAGATTTTTCCATATACATTCAAGAAAAACATCCACATGGTATTATAATCTACAACTACCTAAAAATTCTATTAGGATACTTATGACAAGGATTCCCATAGTAAATTTGATGAGGAAAAATCCCCAACTACCCTTCTAAAATAACTTATTGCGATCAAGATGTAGAAGAAAGAAAAATTTAAGGATTTTAATCAAAGCTTCACTACTTTGTTAAATAATTTTCCCAAAGACTACCAACCTATTCGGACTCTCTGGAAATAGAATATTACGCCTTATCCTTAAAGCCTTGTATAGACATGTTTATTAAAAGGAAACATACGAACACCTTGGCTCATAACTTTAAGGAAGTTGTAAAATTTTAGAAGGAATTACTATCCCTATTATGGAACACACCTAACGAATATCCTAAGACTATAGGGAAGAAGCCTCTTGTGTTGACTAAATTGGTGTGAAAGGAGGTTACAGATTAAAAGAGTGTACTCAAAGTCGTGAATGAGATTTCAAATGAAGTTATGTTAACAATGTTTGAAGTATGTCGACACACAGTGTATGAAGTTCCAACTAGACCTCGCATCATTTAAGATAGGAGCCCCATCCAATAATTTGGCTCAGCTACCATTATAATGGTTTTAAATATTTTCCTTGGTTGCAATCAACAACACAAGAGAGCATGCACATAATTTTGATATAAGCAATTAAGTTAAGCTTTGTGAAATGCAAATTTCAATGTCTGGAAAGTACTTTCACAAATGAAATAGAGAGAGTGAACCTTTAGGAGAAAAGTAATAGTACCATCCTAATAAAGACACACATACATAAAAATATTTTTTAATTAATCTGCAAAGTAGTTCACAAAGTAACAATGATCATGAAAGTAAGTAAGAACGCACATTCAACAAGATGTTTATCAAAACCAACAAAATAGTTCATTTTATTTAGTACATATGAATAGAAGCACACATTGCAAAAAAGAAATAATAGTATTACAACGTTCACAATACATGCATGAAAGTGCTTTGGCTCAAAGAGCTTCGAAATATAAAGTGAAAGTCCTAAATACACAATTACAATAATGCATCACTATCCCCAATAGTGGAACACAAAACCACCACTTACTCCTTCAAAGAATGATATTCTCTCCTATGCTAAGCGAGAGAAGCCAAGGCTAAGAATATAAAATCCAAAGCCTTTTTCTTGAGGCATGAGGGTTTATTTATAACAAGTGAGGTGACCTTTCGCCTCCCCATGTGACTCTTGATCTCCCATATGACTCTTCAGCTCCTCAATAACCTTTGTACTACATAATGACTCTTCACATTCCTTATGTGACTCTTAGACTTCCACTCACATAATTTAATTTTTTTAATATTTTCAAAATACAAAATTACATTTGAAAAAATGTGGCCATGGCCATAAGACAAAATAAACACATTACATTCAAACTTAAGGAAACTGCAATTCATCGACTGTGACATGTAACTCCATTGTAATGTGTTGGTATCAAGCTTTATTTTTTGTTGCTATGTATCTGGCCTTTTACTATAGATATGGATTATATCTGATCTTTCCCTCCAACACATATGGATATATAGTCTTCAACCTTGTTTGTATAGTATTCCACAACATGACTAACTTCATATGTAGCTTGATTGGCTCAGCTACATATTGCAGAATAGAGTATTTTGTCACCTCTAACTCATCTTGAGTGGTCGCATGTCTAACACTGTTCAAGAACACTTCTATCTCCTTACTTATAGGAATTATTTCCCTTCACTTCCCCAAGTTTACCTACAGAAGATATTTTGTGCATTCGCATAAAGGCTTCCAATCCATTATGCAACTGTGCATATGTCGATATAGTGTTGGTTACGTGATTTATGAGCTACTCATAGACTTGTATGAACACTCTTATCTCTACTTCGTTCATTGCATCATCATGCCTTTTTATTCCTAACCAACATTGTAGGTATGTTAAAATACTTCGCACCCCATTCTTGCATTGCATCTATAGTTGCATAAGTTGCTCCAAGACTTTCAAAGTCTCCTGAGATCCTTTTTGTACTTCACACAAGGGTGCCACCACCTTATGCAGAGTTATCATCTCCTCATATACATGCTTCATTGTGTCTTCTAGTGACTTGAGTTCTTCAAGTATGGATGATTGTAATCCCTCTCTATTAGCACTGGTGGAATACACCCTCTGATTTTTAGCAAGGAGATGGTAAAATTATTGCTTTGCAGTCGTCATCTCCTTCTCCAATTGTTCATTCCTTTTCATTAGGAAATTTGTATTCTTTTGTATGGCCACTACAAAGGCTGCATTGGCTTAAACAACTAATTTAGGTTTTTTCCTGGTGTTTCATGCAATCACCTTTTATATGTTAATGGAAACATGATGATCAGGATCATTTGGAAAGTACCTTCTTCTTTCCCATATGATATTGTTCTTCAACTCATCGAAGGTGAAGCTGGAAATATCCATGAACCTTTCATCAGGTGGATGAAGTATCCCCATTTCACTAAGAGAGAGATTACCACCAGTCAAAGGATTTGTGGGTCTTATGTTTGGATGTTTTTTTATTGGCTTAATCAGTTTCATGGTCATCCTCTTCTTGTTCATCATCTGTATTTTTTGCCTACAAATCTTCCTCCAAATTTCTTGCAAACTTCTCCTCATGTTTCCTCTTGTTTTCTTCCTCTGCTAATAGATTTTGATGTTCCTCTTATTCCCTTTGCTTATTCAAAACTTCTTCTTGCTTCGTCTTTTGGGTTTCATCTTCTTTTCGCCTCTCCATATATTCCTCCTTCTACAATTCATCTCGCCTCTTTTTTACTTGCTCTCCCTTTTTCTTGTGTTCTTCCTCCTACTTGCGCTCTTCCTCCTACTTCCTTTTCCTCACTTCTTCCTATTCCTTCCTTTTATTATTTGCTTCAATTATGCCCTTGGTATGTGGATCAACTTTGAATTTCCTACTCATCTCTTCTTAGGGATCATATATCAACTTCCTCTTTGGTCCAACATCAACCTTAGAAACCACTTCATGTTGGGTCCCTTCTTTATTAGTATCTGGTAGATGAGTTGTGTGACAAGAGCCTATGTCATCACCTGGTCCAACTTCTTTGGAAAAATTATACCAGTTCTTGATGTTCTCTTCATCTTTCCAAGGGTCATAAGTATATGGCCATGTGTAATGCAGCTTTGCACATTTTTGCTTGCATACACCTCTAGGGTCATATCGGTGGAAGCTAATCTCATTGAACCTAAGGTGTGTTGGGTTTGTGTTATATTCTTTCCATGACTAATCACGCGCGGGGGGGTCAAAGGTGGGGTGATAGCCCCCCCTGTACGTTTCACTGGGCGCAACCTCGAGGGGGTCATAGGGGGGGCCAGTAGCCCTCCCTGTCAGGGTCCGGGGCAGCGCCCCGGACAATTTTTTTGGTTCTTTTTTTCCGGTGGGCGGATCTGCCCATGGTTTTGTGCATGGGTTTGCACATGGTTTTGGGGTACGATGGTTTTAGGCCCCTGGTATTTTGTAGATTCGGTCAAGGGAACTACAGTTATGTTTTAATCAAGGTTTAATGGATTGGGGTTTATGTATGCTTCGGCATGTATATATATGTGTTGTAACACTAAAAGGAATATAATGAAAAATCAAGCTGGTCGTCCCGATTTGGGATCCAAGGGAAAATCTCTGTGTTTATCTGTTTTATGTTTTATGCTCTCGCTATTGTTTATTTTCTATTTTTAATATTTGTTTGCAGATAATTTCTGTACAGGGTTAAAACCTACAAGGTGTTTAAGCTTTGCAATCTCTTCTTTTGTTGCCTTCATATTCTTAAGTTTGTATGACCCTACTTACAGAGGGAAGATATACTAAGGTGACTTATTCTTCTTCTACAATTGTTACGATAGTCCTAAGCATAGCTAGTAACCAGTATCTTACATGAATACTTTGTCGATCACATACTTCAGCATTAGATGTGGAGGCTTATAGGATCTGAAGACTCTGATATATGTGCCTTGAGAAGAAGCAAACCAATATGCAACTTCTGTAACACATTTTTTGGCCTTGTCAGTCATGCAAGGTGCCTCAACCTTGAAAATAATCTGATAAAACATGACAATGAAGTGTTAGGCTATATTATCATATACTCCCCTAAAAATGACTTCTGACAATAGCTTGCAATGGATGTTGACATAAGGTTTTTTTCTGGTGCATTTCCACTCTAGACTTGGGATGTCATTTCGGGCATAGATTCCATCAAGCAAGTATGTAGACATATAGAACTCAAGTTTCTCGCCTTATGAAACCATTTTCACCTTTTACATGTTCATCTACAGTTGTTGGGCTAGTACGTTTGATCAATTAAATATCTTTCCTTCTAAAACAATTGGGAAGAGCATATAAATCCACCCTTCTTCAAATAACTTTGTGTTTTCGCGCCTAGACAATTTGTAGCACATAACCATGAGGTATTGATAGACTTTCCTCAATGACTTTGTTCTGTAAATGCCCTCAAAATTCTAGCAAAGTTCTCCAGGTTCTTGCCACCATGTCTTAAGAACATCCTTATAATTAAATGAGACCAATTTGCGTAGAAATTTCAATTTAAATACTCCTCTGGACTTAGCAACTTGTAATAAGAGTGAAGATCATGTGGTTGATATGTAGCAATCTCTCGCCCACTTTCACTATTGAGAATCCTATTCTTGGAGTCTAGGTGTTGTAGTATCCATCTTATCACTTTTGCACAAGGTAGAACCGAATACCTACTAGCAATCTTGTGGAATGTGGATACTTCGATATTGATGTATACTTATCTATCCTCCAAGCTTTATGTGAACTCTTTCTCAATAAAATCTATGTATATGATCTACCATGTTACGATGGTGAACTTGTCAATGAAGCACTTTGTATCTGACATAATGGGTATTTTTGGTGTAGAGTTGTCCATGACACCTTCGACATTACATTCGGTAGCCTCCCTTGTTGGTCCTTTACGGGCGACTAGAGGCATTGTTTCGGTGGAATATGACAAACTAATAAGCTCTACATTTGTAGTACCTAGAAGTGGAATTTAACTCATGGAAAAGCAAAATCAATTCCACAAAATCCACTTGTTCTATCTAATTTATCAATGCAAAAGGAAGTTACTATGAGGGAATGTTGTGCTTGTTCTGAGCACAAGCATGAAAGCTTGAGGCAAGGTGATGTTACTGGCCATTGGAAGTGAATTGTGAGGAAATGCAAGGAAGAGAGGCTTATATTAAGCACATGTCAGATGTTAGGTCTTGAAGTTCCACAATGCATAATTTCTGGCAGGGAGACTTTTCTTATGAGCATAGGTTGCATTAGAAGTGAGTAGAGTATTGCATGTTGCTTATTGGAATTGTAAAATGCACAATTTAAGGCTAGGTTTAGTGGAGGTAACAAAAATAGTGAGCAAGGGGATCAAGACTGACGACTAGGAGTGTGTAATGCACTTTTGGAGAAAGGAAAATCCGTTGATGTGTGTATTTCACATCTGTAGTGGACAGGGTTTGAAAATTTGCTACTTGGAAGAGCACAATGCAGTGGTGAAGAGATCACGGAGACAAGGATCTACTCGAAATTGAATAAGTGTTGAAAAATAATAAGAAATGAGAACAATAAGAATGACAAGACTAGCATGCATGCATTCATATATTCAACTGTAATCATGACTGGAATGCGAAAGGTCTTGGAATGTGAAGGGACACTAAAAAAACGCATGAAAGAGAGAAGTGACACCTACAAGAGCTAAAATAAGTGAAAAAGACACTTGCAAAAGAAAAAGCAAGCAGAAATGACACATGCGAAGGAAAAAAGCGACACATGTGAAAGTAAAAGCAAGGAAAAGCTACAGTTGAGAAACTTACCCAGAAAATGGCGCACTTGGAACCAAAATTATCCTTGTGCTCAAATAATGTGTAGATCTCCAAAGAAAATGATGAATGTGAAAACGAGCTTTGGGTTGGAACCCTTATATAGGTATATCACACATGCAATTTGTTGGAAATTGGGTTCAACACTCCCTGTTTGTTTCGCGACATGGACTAACTGCCTCTCGTGGATCCTAACTCTGGCGATTGTAGCAGAGACTAATTCCTGCGGGTTTTGGTCTAACGGAAATCGTAATTCCAACAAGTGGTATCAGAGCGACAGGTCTCGAGTTCGAAACTCACCCGGCTCGTGTTGGGGGGGAGACTGTTGGAAATTGTGTTCAACGCTCCCCATGTGTTTCGCGACATGGACTAACTGCCTCTCGTGGATCCTAACTCTAACAATTGTAGTGGAGACTAATGCCTGCGGGTTTTGGCCTAATGACAATCGTGATTCCAGTGCATGTCATAAAACTAGGAGATAAATGAGTGTTGACTTATTCTAGAAGCATGATAGTGCTAACTTGATGGAGTGCACTCTCACGATCAACAAGAATTATGCACTAGATGTCCACAAGGAGTGCGCAATCACTGTATATGGGAACTACGCAATGACTGTCTCTGGGAACTGCACAATGATTGTCTCTTAACAAGAGGTGTGCTTTCTTGAGTTCAAAGAGTGTGCACTAACTTTCAGCAGGAAGTGCGCTCTTCCTAATGGCAAGGAGTGTGCTCCACTGTCTCCAAGAAGTGCGCAAGGAAAGCTTGGAAGAGGTGCACTTATGAAGGCATCAAGATTTAGGCATGTGAAATCAGGTAATTGTGACACTTAGGCTTTCTAGAATAATACTTGAACACTTATAAAAGTATGACCATATATGACTTCGATGACTTAGAGTGAAAGTTCACATAATCATTGAGGGCATCCAAAATCTAGATGAAGGAAAAATTTTGGAGGGTGTTGTAGTAGCTATAAGACTTGACGAATCACTAGAATAACCCCATCTTCTTTATTTAGGTCTAACTTTATGCACAGGGTATAGATTTCAAGAAGTATTGTCTCATCTTATAGATCACCCTAGCTTCCTTACTTATCTCGATTATTGATGTATTCTCTCCAGTTCCTCTTATTGGCTTAACACACTTTTCAAAAACTAATCAAATTTTAATGATTTCAATCAAGGAGTAGGATTATGTGAGTTACGCGGGTTTAAGATGTTCATAGTTTGAGTCTCATCTCTAGTGTTGTTCCACTACCAGCGAGCATGTTCAATACCTCGGCGATGAAGAAACTTTAACTGAAGCATTAACTTATTTACAGAGATTTACCGAGAGGTATAATAAAAAACACAACACTAATAATAAAACACACAGATAATGCACAAATATTTTCCCTGGGATAACCCCAACTCTGAGGAAAAACCTAACCCAATGAAATTTCATAGACAACCTTGACAATTGAATTAGCCCAACCTTGCTCACTTTGGCCCTTACCCCCCTTAAAGTTATCTTGGGATATATGTTAACCCAACATCCCCTATCACTTAAGTATAACCCATGATTTACCAGTGATTACTCGATACTCATGCCTTACTAGTTCTAGTTCTTATAGTAGTATACCCATTTACATTCAAAAATTTGACTCCATGAGGCCATTTTCAGCACGGCCAACATGACATGTGGTCACTCCATTATCATTATTTGCGGCTAACATGTTGCATGCCTACAAGTTCATCAAGGCTTCACTTTGCCACTGAAATTTCACATGGGCTCTTGCATTACCACGTTCTTATAGAGGATGCACCACCACTTGGTCTCCACAATGGATGCACTGCTCACAACCTTCCATGACCTTCGTCTGCCAATTTGATTGGCCCAGCTTGTCTCACATTGCATCCACGCACCTCCGTGGAGTGATTCCGCTACATCGAGTGTGCCACATATCCGACGTCCCACACGCACTCAAATTTCATTTTCTCAGGGTCAATTGTATCCATCACCACAACCCAAATTTCATGAGGGCCACTCATTCACATAAAGTTGGTTTTATTTCTTTCTTTGCGATGTAAAATCGAAACAACCTGCGAGAAGATGTGTTGTGCCAGGATATTGTAAGTTTTCTCTGTTGGATGGAAAGAATCCCAGAACACGTGTACCGTTGGATCGGGGCACATGTGTGTCGTGGGATTGCAAAATACTGATGCCTCCAGCAAACCCGTTCCGCAGCAACCTCTCCTCACTTCTTCAAAGCCTTCCACACATTAATTCATAAATTGTTAGCAACCTCCCAACATAAGTGCCCACAAACTTATTCATGCATGCAGGAATCAGAGAAAGCGGGGCGAGCATGTTATGTGTGGGCTTGAACCAGAATCGGAGGAAAAAGGTGTTGAAGAAGAGCAGAGAGGAAAAGATCAGAGGGTATTTCTGGGCGGTTGGATCACTCAATGAAAAAAAAAAGTTGGTTTTCTTTGCACATTTGGTGTACAACCTCTTGTTTTGGTAGGATGCAACACCAATCCACTCGTTTGCCTCGTTGTTCCAAACTCATATTCCCTACACTGAGAGGAACTAATGATCCACATCTATAGATACACACCTTCCACTATATGCTGTGAAGAAACGTTGATCTACATCCGCATCTATAGATCCAAACATGTTCATTGGTTTCATCATCAATGTGATTTATCACGCATCAATACCCCAAGAATGTGTCGATGGTGTTCACGTTCACCTTTTGTTGGGCGTCCATGGACTACCCCCGTGCTTTTTAATCATCACCGCTGCAAACTTTCAGTGGAGGCCCTGCTATCGAATCCTGGAATGCCATGAACGAGCAATGCTTAGAATCACCCAGCCATCATGTCTCGGATGTATTCCACGCCTGAGCACTACAGATTTACTTTCTCACTATAATTTGTGAACGATTTTCATCTAAAGCTGCAACGGTTTTTCAAGCCCGGTCTCGAGCCCGTTGACAGAGATCTGCCCATCGCTTCCATGCTGCCTTTTCTCATATCTCAGTTTGCCGCTATTGACACATCAGCTCACATGATAGACGAAAGCTTCACATAATTTGTGGATATCACACTCCTCCACACAAATCTAATTTGATGCACCCTTCACAAGTCTAATGCTTCATTTTTTTCTATTTCCACAATCCTACGCCTTAAATTTTTACAGCGCTCAGATTCGGAGCTCAACAAAAAACAACTTCTGTATCGATATTTGATATGCACTCACATATCTTCACATATCTGTCATACAAACCCTTTGGCAATAAAAGCGTCACTCTAAAGCCAAAATTTAGCTCTACTAGATGAATAAAATTTAACCATAGCATTAACTTATTTATGGAGATTTATTGAGAGGAATAATAAAAAACACAACACTAATACTAACACACATATGATGCAAAAATATTTTTCTCTCGGAAAAATCCAACTCAATGAAATTTCATTAGCCTTGACTAAAACTCTGGCCAAGCCATCTAAGTGAGCCTTCACCACTCACTTCCCTGGCCTCACATTACAATGAAGTCTTCCTAGCCTTTTATAGGCTCCATTACATGTGTTGGACATGGGATCCCCTCGAAGAAAGCAGTAGAGAAAGACTTCGTAGATCGAGAAGTAGAGCACAGTGCGGAGTCCACTTTGAGTCTTAGGGGCTTTAGGGTGGGTCAAAGACCTTTATTATGTATGGGATGGAATTATTTTATGAACTTTGAATTCTTCCCATAGTTTCAGACCATGGTATTGTAAATGCAAAATCTATATAAGGAGTCTAGATAGAAGTCATAGGCAACCAGAAGTAGAAGTTGATGAAATGCATTTGGATGTATACAATTTTGAGTCAAAGTCTGTGTTTTTGGAATAGAGGAAAGGCTTTTGTAGTTAAGTGTGCGGAGACCTTAGGAATTCTGCAGTTGTGTACATAGATCCTTGTTGCTAAATGCATAGGATGAAAGTGAATGAATGAGAAAGATCTGAATATGAATGAAAGGCCTTTAACTTAAATCTGAGTTTATGTTGATGTGTTTTACGTTACTATTGTTTATTCTTATATGTGCTAAGTAAGGGTTTTGATCTGCAATTGCATAGCGAAGTCTAGTTTATGATTATTTATGTTGTTTTATGTATGATTAAGCAAGATCCTATAGTTTAATAGTAAGTTCAATAGAGGTGTTGAACAACGCTTGTATAATTGAAAGATATGTTTTGTGAAGCTCTGTCAAGGAAGAAAATCCCTAAAGCCACAATCCATTGTCCCTCTAGATGCATAAGCCTAGTTCTAGCATCCCCCTATATTGCCTCGAGTGAGACTTCGATCTGCGCAAGAAGATCTTTTCCGAAAGGGCTAGTAATAGTAGGTTTTGTTGGTTCGCATAGCCACATTTGAACCTGGGTCTAGGCCCCATCAAGCCAACAAATGGTTTCGTTGCCGAGACTGAGATCTAACTGAGGGACATTTTGATCTGGGATTCGTCTAAGCAAGAGATTGAAGATTGGGTAGATCTAAAAGAACGTGAGTTTGTTTTGCAAGAAAACATAATTATGCATATCTCTACTGAACATTGGTTATAGAAGTATATTTATATAGATTAATACGAGATCTTTTTCTCATTGTTTGTTAATGATTTGTATGAGTGGATATCAAAACTAGCTACATAGACGGGTCATTCCAATAATAATCCAACTACTTGGACCCCAGGTCTTATTGAGAAGCCAAAAAAAACTGATAATTAGATCACGAGGGTTGTTGATTATTGGATCACTATTATCCTTGGACGGTTTACTACTAAGTTCGTGATCGAAACTTTTGTGTCTTATAGCGAAGTAGAGCGTGAATTCTTCAAAGGCCCTAGAGGTAAGTACGTGAATTCACTGAAGTTCTGGATTAAAATGCTATTGTGTGAAAAAGGGTATATTATAGATGCACTCAATTTGATGTTTAAAGAAAGAGAACCTGATGCTACGTGGAGCAGTAGAATATTCAGAACAAATTGAGGTACTTATGTTGAAACTAAATATCGTCTGTTGTTTGGGTCTGAAGAAAGAGAAAGAAACATTGCCACCCAGAGAATTTTGTCGCTGAGATCTGAAATTCAGCAAAGCACTATAGAGATTCCCCAACCTTACACCCCCATCATCACCCCATCCCATTATGTTCCTCTACCTCCACCTCCACCTCCCCCATTCACCATGGCCCAACCCCCAAAGATGCCTGTGTTCAAGGGATTGGATGATCTGGAATAGTTTTGGTATGTTGTAGAAGCAAAATGGAGTTCGCAGAATATTACAGATGAAAACCAGAATAAAGCGCAGTTGGTTGTAGCGCTGCAAGATAAAGCATTGTGCTGGTACATGAAATATGTTACGACGAATGCAAATGATACATTGGCTTAGATGAAGATCGTGTTGAATGTTGAATTTAAGAAACCAAAGTTGCAATCCCAGTGTATCACAAAAATCAAAGAGATTAAGCAGTTGGCTACTGAGACCGTGTGGGAAGTAGATCATAGATTTAAGACACTGTTGAGAAAAATTAGCTTCAATACCATGGATGAACAACATAGAGAATGGTTCATTGTTGCATTGTTGCCTCATCTCAGATTGTGATTGTCACAATAGAAGATTGCAACTCATGCTAAAGCTTTGGAGATCACAATGACGCTTGAAGCTTCATGAGTAGCTAATACAAGCATAGGAGTGCAACAAATTCAGACTTAGTTGGCGAGCTTGCACATGGAGCTACAGGATCTAAAGAAGGGAAAGGAGGTTAGATATTATATAAGGTCGGAAGTCTAGTGTATCAAGTGAAAAGCATAGGGTCACTATAAAGAGCAATGTCATGTTTATAGATACTATTTGGGTGCTAGGATGTTGAGTCCATTGAAGCCTAGATCGAGTGTTGGGCCAAGTGTAGGGCCCCCTATATGGTGTAGCATATGCGAAGTTGCAGGCCAACATTCCACAAACTATTGTCACCTGCTGCAAAATTTTGTCAGTTTGCCAAGGCAATTGTTCTGCAATTTCTGCAGTTCTGTGGGGCACGATGAACAACATTGTAAGAGCTATGATCTAATGATGCAGAATATTCCTGGTGCGTACAGAATGCAAGTGGAAGTTCACGAAGCTTTGGGTTCGTCGAATGCCCGAGGAGGTTTCCTAGGTCGAAGGCGTGGCCGAGGAGGAGGCATTGGTTGTGGACGAGGGCAGATCATATGTTACAACCGTGGGCAACCAGGACATTTTTCCAGGGATTGTCATAATCCTACTGCAGCTTCCTGTAAGTATTGTCAAGAATTTGGTCATGAAATCGAATATTTTCCCATTTTGTTAGCTAAAAGGCAGGAGAAGCGCAACTAGCAACCTGCTCAGAATATACAAATGATGAGCGCTAAACCATGCCAAGAAGATCCTAGCGTTAACATAGTAACGCGCAGTGGTGTGAATACCAAAGAAAACTGCGCGGAAGAAAAGAGGACTGTGACAAAGACATGGGTAAGGAAAGCTTAAGATAAGAATGTTGGGTTTAATGTGCAGCGGAAGAAAGAGACATTCATGGAAGCAAAGAAGACATTTATGAATCCTAAATCTTTGACATCAACCGCGCAGAGACATTTATTTCCATTGAAGAATAATCCTGAGGAGGATATTGAAGTAAAGGAAGTTGATCAGTCTATCTTGGCATCCTTCTTGCAAACGTGTATGAAATTACTAAGGGACCAGAAGATCATAGAAGGGTTACAGGACCTGATAGAAAGTTGTGTTGGTAAGGAAAAGTTACAACTGGAACATCACGCAGTAAATAAAGTATACAAGAACAAGAAAAGAATTGGTCGGGAAATGCAGTTGACTGCGCAGATTCGAGACTATGAGATGTGTTAGAACCCTATAATTTATAGTATCACAAGGTGACTGTGTACTTTCTCTTTGCAAATTTTTCATATTGTACATAGATGTCAATATTCAAAGGCTTTTCCAAAGATATATGAAGAGAAACAAACGAAGAAGGAAAGAGGGTATTTAAAAAGGAGAAATGCAAAGTTCATGCTATAAATATGCAGCCTAAAAACTGTCTGATTGTTTCCTGAAATCAAATTGAAGAGTTCAAATTTTGCTCTAAAGGTCTGAAAAGGGATGATTTTTGTCAAGTTTAGGACCTTATGGTATGTTTATATCCTAATTCCCCGACCACATTGCATATGTTTTAGCCCCGCCCCTTGGTTATTCCTCTTATCCTAAGTTTCATTTTACCCCCTCGACTCTCATACCACGACTCCACCTCACATTACCTGCCCCAACCCATCCGCGTTAACCATCTATGTTCCCCACCTCCACATCCGACGATTTTAGATGCACTTCGCACCCCCCTTAACCTTCGAACTTTAAACATGAAAGGGGGTACGAAATAGGCAGTTTCAAGTCCAGCCCTACTCCCACGCGTCAATTCATAGTTATTTCACACCCCCCTTTCACAATACCGCCTACCACCTTAGGACCCCTCCGAAAAACAACCTTGGGTTTTAAGTTCATGATATAACCTTTCGAAAGGCAATATGTGATGAAGTGGGACCCATTCACCCACCACACCCCCTTTTCATTTCATTTCCATTTAAAAACATTAAACTTTACATGTTTTGCTTTACCACTTTATATTGCTACTTTATCGTGTTTCACCGCTATATCATTGTTTTACCTCTGCTTTCGATTTCCAAGATTGCGATTAAAGTGGGCCATTCCTCCCTGACACGTCACCCTTTCCCCCCACCATCCATTGCATATCAGAAAAGATAAATTTTCGCATCACCACTAAACCTTAACACTTGTGATCACAGATTTTCGATATATCGCATCGCACATTTTTTAACTTACCATTTGAAGCGCCCGCAATGTATTTTTTTTAACTTGCGATGTGGTTAGCCCCACCACAACAGCTCCACCCCCCACTTTAGGGCGCTTGCAATACATCTCATGTAATATGAAACATCATACACTTACCGTAGAAACCATTCGCTATTTTATAAACTTTGCCGATTGCAGTGGGCTCCATCTCTATCATGTCACATCATCAACCTTCGCTAGCGCAAATTGCACTTTGCTGATTTTAGTGCTTACCGTATTGCCTAAACTCCAAATTCTGTGATGTGCAGTAAAACATAAGATTTGCGATTTTCAATGAGGGTGGGTCCCAATCTCGTACCGCACTTCACAAGTTTTAGTCTTTAACCCCTGTTGCTTATAACCAAACCTAATATCTGTGATTGTGATGCGGTCGGTCCCACTTTCCCCTGTCACGTCACTTACTTTCTCCCCGCACTTCGCACTTTGCATATTTTAGTGTTTACCTCCTCTGCTTACGGCTAAACCTTAATATTTGCGATTGTGATGCGGTTGGTCCCACCTTCCCTCCACGTCACCTCCCACTTCGCATCGCATCGTCGATTACTTTCTTCATAACTTAAACTGTTAAACATGCGAAGTGCGATACCGGTGCGGATGCGATGCGGCTTCAGAAATAAAATATAAACATTTTCAGGTCTGGATATATGATTTTTACGTTTTTTTGTTTGAAAAAGGTTTGAAACATGACAAGAAGGATTCAGGTAGAAATTAAACACCACAGGTCGAGTCGGGCAGAAAAAGGTGTTCATGCCGAATTGTTATGTTATAACAGCAGAAACAGAAAAAGCAGCAAGGCACATCAACACAGTCACTAGTCGATGAAAAGTAGCGAGCGTTGCACCATACATAATTACCCAACGCCATTTTCTGTAGAGCAGGGCCAGATGTCAGAGCCATAATTCGTTGCCTCTTCAGGATCATCACATGCCACCTTCAGGCCTACTTCTGATATATGAAGAGCTGCCTGAGTTTTTCATTCTTGAAGAGTTACCAAAATTAATTCTAAAGGTGGTGTTGTTGTTAGTGATGTCTGATCAGGCCTTGCATGGCCACACTTGTCTATTTTCTGCTAAATTGTAATTAATGAAAGGTTGTTGAGTAATATAGGGCACCAACTTAGTCTTTAGATAAATACTACATGCCTTAGTAGTATCAATGGTTGGAAAATTGGACCCTGCTTAAACTTGCATTGTAAGAAGTATTTGAACACTGTAACTGTTTGAGCTGGGCATCAATAATAAGAAACTGTTCACAGGATTCTTGAGCTATGTTAATGGTGATGTTTTTCCTCTGTGTTAATTTTTTTCCTTTGTCTTTTCATGTTGTGCATCAATTTATCTGATTTTAAAACAGAAAATGTAGATTAAGATTTGCTGAGAGAGCACCTTAATTATGTCTGTGTTTGTTATCTTAATGTTTTCCTCTGAGACTTGAATGCAGAATTCAGAGATAGTCTACTATGCATTTACGATGAACCTTAATCTCCTCCTCCTTTCCCATTTCACACTGCTAGTAAGATCCAGTCTGCATAGTTAGCTTGCCCTGTGAATGCCCTTGAAAATTTGATGCACAATTTGGTGTTTTATGACTCCATAGCCCAATGGATTAAGTCTCACAGCTCTATCTGTCCAACCACCCAATAGATCAAAACAAACAACCCCCATCGTTGTAACTATCCTAATATCAACACATATAATCATCAAGTTAAATCATAAATAAAGAGAGAGCCCTCTCTGAGTCTAGGAAGGCTAGGTCCTGGACTCCAACGTGGTTTGATGTTGTCTTCTGTCATTTGTTCTTGCCAATATTACAAATTATGGAGTGACAACATAATGGAAACCATACTGGGGAATGAGTTATTGAAAAAACTTAATATTTCAACCAAACTCAGAAACCCCAATCAAAATATTGTATGATTCAAGTATGTTCCAATATTGGTATCTAGTGTTGATGGTGGATAATAACTAGACACAAGAAAGTTGAAATCATCCACCTAGCGACTCCACAATTTTCAGTTGACCTAAAGGCTCCACTGGTAGAATAATCCAAATTTGTTGTGAATATACAGTGACCCCACTCTCTGACTGATTGACAAGATGAATCCAAGAATACAATGCAAGTATGCTCCAATGAACAAAGATCACATTCCTGGATTCCCACACAAAATGCCTCAAGTATATTGGGAAAGAAATCTTCCTATTTTTCAAGTTGAAAATGTTGATGATGCTTCGTTACATCTCATTAAATTTCATATACATTCATGGAAGTTGAAGGTCGAATGGCATGAGTATTGCCTCATGAAGATTTTCATGGCAACATTAAATGGGAAAGTGATGGAATGGTATGAAGGTTTGAATCCTGGTAGTTTGTTTTCTTTAAAAGATTTCCACAAGGTGTTTTATGAGCATTATAAATAAAATTCTCCATATTTATCATTAGCTGAAAATTGTTGTGATCAATCTGAGGATCTCATACAATACCTTGTAAATATTGATGAAGATTTAGGAAATTGGCATCCTGTGGATCTCTTAGAAGCAATTCATGAATTTCATTCTGAAGTTAACTATCATGACAACCAAGAGAATTTAGTTGAAAATGAAAGAAATCAGGAAATGAAATAAGATCCACAAGATCTCTCTGTGGGGACAAATGATAATTCATCTGCTCTTTTGTGTGAGGCAAAAGAAGACATCCAACCTCATGATCAGTCTTCACAAGAGAAAGAAAATAATTATTGTTCAATCCAAAGAAAACAAAGACTCCCTTCTCCTTTAACTGAAGAAGAAATCAATCAGATTCTAAGCATGCAGCCAGCCTGTAAATTTTTATGTAATGAAGAGATAACGTCTATTTGTTCTACTGCTGATTTATGTACTGAAGCATTTCCTCATGAAGAAACAGAAGAACATACTGATACTAATGTTTTTCTACCTTCTCAAGAAGGCATATTTCCATAAAGTTCTCCTATTCATTAGAATGATGGCCTTCCAACAGAATTCAGCCAACTCAGTCAAGACATATCAGGTTTTCTTGAGGACAGCATAGCGGTATATAATGAGGATGCCATGTCAGATGAACATGAAGAATATTTAGATATTCTCTTTCAGAAGGATCCTAAGCATGACAAAGTGGAACAAGGAGCAGCCCTAGATGAATTCTATTATTTAAATCCTCAGGGCTAGGTATTGTTCCAAGATCCTTTTGATGGTTTCCTACAATCATCTAAAGAAGGAGTATGTCATTCCAAGAATGGTTTGTTGCAAATTTTAAGGAAAATTTTGAGCACTTCTGTTCAAAGGCAAGTAAAATGGGAGTGGCCTTTTTGTTTTTTCAGCATACTCAAAAGGTGAACAAGAATCAATCATGTAGTCATTTACTTGATTGGTTGCATTGGAGAAAGGAGTTCACTTAGTGTATATATCACCTCCAAGTTAGATTAGGTTAGGTAGGTGTGAAAATAAGTTCAGCACTCTGAGCATCTTACAAATCTTAGTTTTAGATTGCTTTTTATTTTCATATCAGTGTGTTTCAGACTTTAGTTTCAGCACAGTTCTGGTCTCATCATTCAAGTTCTCAAGGTGCAGCAGTATGTTCAGTTTGATGGATTGCAGTGGATAAGTTCAATTGTAGTTTCAGTTCAGATTTCAATCTGCTAACAAGCTGGCTAGCCAAGCACATAGTCTATTTTTATCAGTCAATGTCAAGAGAAACAATCAGCTAGTTTCCAGTCACTAAGTTTCCTGACATAACAGATACAAGTGGTGGATTCAGGCCACTATTCTATGGTGTTCTTGACACCTCCTGAAATAGTTGCCATCCCCAACTGGAGCCACTGTTAGAACCCTGTAATTTAAAGTATCATAAGGTGATTGTGTACTTTCTCTTTGCAAATTTTTCATATTGTACATAGATATCAATATTTAAAGGCTTTTCCAAAGAAATATGAAGAGAAACAAAAGAAGAAGGAAAGATGGTATTTAAAAAGGAGAAATGCAAAGTTCATGCTATAAATATGCAGCCTAAAAACTGCTTGTTTGTTTCCTAAAATCAAACTAAAGAGTTCAGATTTTACTCTAAAGGTCTGAAAAGGGATGATTTTTGTCAAGTTTGGGACCTTATAGTATGTTTCTATCCTAATTCCCTAACCACATTGCATATATTTTAGCCCCGCCCCTTGTTTATTCCTCTTATCCTAAGTTTCATTTTACCCCCTCAACTCTCATACCCCGACTCCACCTCACACTACCTGCCCCAACCCATCCGCGTTAACCATCTATGTTCCCCACCTCTACATCCAATGGTTTTAGATGCATTTGGCACCCCCCTTAACCTTCAAACTTTAACCATGAAGGGGGATTCGAAATGGGCAGTTTCAAGTCCATCCCTACTCCCACGCATCAATTCACAGTTATTTCACTCCCCCTGTTGAGCTAATTTATGTACCTAAACTAACACAATTATTTATTATCAATCCGGGTTGTTTATGCTTTGAGGCAAGTTCACTATATGTGAAGATCAGATGTAATCAAACCTTGAAAGATAAGTTATTCAAAAGCTGAAAGTAATACATCCTATAATTCTAATTCATTAGTTTAAAAGAGGAAGAATATTGAAATGATTCTTGACTCAAGAAGTCCATTTTCACCTCAATTACCACTTAATGAATCAGAGATTAAAACCAAGAGCTTAAGATGGATAAATTATTAATGAAAGAAACTCTTAACTTAAGAGACACATAAGGTATTCCATCATAATTCATTCATCTCAATATCAAAATCTCAATAAGAAACTACTTGTATACAAACAAAGGAAACTAGTTTTAATTCATCATTTTAGTAGAAGGGATGCTCAACTTGAACACCTGTTTTTCCAACTCGATAAAGTGATGAATAAGCTATGAACTAATGAAATCAATCATTATGCATGAATCATGAAGCAATCTGAAATAAAGCTTTGAAAAACCAGTTCTACAATAATCAGATTACAAGGAAATAAAACTAGTTAACAAGGAAGTGTACTTAGCTTGGAATGGGGGCCCTTCCACCCTTGCCTTGCACACTTGATAAGTGATCTCAGAAGCTTAACTTCAGTTACACATTCATATCATTGAACAGCAAAATAATAACAACACAAGTCTTCAAATTAACTCCTCAATCCAAAGTTGTCACAATATAAAAGTATAATAAGTCAATCCCCCTAAGCCATCAAAGTTTTGGCTTTAAATAAGAAGTCTCATGAAACAAACTGATCTATATTCACTCACAAAAACCCATCTACTCTCATCCACCTATATAAGTCGAATTCATTACTCTTATCCCAAGAAATATGACCAATCCCATAGAATCTCAAAACTGCCCTATTTCTATGGGATTTCTGAATGACTAGTCATGATTGACTAGCACCAAATGGGCCTAATAAAGCTTGTTCTGTTCGAACTAAGCATATCTGGCTTAATACTAGTTTCCAAGCTGTCCATCCATGCATTAAATTCGTGCCCAAGTGTCCTGCAACCACATCAACCATAGAGCTATTACGGGAATTTCTGAATCTGCCAATTTTGCACTAAAAACCAAACTTTCATAAAAACTTTAGAAATTGAAAAATTAAAATTAAATACCTGAATGGATATCAAATATACATCAAAATGGAATAAATGAAGGGAAAATGGATGGGAAATAGATGGATTAGTAAGTTTCTTTGAGCAAAAATAAGATCAAAACTAAGGCCCAACATCTCTCCCTTGCTTATCATCAAGCATGTCCCCATGCTTGTCTATTCCTCTTTGACCTTCTTCTCTCTATAATAGATGTTGTACCTGTAGATGCTTCCTGTTGTGCTGCCCTGGCCAAATAATCCAAACCTGTGTCATGTCTTTCCCTGAACAAAGCTGCCTTGACCTTCTGTTTTTCATACTTTGTTTGCCACATATTCTTTTCCTTTAACCACTTAAATGCTTGCTTAGAAAGTAGATTATTTTTCCGTTTCAGTCTCCCCAATTCTTCTTTTAATTTTTCATTTGCCTTAACCAATTTAGCATTATTTTTCATATTTGCCTTGTTTTCCTCTTTTAATTGTTTCTCCACAATTTTGCTAATTTCCAATTGGTCAGTTAAGTCCCTGATTCTTCCAACATTGATTTCTTTTTCAAAATCTTGTGTTGTTTTCATTAGTGATGCTGCTGCTGCATCATCATATGAAGAATCCCCCTCAAATTCTTCTTGTGCAATGTCATTTTCTTCTTGTGGTCTTGGGAAATATGTTTCTTCTTCCTTGTCTAAGTTAATGGGACTTTTATTCCTAAATCTTCTAGGAATAGACATAACAGATGCTTCATTTTCCTGCATGGCCATGTTATTCTGCTGTTTAGCTCTTGTTCTGGGATACAAGGGTGAGTTCATCAATCCTCTATTTTCCTGCTCTGTTTTATCCTGTACTTCCTTAATCTGTTCAATGAACTGATTTTTAGACATGAACTCTCTCCATACTATGCCCTGTGACCTCACCTGATACTCAACTAGGATTTTGATCAATCCCTGATGGTAAATCTGTCCTGCTTTAGGCCTGTGTTCATGTTTTACCGTCTCAATCATTCTCAAGAGGCTCCTATATAGGAAGTAAGGCAAGTTAATCCTATCTTCTCCCTTAATATGTTGTAGAAGTCTGACATGATACAAGTGGGCAACGCTATATCCTCTATCACAAGTCAAAAACTTCTGGATGACCAAAACCAACTCACCCCATGGTTCATTGAACCATTCCCTGGGTATCCCTTTTGTTCTATCAAAAGTTCCTTTCCGGTTCTTCTCAAGAAAGAAAGTCCAAGCTTTCTCCTTGAAGTGCAAGCCCTTGTAATACTTCTCACCTATCATGGGTAGATCTAAAGCTTGGGAAAGATATTCCTAGGTTACAGGAATAATGACATCTCCTACCCGTGTCTGGTCTTGACTGAAGTTATTTATAAAATCCCTGGTTATCTGTTCAGAGTGGCCATCAAATTTTTGTAAAAAGCTTATCATCCCTGCTTGGTAAAGTTTTTCTATAGTTTCCTTCCCCCAGCTCTCTATCTGAAATTTTGGCTCTACTCTATCTGACATTGTTTCTGAAAACCAATCAATGTAGGCCTCTGTTGTTACTAACTTCATTTTAACAATAAAAATTTATGACTATCGTCTTTTTAAAATGATATTCAGGAAGCAAAGAAGCTTACCTTCCTCCTCTGACTCAACTCAACTCTGCCCTTTTTTAACCTCTGTTATATTCCCTTGCAAAAGCACTGTTTGAATCCCCTGTTTAATGCAAACAACACCTGTATATCTCTTCTGTTAATATACTGGTCTCTGTTTTTTTTAAATTAAATACACATGCAACAATAACCATGTTTACTCATCGCCAAAAAAAACATGATTTACTGTGTATATAAAACAAAAAAAACTGAAGAGTGCTCTCGGCCTCATCATCAAAACCAAAATTTCCAAAATGCTCTCGGCCTAAGCAAAAACATTTGCAAAAAGGCATTCGACTGTAGCATAAAATTTTGGAAAATATGCTTGCAGACTCATCATAAAAACCACAAAAATGCAAAAAGGCTCTCGGCCTCAACCAAATGTGCAAAAAAAATTCTCGGCCTCAGCATGAAAGATTGAAAACTGTATATATATTTTCGGCCTCAAAATACCAAATCTAAACACAGCATTTTTAAATGGCTCAACAACCCGACTCCCTTTGGCAACCAACAATTCACTTGACAATCCGGCATTCGATCCCCTATTCTGATTCAAATGAAAATAATCAACATGCACAGGCACATAACAGAGACCACAAATATATCATGCATCCACAGTTGACAGCGCGCAGCAAAGGGTGTGTAATTGAAACAATGGTTAATCAATCAACAGCGCGCATTTAAACAACTCTCGGCGCTATAACGTGAACTCTGCCTCCCCTGTTTTACGAACTAACTCTTTGTTTTTAATGCACCACATTCCACATACAATCTGAAACCCGTTAATGTGTTGTGCATGCAATAGTTCTAGACTTTAAATGCTGCTTGTTTAACTAATGCTTTCTATACCAGGATGAACGCATCAAAATCTATCAACATATCCGTAAGTGTTGTCAACTGGAGATAACACGGATTTGTAGCGTTACCTGACTGTCAACGAGCGTGTGGAGTGTAACCGGGCGCTCCAAATCCCTATTACTTCGGTCAATTAAACTGGTGGCAAGGCAAAGGATTTAACAGTTAATGACAAGCAATCACACACATATCCCACAGTCGCCGAGCGTAAATAAACTTCACTGTTACCTGACTGGATCCCGAAAATCTGCTATCTGTGAACGTTAAACCCGGAACGATTTCCTTCTTTAAATTCGCCCCAAACTCACTTCACCTTTCTTTTTACTGTGCTGCAGCTTCAAACACCATTTCTCTGAGCTATTCGGCAATGAGGATTATGGTTTAATCAGCGCAAGAGCTCAGTCGGTTTATGACCGTTTCAGGGCTGTACTGCGCTTCTCGTCCATTGGTGTTTACAATGCGTGGTTTACATGGCCGTCCTGTTTGACCAGTCGCCCGACTGTGTCATGAGGATGGCCGAATCATTGTTTTCATACACATGACCCTTGCGCAGTATATTGTCCAATGACAACGAGTTGCCATGACACCGTGTTAAGCTCGTACCTGTGTGCTGGCCGGTTGTTGTTTGGGGTTAATGTTTTATTCATTGTTGCAGTGTTTATGATTATGGCCACCGTCGTGTGCTTTGCATTGCAATGATACATTTGCAATGATATTCCATTACCCCGCCGCAATACCTATAGTCGTGCCATATGGTTTGCGCGCGGCCGTTTCATACATTTGCATTCCATACGCGCCTTTTATCCTTCGCTTATAACATATACCATATGTTATGCTCCCCGATACCATATATATTAACCTTATGCCATATGCGCATGGGGTTTATACCATAACCTTATAGCATATGCGCGTTGGTTTCATATACCATATATATTAACCTTATATCCTTTGCGCGTTGGATTTTATATAAATGACTTTAGCGCATTCCTCATTTGAACTATGGTATATAGTTTGATATAGCGCATTATTTGCTTTGTCTTATATGCACACCTTTATGATTTTAAAATGACCATCTTAGGTCATGTTTAAAATCATCACCATACTAATGCTTGAGTTGTATGTGCAGGTTGAAAAGTTGTCCCAGTTTGGTCTTTTAAGCTCTTAAAGAAAAACACTTAGGGGTTAATGAAAATAAGGAATATGTATGGAAATGAAATGGAATATGATGTATAAGGGTTATAGGATATGTATAGGGAATATAGGATATGAAATGATAATGAATATCCTCAGGTACTAATTTCAACTTAACAAAAACTAAAAATTTCTAAGAAAAATTTGAATTTTCAAGCACAAAATGACTATACATATACTCCCCTGGATGATATCTGTACAAGTGTGATGAAATCAATTGATCAGATGTTGTAGATGGATCAAAAAGTAAACTTTATTGCTGCTCCTTGTTCTTCATGCTCTGGTTCTTGAATTGTTAGTCAGGTCCCTCTGTAATGATTCTTTGTTTCAGGTCCCTCTGCACTGCTTTTACAGAATATGCACATGTTGTTTCGACATTAGCAGGTCTTTCAGGTCCCTCTGTAATGATTTCTTATTTCAGGTCCCTCTGTTGACAATGCAAATTCCTTTTATACTTCAGCTTTCCAGCTAAAGATCTAATGCAAATCTCCCCCTTGTTTAAGATGTGACTTGTCCTCAAGTCAGTTGTTGGTGGAGAGTACCTGTATTGAAATTATGTGAGAACAGTAGAACAAGAAAAAGGAATTCATAGAGTCCAAGTTGCCCTGGTTTTCCCCTATGAATTCATGTTTGCTGAGTGCCAGTTACCTGGTTTTCACTAGCAAACAAATTATTTTTTTATTATTATTTTTTTATTTTTTTTATTATTTTTTTTATTATTATTTTTATTTATTTTTTTATGTGTTTTTTTTATTCAACTACAGGACTGGAAGATGGCTGAGCTTGGTGTGCCATGACTTCCAGTTCTGTATCTTCTATCAGTTGTTTCATAAATGCTTCTTTACTGATAGGCCTATTATAAACTTTGAGCCTATGTCCATTCACTATAAAGGAGGTGGAGTCCTGGTCGATTGTCTTGATTTTGACTGCTCCATTGTCGAAGATTTCGTCAATTTCATATGGGCCTAGCCAGTGTGTTGTGAACTTTGCTTTGAAGTCTTTGAACTTGGAGTCAAAAAGTAATGCCCAGTCTCCCTTGCGAAATGTCTTTATTTTGATATATCTGTCGTGCCACTTCATTCTTTGTTGTTGCACCAATGTAGTATGTTCTATGGCTTGTTGAAAATGCTCATCTAACTGATTCAGTTCCATGATCCGTTGCTATTGTGCTTCTGTCAGGTCTAGTCCTAGTTCAGCTGCTAGTCTGTATGTTTGTATTTGAAACTCTATAGGCAATAAGGCCTCTTTCCCATATACTAACTGGTATGGACTAAAACCAGTTGTATTCTTCCATGTGATTATGTAGGCCCATAGTGCATCTTTTAATTTTTCAGACCAATCTTTTCTGTTCAGCTGTACTGTTTTTGTCATGATATTTTCTAGGACTTTATTTGTTGATTCAACCTGCCCATTTGCTTGAGGATGATATGGTGTAGATTTTCTGTGTTTGATCTTGTATTTCTCTGTTAGATCTCGTACCAGCTTTGATGTAAATTGTGTTCCTTGATCTGTTACAATTTGTCTAGGTACTCCATATCTGACAAAGATTTCTTCAAAAAGAAAGGTGACCATTGTATCTTCTGTTGCTCTGTTCACTGCTTTAGCCTCTGCCCACTTGGTTACATAATCTGTACATACTAAGATGTACTTCTTTCCATTTGATGGTGGATTGATGGGTCCAACACAGTCAAGTGCCCATTGCTCAAATGGTTCTATGAGGACCTGTGGCTTCAGCGGCATCTCATCTCTTGTGATTGGTCTCCCTGTTCTTTGGCAACTGTCACATTGCTTGACATATTTCTTAGAGTCTTTGAAGATGGATGGCCAGTAGTAGCCCAGTTGCAACACCTTATATGCTGTTCGTTTATCTGCAAAATGGCCACCACATGGTTCATCGTGACATGCTCTTAGAATGTCTAATATTTCATCTTCTCGCACACATTTTCTAATTATCAAATCTGAACCAGTATAAAATAAATCACCATTTACCCAACTATACCTAGAGCTTTCTCTAACAATCTTGTGTCTTTTCTTTTTAGTGAATTGAGTTGGAAACTTTCCAGTAGATAAATAGTTTGCAATGTCTGCAAACCATGGTGTTTTTACTGTGATTGCAAACAGGTGTTCATCGGGAAAGTTATCTGCAACCGGATTTGGATCATTGGGTGAATGTATGCGGGACAGAAAGTCAGCCACTTGATTTTCCTTGCCTGGCCGGTCTTGTATTGTGATATTAAATTTTTGCAATAACAGTAACCATCTTGTTATTCTTCCATTGGTTATGGGTTTATTCATCAAGTATTTGATTGCTGAATGATCTGTATGAATGAAAACTTGATATCCTGTTATATAGTGTCTGAATTTGTTTACTGCATGTATAACGGCTAACATTTATTTCTCTGTGACTGTATAGTTCAATTCTGCAGGTGTTAGATTCTTGCTTATAAAGTATATTGCATAATTGAACAAGTTCTCTTTCTGTCCAAGAGAGGCACCTATCGTAGTATCAGATGCATCAGTTGATATATGAAATGGCAAAGACCAGTTTGGCCCACGGAGAATGGGTGCAACTGATAATTTTTCTTTCAGATTTTGAAATGCATTTTGACAGTCATTTGTCCAGTGAAATTCAATATCTTTTGCTAATAGTTTAAACAGAGGTTGGGCTATTTTACTGAAGTTTTCAATGAATCGTCTATAATAACTTGCGTAGCCTAAGAAACTTCTTACCTCTTTCTGTGTTGTAGGAGGCATTAAGTTTACTAGGACTTGAATTTTTGCTGGATCCACTTTAATTCCTGAAGCAGAAATATGGTGTCCCAGAACTATTCCTTCTGTCAACATCATATAGCATTTCTCATTGCTTAATGACAAATTTGTTTCAATGCATCGTTTTAGAACTTTCTAAAGATTATTTAGGCAATCATTATATGTATTTCCATAAACTGTGAAGTCATCCATATAAACCTCTACACATTCATGAATTAGATCAGCAAAGATTGCAAGTACTGCTCGTTGAAAAGTTGCAGGTGCATTACATAAACCAAATGGCAAAATATTATATGCATAGGTTCCCCATGGGCAAGTGAATGTTGTCTTGTCTTGGTCTTCTGTTGCTATTCTAATCTGGTTGTACCCGCTAAACCCATCCAAGAAAGAGAAGAATTTCTTTCCAGCCAAAGAGTCTAACACCTGGTCAATGAATGGTAGAGGAAAATGATCTTTTAATGTAGCTTTGTTTAATTCCCGATAGTCTACACATACCCTCCACTTTCCATTTTTCTTTGGTACAATAACTAGTGGAGAAACCCATTGACTATCTGAAATAGGATAGATGAATCCAACATTTAACAGTTTTTGCAGTTCCTCTTTCACTATTTCTTTCATCATAGGATTCATTCGTCTTTGAGGTTGTCTGACAGGTTTGAGTTGATCATCTGTATAGATGTGGTGGACACATGTGCTAGGATGGATTCCTTGCATGTCAGTATAATCCCAGGCAAAAGCTTTTGAATATTTCTGTAATAATGCAATTACCTCTTGCTCTTGTGTTGATTGCAACTGGTTTCCAATGTTTAAATGTTTTCCAAGATTTACCTCAATTGTTTTTATTGTTGGATTGGAGATTGTGTTTACAGGAAAGATGTCTATAAAATATTTCCACAAAGTTTGAATAGTACAAGTTTCCTGAAAGCATTGATTCAAAAGGTTATTTGCAGCTTCATATTGGACTTCTCTAAGCTGCTCTGAAATACTTGGTTCTGAAATGAAAAGATCCATTAAGTCTTCATTCTCTTCTTCTTCTCTTAAATCAAAGAATTGATTTATACTTAAAACTGATTTAGTTTGCTGTTTTTCTTGAGCTTCAAGCACTGATTCTAAAGAAGTTGATTGTGCAGGTGAATAAAGAGCAATGTGTTTCTTTTCATCTCCATGTGAAATAATCATGCTTCCTGATCTGCATCCTATAAAGGCATCAGCGGTAGCTAACCATGGTCTACCTAAGATTAGAGGATGTCCTCCCAAATTTGTTTTTGGTTGCAAGATAAGGAAGTCAACAGGATACTCCCATGAATCCAAAGAGACTATGATATCTTCCAATATTCCTTCAGGAATAACTTTAGATCTATCTGCTAGTTCTAAGATTGTAGAGGTTGATCTAATGTTGTTCAAATGCAAAGTTTTCATTGTCTCCATTGTCATTACATTTATAGCTGCTCCCAAATCTATTAATGTGTTTGGTACTGAGAAATTATTTATTGATATAGTAACCATAGGGATACCGGGATCAATATATTTTTCTACTATGGTTTGTGTAGACATGAGGCTTGCTAGTTTACCAATGACTTGGATTGTAGTAGGATCCTTCTTCTTTTTATGTGATTTCTTAATGCACAATTCCTTTATTGTTTTAGCATATATTGGTATTTCTTTAATTGCCTTCAACAAAGGAATTTTTACATAAGCATTTTTTAACTCATCTAAAATATCAAATTCGGGAAGGGTTATTTCTTTTTGTTGTTCGACTAACCTTTCAGGATAAGGTGGTGTTTGTGTTGTAATGTTTGTTCCTTTCTGAATTTGTATCTCAGTTTGTGATGTTTTAGGTGATTCTCCTTGTTCAGTTGGTTCTTCTATGATTGGAGGAGAATCCTTTTTAAGCACTTTTCCAGACCTTAGATGGACTTCATTAAGAGGAAGAATTGAATATGTGGGAAAACATGCTGCTTCCTCTTCAGTGTATGCAGCTTTGTCCACCTTATTATTCGGATTTGCCATTGGTTGGGCTGGTAATTGAGTTGGTCTGGGTTGATTTGTGGGTAGCTGTAACTGTTGTGGTTGGGTCAACAACGGTGGAGGATTCTGCTGCGGATATGGAATGGATTGTGGATATGCATAATGTTGTTGTTGAAATGGTATGGATTGAGGATATTGTGGATATGTAAATGGCTGTTGATATTGTTGCTGGTATTGTTGTTGATACTGTTGAGGTGGCTGGTTTCCATAACCATATCCTCTCCAACCTTGTGCAGGTTGTTGTGGATATTGTTGTGGAGGCCAAGCTTGCCATGGCATTGGAGGAGTCCAAGGATTTTGAGGTGGATAGAGGTAATTTTGTTGAGGGAATTGTTGCTGATTTTGTTGAGGCATCCTAGGTTGCCATGGTCTTCGTGGTGCTACATAATAAAAACCTTCTATTCCTGGCACTTCTTCCATTGAATTCATTTGTAATTCTTTCAATCTTAGACAATTTTCTATGGAATGATTTCATGTACAAAGACCACAAACCTGAACACTCTGAACACTATCCAAAGGACATTCTCTCAATGGATGTTTCTTTCTACATTTGGGACAAAAGATTGCTAGAGCTTGTTCTTGTTCTTCTTTCTTCTTGTTTGCCTTTAGCACATCTACTTGTGTCCCTAATGTACTCAAGAGATCTGTTTTAAAGTTCTCCAATAAGCTTCCTATTTCAGCTCTTGTTATCCCTCCTGCAGCTGAATTTGTTGCTTTTGAACTTACTTCTCTTCTTCCTGTTTTTGCTCTTCCTCTAGAATATTTTTGACATAAGTCAACAATTTCTTCGAATGGTAGGTTTGAAATGTCTCCTTTACCCATCACATTCAAGATGTCAAGGTATTCATCCCTTATACCCTTGAGAAAGATTGTTCAAATGGTTTCTTGATTTAGAGAGTGTTGTTTAGATTTCTGTAGATTATATAAAAATCTTTCCAAATATTCTTCTAAACTTTCATCTTCTTGTTGTGTCATTCTGAAAATATCTTCCTTTGAATCTCTAGATCTACAATAAGCTTGATATTTTTTAAGGAAGACCGATCTCATATCATCCCAAGAAGCTATTGTTTGTTCTCTCAAACCCATAAACCATTTCAAAGCTACTGCTTTTAATGTTGCAGGGAAAAGACGAAGTTTATGAATGTCATCAGTGTATCCATATGTTCTACATAGAATATCAAATTCAAACATAAATGCATCATGATCTTCCGTGGACATTCCATAAAAATTTGGCAATACAGAAGGTGGAATATTTTTCATTTTCACTTCTTCTCCTAATATTGCACTTGTGTCTATTATTGGAAAGCCAAAGGTAGTCTCTTGATCATTACCATCTTCTTGTCTTTTCCGATCATTTTCCATTTTTCTATCATTTTCTTGTTTTGCCTCCTCCTCTCTCTTTCTTCTCCATTCCATTTGTTGTCTTTCATATGCAGCTCGTTGTTCAGGAGTGAGAATAACAGATCCATGTCCCTCTTCTGCCATTGGTTGATTTGTTTCAATTTTAAGTGGTGTTTGGAAGATAGGAGGATTTATGGATGGAAAGACAGATTGTTTTCCTTTGATAATTTCTTTTTGTTTTCCAGATTTTCAAAATTGTTTTTGCTTTGCTTCCCAAGCTAACAAAGTTTGCCTCTCAATCAAAGTTAATCTTTGTCCACTTCTTTGTTTTTCTGCCAATTCCTCAATTATTGGATTACCAGTAACTGGGGTGTTTGATGATCCTATCTCTATTTGTGGGGGGTTTTTAATAAATCTACCTTGAGGATCTCTATATCTAGGCATAAAGAAACATAACTAAAAAGTGTAACTACTGTTTTTTTTTTTGTAACTAGTGTAACCTACAGATCTTAGGTTTTGTCTGTGATTGCGATGCGGTCAGTCCCACTTTCCCTTGTCACATCACTTACCTTCTCCCCGTACTTCGCACTTCGCATCTTTTATTGTTTACCTCCTACGCTTACAGCTAAACCTTAAGATTTTTTATTGCGATGCGGTCGGTCCCACCTTCCCTCCACGTCACCTCCCACTTCGCATCACATCGCTGATTACTTTCTTCATAACTTAAACTGTTTAACATGTGAAGTGCAATAGCGGCGCGGATGCGATGCAGCTTCAAAACTAAAATATAAACATTTTCAGGTCCAAATATATGATTTTTTACGTTTTTTTTTTTGAAAAAGTGTTGAAAAATGGAAAGAAGGATTCGGGTAGCAAATAAACACCACAGGACAAGTCGGGAAGCAAAGGGCGTTAATGCAGAATTTTTATGTTATAACAGAAGAAACAGAAAAGGCAACAAAGCACATCAGCACCGTCACTAGTCGATGAAAAGTAGCCAGTGCTTCACCAGACTTAATTACCCAACACCAGTTTTCTAAAGAGCAGGGCCAGATGTCATAGCCATCATTCGTTGCCTCTTCGGGATCATCAAATGCCACCTTCAAGCCTACTTCTAATTTACGAAGAGTCGCCTGAGTTTCTCATTCTTGAAGAGTTACAAAAATTAATTCTAAAGGCGGTGTTGTTGTCAATGATGTCTGATCAGGCCTTGCATGGCCACACTTGTCCATTTTCTGCTAAATTGTAATTAATGAAAGGTTTTTGAGTAAGATAGGGAACCGACTTAGTCTTTAGATAAATATTGCATGCCTTAGTAGTATCAATGGTTGGAAAATTGGACCCTGCTAAAACTTGCATTGTAAGAAGTATTGGAACACTGTAACTATTTGAGTTGGGCATCAATAATAAGAGACCATTCACAAGGTTTTTGAGATATGTTAATGGTGATGTTTTTCCTCTGTGTTAATGTTTTTCCTTTATCTTTTCATGTTGTGCATCAATTTATCTGATTTCAAAACATAAAATTTATATTAAGATTTGCTGAGAGAGCACCTTAATTCTGTTTGTGTTTGTTATCTTAATGTTTTCCTCTAAGACCTAGATGCAGAATTCAGAGACAGTATGCTCTGCATTTACACTGAACCTTAATCTCCCCCTCCTTTCCTGTTTCACACTGCTATTAAGATCCAGACTGCATAGTTAGCTTGCCCTATGAATTCCCTTGAAAAGTTGATGCACAATTCGGCCTTTTATGAATCCATGGCCCAATGGATTAATTCTCACAGCTCTATCTGTCCAACCACCCAATAAATCAAAACAAACAACCCCCATCACTGTAACTAGTGTAATATCAGCACTTATAATCATCAAGTTAAATCATAAAAACAGAGAGATCCCTCTCTGAGTCTAGGAAGGATAGGTCCTGGACTCCAAAGTGGTTTGATGTTGTCCTCTGTCATTTTTTCTTGCCAATCTTACAAATTATGGAGTGACAACAAGATGGATCAAGTCATTCTAGATCTAGGATTAGATGTCAATGTTCTTCCAAAATAGACATTGGAACGAATGGGAAGGCCTAAGCTGCAATGGTCACCAATTCAGCTGAGGATGGAAAATCAGCAAAATATCATTCCTATGGGGCTATTGCAAGGGATCGACGTAGATATTGATGAAGTAAGTGTGTTAGTCTACTTCAAATTTATTTAGATCGTTGATGATAGCCATCCTTGTCCTGCATTGTTGGGATTTTATTGGGCTTACGACATGGATGTTATAATCAATCTGAAGAAGAGGAAGATGATCTTTGAAAAGAATGGTACCTAAGTTTTTGTGCCATTAGATCCTTCCGAAGGTCCGCACTATATAGAGCTTGTCCAGCATGAGTATGGGGATGTTGAGATTGACCATATCTATAAGTTTATTGTGCAAGATGAAGACTATATTAATCCCACCATAGGTGGAAGAATATGTTTGTAGCGTGATAGTTCATGCGTTTCAGATTCCGATGAAGAGTTGGAGCATTGGCAGAATCGCTTGCATGAAGTCACTACTAAGAGTTGTAACAGAGTCATCAAATCTTTGCGTTGTGTTCGGTCGGAAGTACGTGACTTACCTTTTTATGATGGAATGGGGAATGTTGTCTTTTTTTTTGAAGAATTTGAGAAAAATGTGCCTGAGGACCAGAGATGCGAAGCTTTGGACTTCGTATTGAGGTCTACCCTAGCCTGATGGTGGGGCGCACACAGAGAAAGTTTAGGAGGATGGAAGGAGTTCTGCAAATTGATAAGGTTGAGGTTTGGTCATATAGACATGAAAATTGTGGAGAAGTATGATGGTCAGAAATATCCTCGTGATAATTTATCTCGCTGGACAACAGCTTGGGGTCCAGAACCTCAACCAAAGTGGGTGCACATGTTCTTTCATTCCTTGGATATGATACCTCAGTGGTGGTATCTTGAAATAGAGCTGAACCATGGCACTACAGATTGGGATGACATGATGGAATGATTCTTATTAACTTATAGCTCCACTGATGGTTGGGAGTGCATTAATGAGGCTCTTAAAGAATTAAAAGCGGGAATGATATGTATTACTAAGGAGCCAAGAACGTTGGTACAGCCTGATTGGGCTACGCAATTGGAACAAGCCCATGAATGTTACAATTTGACCACAGAGGAAGTTGGGGAGTATATGCGTGACATTAATATTCCTGAGTCAGAAGGACAGCACAAGGTTGCAGGGCCTGAGATAGCAATGTCAAATGTAGGACAATGTGTTAGGACACAACAAGTCAACATGGGCTTGAAGGTGAAACCCAAATTTGTGAAGATTGGGGACTATTGGGATGATGACACAATAAGCAAGGTCATTTAACTGCTACATGAATACCAGGACCTATTCCCAATTAATTTCTCTAAATGAAAAGGAATTGTGGGTGATTTAGGAGTTATGCACATTACTTTGAAGCCTGATGTGAAGTCGGTCAAGCAGCACCCATATCGATTGAACCCAAAGTACAAGGAAAGTGAGGGAAGAAATCGACAATATGATTGGCACTGGCATCATTGAAATATAAGAGGATTCTGAATAGGTTAGCCCTATGGTGGTCCAAGAAAATAAAACTAAGGGAGAGATGAGGATTTTTGTTGATCTTCGTAAGTTGAACGATGCATGTGTCCATGATCTGTTTGCGACACCATTCACAGATGAAGTATTGGAGAATGTTGGTGGGCAGGAATCCTACTCATTTAATGATGGATTCTCAAGTTATCATCAGATAAATATTGCGTCGAAAGACAGGATCAAGACCACCTTCGCTACTAATTGGGGGTCCTTCCAGTACACGGTCATGCCATTTTTTTTAAAGAACACATCAGCTATATTTTCCAGGTTTTTTGTTGCATCTTTAAAATAATATATCCACAAGTTCCTGGAAGTATATTTCGATGACTGGAAAATATTTGGCATTTTAAAGAAGCATGTCTCTAGTCTATGCTTGATGTTGGATGCTGACAGAAAGTATTAGATCTCCTTAAACCTGAAAAAGTGAATTTTTTGCGTACCATATAGTATTTTTTTGGGACATAAATATTCGAAGAAGTATTGTAGCACATGCGATGCTTGTCAGACTGGAATACCGTCGTGAAGAAATGAAATGGCGTTACACCCCCAAGTTACGTTGCAATCTTTCAATAAATGGGAAATTGACTTTGTGGGACCAATCGATCCACCTAGAAATAAAATAGGTGTGTGGTACATTATTACTACGACCGATTACCTCACTTGATGGTTTGAAGCTCAACTAGTGTAGAATTTTACCGAAAATACGGCGGAAAATTTAATCTTTGAGCATATTGTGTCATGGTTTGGATGTCCAAAAATCCTGATGAGTGACCGGGGTACCCTTTTTTTGAATAGCGCTATTGAAGACTTGACCGAAGACTTCCAAGTGGGTCACCAAAAGAGCATGGCATATCACCCCCAGGCGAATGGCACGGTTGAAGCCTTCAACAAAATACTAGAGAATGCACTGAAAAAGGTGTACAATGTTAACAAAAATCACTGGGATTTGTGCATTCCTACAGTTTTATGGGCCTACCGAACTACCTGTAAGAAGCTGCCAGGTCAGAACCCATTCCAAATAGTGTATGGCCATGAAGTAGTGATGTCGATGGAGTATATTGTACCTAGTCTTCGCATTGCAGCAGTGACGAATATGGTGGACAACGACATTATGGAGCATAGATTAGCGCAATTGCTCGAGTTGCAAGAGGATCGGTTCATCGTTAGGTTTCATCGACAGGTTTAAAAGGAGAGGGAGAAAGCTTGGCATGACCGACATATTAAGAAAAATATGATCAAGGACGAAGACCTATTTCTTTTATATGACAGCAAGTTTGTGAAGTTCCCAAGAAAGTTGAAAATGCACTAGTTGGGTCCTTATAGTGTCTGGAATGTGTTGGAGGGAGGCACAGTTCAACTCGTGAAGTTGAATGGAGAATTATTCCCTATTCATATTAATGGAAGTTGATTGAATTTGTAAAGACGATTATTTCCCTAGAATTTCGCAATGACTATATGGTCGGCGTAGAGGCTTAATGCGCCTCGCAGTTAACAAAGGGCTTAAGACTATAAATGAGAGGCAAGCGAGCATGCTTCAGGAGAGCGTGGCTCAAGAGAGCAAGGGCCAATACTTTGGGAAAGAAAGTAGGCATCGATGTGGTTCCACCATTGAAGGATGCCTTGAGCAGCATCAAAATGAAGATCAATGGTGCAACACCTTTGTGACTCGAGACGAGTCATAGTTTTGTGTTGAGGGCTTGTTAGACATGGGACCCCTTTGAAGAAAGCAGTAGAGAAAGACTCTACAGATCGAGGAGCGAAGCGTGTAGCACAGAGTCCATTTTGAGTCTTATGAGCTTTGGGGTGGGTCAAAGACCCTTATTATGTAATGGGATGGGATTATTTTATGAATGTTGAACTCTCCCCATGGTTTCGTTACTGTAAATGAAATAAGGAGTCTAGATAGAAGTCATAGGCAATCAAAAGTAGAAGTTGATGAAATGAATTTGAATGTAAGACTATTTTTAGTCAGAGCCTACGGTTGTGGATTAGAGGAAAGGCTCCTATAGCTGAGTGCACGGAGACCTTAGGAATTATGCAGTTGTGTGCGCAGGGTGAAAGTGAATGTATGAGAAATATCTGAATATGAATGAAATACTTTTAAGATAAATTTGAGTTTCTTTTGATGTGTTTTACGTTACTATTTTTTATGCTTATCTGTGCTTCGTAAGGGCTTTGACTTGAAATTACATAGAGAAGTCTAGTTTATGAATATTTATGTTGTTTTGTGTATGATTATGCAAGATCGTGTAGTTTAGTAGGAAGTTCAATAGAGGTGTTGAACAGTGCTTGTATAATTGATAGATATGTTCTTCGAAGCTTTGTCAAGGAAGAAAATCCCTAAAGAAACAGTCCACTATCCCTCTAGATGCAAGAACCTGGTTCTAGAATCCCCCTATATTTCCCTGGGTGAGACTTCGATCTGCCCAAGAATATCGTTACTGAAAGGGCCGGTAATAGTGGGTTTTATTGGTTCGCACAGCCACATTCACTAGTACATTTGGTCAAAATTCCGACACTTTAGTTCCGACACTTTTGATCACATGTCGGAAATTTCCCCAATTTTTATCAAATTTTCAAATCTCGCCCACAACTGTCGCTATATCGACGCTTGGAGACAAGTGTCAGTATTGCGACACTTAGAGATAAGTGTCGGTATTACGACGTTTGAAGAAAAGCATCGGTATTACGACGGTATTGGGACACAACGTCGGAAATGTGACGTTTCTAAACGATGCGTCGGTATTGCGATGGTTTGGAGGAAACGTCAAAATTGTGATGTTTCTAAACTATGCATCGGTCTTGCGATGTTATGCTCCAAACCGTCGCAATACCGACGCATAGTTTAGAAACGTCGCAATTTCGATGTTGCTAAACTATGCGTCGGTATTGCGACGATATTAAAATTATTAAAAATTTATAACCATTGAGGAGGATTTGGATTAGAAGTTTTAGACATTGTATCTCTATTTTTGGATTTCAAATTCTTGACCTACCACCATTATCCTAATCGGTATTATATGTTCCGGCCTGTCTTTGTTGTTAGTTATGGGTGTCAAAATAGATTAGTGTGACAATTCACTTTGATTGACATAGACATGACTCTAGGTTAGGTGATTGTAACGGTGGAAAAAGTGTGTATGTGATCTGATGGTGTTACTCTTGAATGTTTGGTATATCTCATATTAATCACGAAGATTGTAGAGAATAGATTTTCTTTCAAAGTCAATCAAGTAAAGTTATTAAGTGTATAAATGTTCTTATTTTTTTTAAATATAATCAAACTTATTAAAAAATATAATCAAACTTTTTTTTTATTTGATTAATTTTATTTATGGTATTATTAAATATATTAACAATTATATTTTAAATATATTTTTTTATATAGTTTTGAAATAAGTTATTAGATTGGTGAATAAAATTAATTACATTTTAATTTTCTCTAATTTCTTTTTTGGTAAATTAATTTCATGAGGTTCACAAATCTCAAGTCAAATTTAAACCAGCTAAACAAAAACTCTAATAATTTCATGAAAATCATCTAAAAAATTATTGAAATATCAAACTTGACAATAGAACAATATGGGTTAAGTTAGTTTTATGAGGATTGTGTGGGAAGTTATGTTGTTAATTTACATAGAACACCACTTTTTATTAATAATATTTTTAGTTTCTATTTTTTTATCTTTATCTTCATGATTCTAATATGCTATGTTTTTTTTAATACCACATACATTTAAATTATATAAATTTATACATTTATAAAGAGTTATAATAGAAGAATAATAGTTCAATAAAATATAAAAGTTAAATAGTTGGGGTGGCGGAAGGGGGAGGGGAGGAGATTCTCCTAAATCCCGATGGAATATGAAAATAAAGTACTTATGGGGGCTAGTCCAAAGAATGAACAATCTCACATAAATGTATGGGCTTCTTCCAGGTCTCCAATTGGCTAATGATCGATATGTCTCTAAGTTAGTGATCTTGGGGGATTCCCTAATCACTATTCAACACCTTCAAAAAGGTTTTCTCCTGAAGAACAACAATTTATCCCTCCTCCTTAGAAAAATCAATAGTACCCTAAAATAATTCTCTCAAAAGGCTTATTACCACAGTTTAAGAAGCCAAAACATAGAGGTAGATACACAAACGAATCAAGCCTTCCTTCTTGAAGGAAGCAGGTTAGTATGAGATCAATGACATGTCAGGTTGGAAAGATATTCCATGAATAATTCCACTCAATATAATTGTCCCTCTCTCTTGTTTTTCTAGTTGGATATATGCACCATGAGAATTATTTTTTGAAGATTTCCAAAGCCCTCCTTTCTATGCCCCCCCTGTCTCCTCCTATATATGTAGATATTCGCATCACACATAACATTTTGCATCAAGATCTCGTCATTAAGGTTGAGGTGGTGGTTTGTGGGGGTGTTGGCCATGCACCCATTTACCCCTCATGACATGTGGAGTCTTATGAAGTTGGACAACCCTTAATTCCCTCCTTTGCCTTCGTACCAAGTTCATTGATGGATACAGGGTGGGGAGATCAGTAAACGAATTTCGTGGTTGATTCGATCCCTCGGGCATGGGAGTTCACTAGTCTAAAGGTGGAATTCATGGTTGGTGTTAATATGATAAGGCAGAAAGTGTCAGTTCAAGGGTGTGCCCTTGAGAGTCAAGACAACCCTTCTGCTAGTTGGTGGGATCTCCACACCTTTGTAAACTCCATCGATGCTAAGAATTATTTCAATCTTATGTGTCTCTTACTCGGTGTTGTGAACGTTGTCTCGCTCGTCTCATTCAAAGTGAAATTATGGGGAATCTCTTGTCTTTTCTTGGCTCAATTTCCTCCTATGTAGTAAGAAGTTGGTAATATTTCCCCTCCAGGTTGTCAATGGATTTTCGTAAATCTCAAGAAGTCAAGTTGGAATTTTTTCCAGTGGGTGTTGAATTTCTCATCTTCGAATTTCAAGCTTCTTCACCACCCTGTGCGCATCATGCAACCTTTTCCATGGAAATAGGTGTTGCTGTGTTGAGGGCACCATCACTGGTGTAGCTTCATGCATCCCAAGTCTTGCACAATTTTCATACGCACAATTTCCCCTACATAAATACTAACTTATTTGGTACCCTTAGTTCTATTCTACCTTTTTTTCTTAGTTGGAAAACTCCCTCCCTTTCTTCGAGCTTGTCTCTTTCCATGTTTCGATATATTTTGGGTCTCCTCCTTATGTAGGTAGCTCCCCTAGCTCAAACCTCTCCCCCTCTATTTCCAAGATCTTTTGGCTCCCTATTTCTGGTATCAAATCACACTTTGTATCTAATTTTGTGTTCCAACACTTGATTTCTATCCCTTATGGGGAACAAAGACTATTATTCTTCTACCTCAAGTTGCACAAGACAGTACAATTTTATGTCCACATCCCCATTATTGCCATTTAGACCAATATTAATGCATAACTTTTCAATCATAATCTAATATTAAATTTCATTATTACTTTTCAAACACTCCTTAAGTACCTCTTGTCCACATCAAAATGGCATAGGTAAGAAAAAGGTCTAAAGTAAATTAGACTCGACATAATAAAAACAAAATGAAAAAACTATAGTTATAGCTTACATACCCTTTCTCGGGCCAACATTATATAACTCTACTTCACTAGGATGAACATTAACTAAGGCTTCACATATGCATCCACCAAATCTATCACATCAATGTAGTCCCTAATACATGTACCTTCAAGAGTATTGTGACTGCACGGGTGCCCTGTGCACGTTTGTGCGGCCCGTTTGTCGGTTTCTCCCTTGTGCCTTCATTTGGTCGTGTGCGCCGTGTCGCACCATGTGAGGGCACCCGCCTAAACGCATTTGGGTTGGGTCGTTTCGTTTGAGGGTGGTCGTATCAAATTTACTAAGTTAATGTGACCATAGGGGTGCCTTGTGCACATTTGTGAGGCTCATTTTCCGTTTTTTCCCTTGTGCCTTTGTTCAGTCGGGCGCACAGCGTGAGGGCGACCGTATCAAATTTGCTAAGTTGTGACCACACAGATGCCTTGTGCATGTTCGTGTGGCCCTTTTTCCGTTTTCTACCTTATGCCTTCGTTCGATTGGGTGCGCTACGTTTTTTCGTTTGAGGGCGCCCGTCCAAACTCGTTCAGGTCGGGTCATTTCGGTTGAGGGTGCCTACACAAACGCGTTCGGGTCAGGTTGTTTCGGTTGAGGGTGCATGCCCAAATGCGTTTGGGTCGGGTTGTTGTAGTTCTGGGTGCCCGTATCAAATTTGACAAGTTGTGACCGCATGGGTGCCCTGTGTACGTTCGTGCGGCCCATTTTCCAGTTGCTCCCTTGTGCCTTCGTTCGGTCGTGCGCGTCGTGTCGCGCCATGTGAGGGCGCCCGCCCAAACGCGTTTGGGTCAGGTTGTTTCATTTGAGGGTGGTCGTATCAAATTTTCTAAGTTGTGACTGTAGGGGTGCCTTGTGCACGTTCGTGTGGCCTATTTTCCGTTTTCCCCCTTGTGCCTTTGTTCGGTCGGGCACGCCGTGCAGTGAAGGCGCCCGCCCAAACGCATTCGGGTCGGGTCAGGTTGTTTCGTTTGAGGGCGGCTGTATCAAATTTGCTAAGTTGTGACCGCACGGGTGCCTTTTGCACATTCGTGCGGTCCGTTTTCCATTTTCTCCCTTGTGCCTTTGTCCGGTCATGAGCGTTGTGTGAGGGCGCCTGCCCAAATGCGTTCAGATCGGGTCGTTTCACTTGAGGGCGACCGTATAAAATTTGCTAAGTTGTGAACAGCATGGGTGCCTTGTGCACGTTTGTGCAGCCCGTTTTCTTTTTTCTCCCTTATGCCTTTTTTTGGTCGGGTGCGCCATGTGAGGGCGCCTACCCCAACGCGTTCGGGTCAGGTCGGGTCATTTCATTTGAGGGTGGTCATATCAAATTTGCTAAGTTGTGATCGCATGGGTGCCTTTTACATGTTTATTGAGCCCGTTTTCCATTTGCTCCCTTGTGCCTTCGTTCGGTCATGCGTGGCACTGTGTCGTGCCATGTGAGGGCACCCGCCCAAACGCATTCGGGTTGGGTCGTTTCGTTTGAGGGTAGCCATATCAAATTTGCTAAGTTGTGACTACACGAGTGCCTTCTACATGTTCGTGTGTCCCGTTTACCGTTTTCTCCCTTGTGCCTTCGTTCGGTCGGGCGCGCAGTGTCATTTTGTTTGAGGGTGCCCGCCCAAACCCATTCAGGTTGGGTCATTTCGGTTGAGTACGCCCACCCAAACCCATTCGGGTTGGGTCATTTCGGTTGAGTACGCCCGCCCAAACGCATTCGGGTTGGGCCCCCTAAGCCCCCAATCCCTAATCCCTTAACTACTAACTCATTATTCGACCCCTAACCCCTAAATGCACCCAAATCCCCTAACCCGGCCTAACCCCCAATCCCTTAACCCGGCCTAACCCCCAATCCCTTAATCCGGCCTAACCCCCAATCTCCTAAGCCCTTCTCTCATATGATACCTGAGCCTTTGCCTCTCTCTTCCCTTCTAATCCTGTAATAGTGTCGTAGTGATTCCAGCCAGCTTCTTTGGAAAGCCTTCCTAGCAGACAATACTTGTGACGTGGCTGAAGCCTCAACACTTTCAAAGCATCTGGAATGACCATTCTCTTCTTCTGGTCATGTGGTGTGGGAACCCCTTCAAAATACCTTAGCCTAGAAAGTGTTGCAGCACCACGCTTGGTTTTGTGTGGAATCATTCCTCTAATTGTCCAGTAGTCAAATCCTTCTCTTACTTTATTTTCATTTGCCCATACCTAAACAATGAGAGCACAAGAACACCTATTTCTATAAAAGCACCTAAAACTTCTCTTACTTTATTGTCATTTTCCCATAACTAACCAATAATAACACAATAACACCTATTTATATAAAATCACCTATATTACTTTTGTGGGTTTCACTAATATCCCTTTAGTTAGTGTGTGCACAGTAGCCCAGATCCTAAAGTGATTCCCGTACAATGATAATCCAATAGGTGTATTTGTTCTTAAAAAAATATGCATGGATAGATGTCCCATTTATGGCCAAGTTCCACCAAAATGGTTCTCCCTACCTACCTAGCAACTACATTACATTTATTTCTAGACAAGACTACCCTACAACCCACCAAATTTCTATCATATCCTTGACGTCAACAACAATTTGTTGTTCAAGATATAGCTAAGTTGGAACAAACTTAGCTCTAGAGCTTAGGATATTTTTCCACCTCTAATGTTTATAAACCAATAGATATAAAATTTATAAAGCATGTGGGAGCCCTTTAAGTATCACCTTTCCTATATTGACTTCGTCTCAAAAATCATGGAAAATGTCCATAGATGAGTTATCCTTACTAAACCAAAAATTTCATTGAAAATAATCATTCATACCATAACATTACTACTTCCCTTTTAACCACATAAAACTTATTTTTAAGTTACCATAATTCATCTTTAATATCACATAATTAGATTAAAAAATCAACCAAAATCCCTAGTTTGTGAAATAAAAATTCAACAATTTTATATAATTAATAATTTAAATAAATGTCTTAGATCTAACCTCATTAATAATTATTTATAATCAACAATACCACTTATTTACCCAAACCCCTTATTAACCCCAAGAAAAGTCTCACACGTTTTATTTAATGGAATTTGAGTGGCCTTAAAAAGCACACGTATTTCATTTCAAAATGTCTAAAATTTTCAAATATCAAAAGTTTTAATTCCCCTCATTCATTTCCCTCTTCAAAATGTCTAAAATTTTTAAATATCAAAAGTTTTAATTTCCCTCGTTCATTTTCCTCCAGTTGCATGGTTTTTCCAGGGAAGGAGGGAGGATGCAGCCATACTGTCGCCAGTTTTGAGGAAGGATGCAGCCATACTATTGCAGGTTTGGAGGAAGGATGTGGCCATATTGTCGCAGGTTTAGAGGAAGGATGCAGTAAGTTAAGTTTCTGTGTTTATCCAGTGATAATGCAATGAACTTTAGGTTTCTTTGGTTATTTGTTTGCCCATTTGGTTTTGTTACTTTCTACTTCTGCCCATTTGGTTATGGTGCATTTTATTAGCTATGAGAATTTTTGGTTGGCTTCTGCGGCAATGGCTATATGGTTTCTATATGTTTTGGTTTGCTGATATGCCCATTTGGTTATTTTGTCTATGTTATTCTAATAAGTTCTTGTTTGCATCCACGGCAATGGTTGTTTGGTTTATCTTTGTTTTAGTTTGCTAATATGCCCATTTCTGAATCCTGAACTCATCAACCCTTTCTTTCAAACTGATAACCCTACGTAAAAAACAGATAACCCTTTATGCCCATGCTGGTCTTCAATCACAGGTACCAAGCTATGCACACCATCCTTATACCTGAGAGAAAAAACCCATGACCCATCACGCAAAACCCTATCTATCACATGCACAGCCATGGCACCATCTTCGACAACCCCACAAACATGATTCTCAGATCCATTGCAAGATGAAGGTTGCGTGTTCAATTTCGCTGCAGGGCCAACAACTCTGCCCGCAAATGTTATAAAAAAATCTCAGGCAGAGCTCTTCAACTGGAGGGGCTCGAGGGATGAGCATAATGGAGGTGAGCCACAGAGGTAGGGAGTTCACTTCTGTTATACAAAACGCTGAAACTGATCTGCATGAGCTTCTTAGCTTTCCTGTAAATTATGAGTCCTTTTCCTTCAGGGTGGGGCTTCAACACAACTTTCTTGTTTTCCGTTAAATTTATGTGGTGTAGAAGATACAGCGGATTATATTGTGACTGGATCATGGGGTGACAAGGCCTTCAAAGAAGGTCAAAGGTTTTTCATGGCCAATCTGGCTTAGTCTAGAAAGGCTACTAAGTATACAAGAATACCCACTGAGGAGGAAATCCAGTTAAGCCCAAATGCAAAATATTTGCATATTTGTGCCAATGAGACCATTCATGGTGTTGAGTTTAAGGACTACCCTACGCCCAAAGGGGACACTACCTTTCTGGTTGTTGACATGTCATCTAAATTTTGCTCCAAGCCTATGGATGTCTCTAAATTTGGGGACATCTATGCTAGAGCTCAGAAAAACGTCGGGCCAGTAGGGATAACCATTGCTATAATCAGAAATGACCTTATTGGCAATGCTCAACAGAGCACCCCCCTCATGCTAGATTACAAAATTCACGTTGAGAACAAGTCTTTGTACAACACCCCACCTTGCTTTACAATCTATATGTGTGGCCTGGTGTTTGAAGATCTCCTTGCACAGGGGGGATTGAGCGAAATAGAGAAGAAAAATGTTCAGAAGGCTAAGATTCTCTATGAGGCGATCGATGCGAGTAATGGGTTTTATCGGTGCTCAGTGGAGAAATCAGTCAGGTCTCTGATGAATGTGCCATTTACACTCGAGAAGTCTGAGCTTGAGAGTGATTTTATCAAACAGGCAGCAAGCGAGGGCATGTTACAGCTTAAGGGACATCGATCTGTGGGATGAATGAGGGCTTCAATTTATAATGCAATGCCATTGGCAGGTGTGGAGAAACTGGTATCATTTATGAAGGTCTTCCGGGCTAACCATTAATTGAGTCTGACAGAGTTTGTGGTCTCAAATCTGCAAGGCTAGTTATAGATCTGATATTTTATAATTATTTAGTATGAATGCTTCTTCATGAAATGCTAAAATGTCCAAGAGTTAGATGATCAATGTGACTCAAAGACAACTTTCATACTTGTGTTATATTGTTGTCTTGGTTTAGCCTCCTTTCTAGGATGTAATATCACTTGTAATGCACTGATCTTTCTACCACTTCAAGTCTCCAGGTGACAGGTCATAGGTATATACAGGATTGAACTATTGAGATTATCCACAAAATGTGTTTCTTAAGATGCACATGCAGTAACTATATTTGGCTTCGATGCAAACAATAATGAGGATGCTTATGGACTTGGACAAAAGCTTCAAACATAACCAATTGACAATTGAGAAGAGTCACATCGAGCAAATATTTGTAAAATATTGGTGATTAGGTAATCTTTGATATTTTACCTTCAAACTGTGACTAGGTCAACAATGAATTCCCAAGAATATACCAAGGAACCACAAATCATTGCTAGACTGAGATGCCACAAAATCAAGACATCGAAACAAAGGTATTTCCCTTCTTTATGGTTCCACTACAGTGTTCCAGAATAGGTGAGTGTCAATCTTGAAGTGCCTTGGTTAGATTCACCACAGAGTTTCCAAATAAGGCTGTAGGGATAGCTCCTACAAACACATGAGTAAACAATCCCTTATGCTTAGAATTTATCGCTTAATGAACCTCACAAAAGCACTCATGTTCATAATTAGTTGAACCGGTTAATACTCTTCACTGATCTATGAGAGTTGAAGTACTGAAATGGATGAAAAACCTTCCAAAACTTGTCACTATACATGAAAATATCTTTTTCTAGTAAGAAATATGTATTAGCAATAAAAGGTTTCTCAAAAGTATACCAATGAACCATACATTTTATATGCCATTAACTTCAGACAATTCCTTTAACAGTTTCGCACAAAATCACTCATGTTCAGAATTAGCTGCACCGGTTAATACTCTTCACTGATCTAGAAGAGTTGAAGTACTGAAATGGATGAAAAACCTTCCAAAACTTGTCACTATACACAAAAATCTCTTGTGCTTGTAAGAGCTTTGCATTAGCAATAAAAGGTTGCTCAAAAGTATACCAATGAACCATACATTCTATATTCCATTAACCTCAGACAAGTCCTTTAACAGTTCCACACATATGATGAGGGAATAGAATACTCAAAATTATGTCCTTAAGGAAGGCAGGATGACATTTTTAGTGTTATGGCTAGGCTTAGTATTTCATTCTTATAGTGACACCACAAAAAATTCCTGTAATCATAGTCAATACTCCTCGCTAATTTTTAGTGTATAAGGATCGAGTCGAGACTGGGCCTTTGTTTCATTAGACTGTTGTTCCATAGGACAGATAAACTTAGAGCACTATAATAGCCATTATTCTTCTTTAAAAGGAGATATAGCTTTCAGTAGTTATGTAAAAATCTTCGTTGGCCTTGGAGTCTTCTTCAAGCCACAAAGAGACACTTCCCAGTTCAGAATTTGATGCCCTAAGAGGGCCAAATAATTCTTCCTTCAAAACAATGAAAGCCTTAGAGAATGAAGCCCTAATGAAGGCAGAAAAGGACGTGCTAATCAACCAAACAAACTTTTGATAGCCGTGAATCTTGATCTTCCACCTGCATTTGGTAGCAGTTACAATGACAGCAAATAAGTATTTGAGTTGCAGAAAGAATTGCAAGAAATGGCTACTAAAGCTAAACAATCTGTCTTCATCCTAGGAAGCCAATAACTACATTGTACTTATCTTTCAATTATGGAGTTTTACATGTCACTGCAAATTCATTAGTACTTGTACTTTTTTTTATGCTTTTTCCATAACGTTCATTAAGACCTGCTATTTTAGAGGCTAGTGCCATAATCCATAGATCCATGCATAAGGTTCTACTGAGTGCTATATATAGTCCATAGAGATTATATATTAACATAATGCTTCACAGTACTTATAATTAAATATTGGGGACTTATATTCCTTATCTTTTTGACAGATACATTCCTACAAGAAAGAATAGGTATGCCGGGAAGATTGATAGAAGAGTTAAAAACATCCTGAGTTCTATAATTCAAAGTAGGCTGGAGCCCAGAACAACAAGTTCTCATGTTGGCTATGGAAGTGACCTGCTTGGAATTATGATGACAGCCAACCAGAATGAATTGGGAGGGACTCAAAAATATCTAAGCATGACTATTGATGAAATCATAGATGAATGCAAGACATTTTTCTTTGTTGTTCATGAGACAACTTCCAATCTGTTAACCTGGGCAGTCCTCTTGCTTGTTATATACTCGGAATGGCAGGCAGTATTAAGGAAATAAGTTATCAGTATTTGTGGCACGGATATACCGGATGAAGACATGCTTAGCAAGATGAAGTCGGTATGTATTCCATTCAATATATTTTTATATTATTTTTGAGATTCCTTAATCAGATAAACTCCATCTATCATTTTTGTCTCCAAACTGCATCATATATTTCATTCAGACTAATATAAAACTCCAGCTATCATTTTTGTCTTGAACCTACATCATATATTTCATTAAGACTAATATAAATACACGTTAGGATTGATATACCATAAAACCATAAGGTGGTCACACAAGATCCTCTACTTCACATATGTTTGTTTATTGTGTCACATATGTTTGTTTATTGTTCGAGATCAAGATTGTCTACATCTTTCCTTAAAAGTGTCTGCCCGATTTAGACCCAAATAGCTTGTTGGTTTGATATAATAATTTCTAATCCAGAAGCTAAAACTTAGCCAAGTTGAATGGATTATTTGCTAGACACAATAGTTAGTATAAAAATGATATGCTTGTAAGTTGTATCATATACCAAAGACTACCAAATTTCTATCTACTTGTCAAATCATCTATTTTTCATCAAAACTAACCATATTCTAAGGGGGGATTAGAAAAATCAAGAACACTACAAATTAAAAACCATTAAATATGACATTATTTTTTTTATTAAATATTTTCTTTCCGTCGGAATACCAACGCCTCTAACGTCGGAACAACGACGGAGTCTCCAACTGTCGGTCTTGCGACGAATCTCTCCAAACTGTCGATCTTGCGACAAAAATCTCCGAAGCGTCGGTCTTATGACGAAATATCCGCAAGCGTCAATCTTGCGATGAAAACCTCCGTAGCGTCGGTCTTGCAATGAACTCGACCGATGGTTTAACTAATGTTGGAATAGCGATGCTTTTTCCAACCGTCGGAAGACTGATGCTTTAAACTTCATAAGGGATAACGTCGAAATTGCGACGATGTTTTGAAAACCTGGTAAACATCATAAGACCGACGCTTTAAATTTCGGAAGGGATAACATCGGAATTGCGACGATGTTTTGAAAACTTGGTAAACATCAGTAGACCGACGGTTTGGCTAACGTCATAATAGCAATGTTTTGTTTTCGTCGGAAGAGTGACATTTTGGATAACGTTAGAAGAGCGACGACGGTCTAGAAATGTCGAAAAAATTATCGCAATTCTGACACTTCAATGAAGTGTTGGAATTGTGACTCTAAGGCTAACCACGTTTTGTCCCGCCTCATAGTGTCGCTCTTGCGACGCTTATGTGTCAAAATAGCGACGAATTGGTCGTCGAAAATTGGGCCAAATGTGCTAGTGATTTGAACCTAGGTCTAGGCCCCATCAAGCCAACAACATGTAATACCATGGGCACAAAACCATGGGTTCGCAATACCACATGCCAAAAAAAATCCACTGTTAGACTTGGTCAACTTTGACTCTATTCCCGAGTCAAGTTTACCTAACATGAAGTCACATCAATGAATCACAATATTACTTCGATGTCAGGAGGCTTGTTTAGTACCCCGGTGAAGTTTCTTGTGTCACCTCTTTGCACAAGAAGCCTTTTTCTTCTTTCACTCTTTTATTCCTTTATGCTCATTGGAATTTTATCATCGTTTATATTTCCACAAGCAGAAGAGGGATTCCGACTTATTCTATGAGCAAGAGAGGTTTCTCCTCGTTTTGCAGAGACTCACATATGTACCTATGAAATTAGTTTTCTCACTTAAGTTTCATCCTTTCCCTTCTCTACTTGACCAAGTTAACACATTAAAAACCAACCAATATAAAATTTGATTCAAGGAATGAAGATCCCATTATGGATACAAACATCGTAGATTTGCTAAGGTTTTCATTCATAATGAGTCATATTTTCCATCTAAGAACCATGGACTATTAAAAATATTTAGGCCCAAACAAAGAAAGGGATTAAAATTAATCCAAGCATTTTTAGTTGTCACATTTCCCTCTTTTAAACTTTTTCCACATTAATTTAGAGGCAAATGAGACAACTTTCACACAAAATATTATTTATGTACAAACTTGAAAAGAGGGTGTGAAGGAAAAAATTGAAATTTAAATCAAAGAAAATGTGAAACTAAAACAGTGCGAGCAAGTAAAACTAAATAAAACAAAGAAGCAAAGCTAAAACTACACCTAAACTATCAGATAGAAATTGAGGACTGCGTAAAGTCAAATTTCCAGTGTACCACAGGAGCTTCTCCTGACCTTTAAGCACGAGGGTAGGGGCAATTAGCATCACAATGAAACAATGTATAGGAATGAAAAATTTTATATGAAAATTTTGCACATGAAATTAAAAGTTTCACAAACCGACAAAAAATGAGAAATAAATGCTTCCTTTAACTAGTCTACAATTTTACCTCATTGATTATCATACAATCCTCAAAATCTTCTCGCAAATGTACATTCATTAATGTTTTCATTCCTAGCAAACATGAAGAAATTTTGAAGCTTATTATTGGTGACAGAGTTTGCCAAGTAGGATATTTCTAGCCATTCAGTGATTGGATCATGATATTCAAAATATCCAATTGAAATATATTGAAATTTTGAAGAAAATAAGCTTCCAATTGATGTAGTCAAATTATAAAGAGAATCTTGTATGGGAAATTTGATATGATATTGCTCAGAAACTTTGTCAATATCGCAAGAACCTAACCTAACCATCAACAAAGGTTGAATTATCTTGGCTTCTTGACAAGTTTCTAAACTCTCCAATGATGAATCGTCGAATTTGAGTGGCTTAGAAAGATCAACAGGTAGATATGCACAACTATCATTTGATGTATTAACGAACACATTGTCAGTGCCACTAATTTGATCATATTTGACATTTAGATCATGAGACTCTTCATGGATAAAGGATCTGAATGAATCTAATGGAGGACTTCCTTGAACATTTAGAGTTGTAAGTCTTCCCCTCCTCACCTATTGAGGATGAGAAATTAAACAAATCATGAACAAAAAATCTCACTTTCTCATATTCTAATCATGTAACAACACCATCCCATACCTGAGTGTGATTGATACTTGAAGGATAAAGGTCTAAAAAATTTAGAGAAATAGCTGGTATAATAGTTTCATAAAGCATGTCAGGGTGTAATGAAGAGTGTGTTAAGGGTGAACAAAAATTAAAATGCTCAGATTGGGAGTCATCAATTTCAATTGATTCTATTTCAAAACCCAAATATTTCACATCGATATCATTTTTCAAAAATAATGGATCATCATGGAAATTATCTTCATCCTTTTTCTCCTTTATCTGTGTGATGTAACCATCTTGTACTTGACCACCAGTGGAATCAGTAAATTGAGAATCAAGATAATCTGAAACAATTTTTGGAGGAGAAAATTGATAAGAATCAAGATACAAAGGTTCATAAGGTTTAGACGGTAGAGGATGAAAGGTGTATCTTGAAGCCGCAATATCATTAATCAAATCAGCTTCAAATTTTAACATATGGTCATTAATATTTTTATCATAAGAAGGAGATGAAGGTGGAATAAGTGGATCAACAATCTGATTTTCAAGTTTTCCAACTTCAACATCAAACACGAGATCACTTTTTTTGGAAAAGGAAAAGGAGGAGAAGGAACATATTCCTCCTCTAATATTTGAGGTGTCTCATGACTGGGAAGATATTGGGAAATGGAAGATGGTTCATATTCAAATTGTTTCGAAATATTTGAACCAAATGCTGTAACTTTTCATTCATTGAATCCCAACCCACATCTTCGACAGAAATTTCATAACCCAAGGTGAAGAATAAGATAAAGAAAATTTTCTAATGATTCAGCAGATTTCATTCTAACTCGATTAATCCTTTTATACACATATTTACAATTTTAATTATCAAAGGCTTCATGAATATCCTTGATAATTTGTTTGAATGAATGAATAGAAGCAGTTGGTAAAGTATGACACCATTTCTTAATGCAACCTTCAAGCGTGATGGCGAATAATCTGCAAGCAACATGTTCACAATTCACTTCATAAGAACCGTAAAATTTAATAAATTGAAGTATATTCTTAAGTATGGATGTTCCACCCTCACCATTGAACTTAAAATGTGACAACTTATGAATTACTTCCACTGGGATTTTAATATTTACTCTTTTAGAAAAAAACCATGGAATTATGATATTAGGAGAAGCCATTTAAGATAAAGGATTTAAACCAAGCTTCACGGGCTCAGCTTGTCATCTAGACCTCCTTCTAGCACAAGAATGTTGAGGGTGTTGGAAGTCTGCCAACACACAAGGGGTGTCCCTAGTATGAAGTCCCAACTAGACCTCACACTGTTTGGGATAGGAGCCCCGTCTCGGAATTCAACCCAGCTACCATTACAATGATCTTAAATGTCCTCCTTGGATGCAATCAACAACACAACAGAGCATGCACATAACTATGAGATAAGAAAGTAAGTTAGTTTTGTGAAACACAAATTTCAATGTATATAAAGTACTTTCGCAGATGAAATAGAGAGTGAGCCTTTAGAATAAAATTAATAGTACCATCCTAATAAATACACACACATACATAGAAATAATTTTTAATTAATCTGCAAGGTATTTCGTAGGGTAACAATGATGATGAAAGTAAGTAAGAATGCACATTAAACAAGATGTATACCAAAGCTAAAGAAATATTCCATTTTATTTAGTACATATGAATTCAATCATACATCGAAAACAAGAAATAATAGTCTTACAACATTCACAATACATGCATGAAAGTGCACCTGCTCAGAGAGCTTCGAATAATTAAGTGAAAGTTCCAAATACACAATTACAATGATGCATCACTAGCCCCAATAGTGTAAAAAGAAGCCACCACTTGCTCCTCCAAAGAATGATCTTCTCTCTTATGTTAAGCTAGAGAATTCAAGGCTAAGAATCTAAAATTGCAAGCTTTTTTCTTGAGGCATGAGGGTTTATTAATAAAAAGTGAGGTGACTTTTCACCTCCCCATGTGACTCTTGAGCTCACTTGTGAATCTTGAGCTCCCATATGACTCTTGAGCTTCTTTATAACCTTTGGACTACCTAATGAAGCTTCACATTCCTCATGTCACTCTTGGACTTCGACACACACAATTTTTATTTTTTAATATTTTCAAAATACGAAATTACATTTCACAAAATGTGGCCAAGCCATAAGACAAAATAAACACATCACGTTCAAACTTAATGAAACTACAATTTGGCAGTTATGGCATGTAGCTTCATTGTAATATGTTTGTACCAAGCTTTATATTTAGCCTTTATGTATCTAACCTTTTATGATACATCTAGATTATATCTTATATTTCCCTCCAACGCGTCTAGATATATAGTCTTAGAGCCTATTTGCATATTTTTCCACAACATAACTAACTTCATATGTAGCTTGGTTGGCCTAGCTACATATTGCATAATAGTATTTTTTCACCTCTAACTCATCCTAATTGGTTTCTTTTCTAACATTGTTCAAGAACCCTTCTATATCCTTCCTTATAACATTATTTCCATTTACTTCCCCAAGTGCACCTAGTGAAGTTATTTCGTGCATTCGCACCAAGGCTTCCAATCTGTTTTTCAATCATGCATATGATGATATAGTATTGGTTACATGATTATTGAGTTGCTCATAGACTTGTATGAGCATTCTTATCTCTACTTTGTCCATTTCAGCGTCATGCCTTCCTTTCCTAACCAGCATTGCAAGTACATTCAAATACTTGGCACCCTATTCCTAGATCACATTTATAGTCGCATAAGTTGTCTTCAAGGCTTTACATTCTCTTGCGATCCTTTTTGTACTTCATACAAGGCTGCCACCGCCTTATGAAAAGTTATCATATCCTCATACACCTATTTCATTGAGTTTTCCAGTGGCTTGAGTTTTTCAAGTATGGCTACCTATAATCCCTCTCTGCTATCACTGGTGGAAGAAATCCTTTGATTGTCAGCAGGGATATGGTCAATTTTTTTCTTTGAAGAAGCCAATTCCTTCTCAAATTATTCATTCCTTTTCAATGGGAAATATGTATTCTTTTGTGTGGCCACTACAAAGGTCATCTTGGTTAAAGTGACTGCTCTAGGATTTTTCCTGGTGTTTGGCACAATCATCTTTTGTGTGTTGATCTAAATAGGATGATCATGATAATTTGGAAAGTACCTTATTCTTTCCTATATGATATTGTTCTTCAACTCATTGAATATGAAGTTGGAAATATCCATGACCCTTTCATTAGCTGGAGGAAGTATCCCCATTTCACTAAAAGGGATATGCCCACTAGTTAGTGGAGTTGTGGGTCGAATTTTTAGATGTTCAGTGATCAGCTCAATGTCAGCTTCTTGGTCATCCTCATCTTGTTCATCGTCTATATTTTGAGCCTAAAAATCCTCCAAATTTCTTGCAAAATCCTCTTCCTGTTTCCTCCTATTTTCTTCCTCTACTAATATCTTATGTTGTTCTTGTTCTTCCCTTTTCTTCTTCAAATCTTCTTCTCGTTGCTTCTTATGGGCTTCCTCTTCTTTTCTCCTCTTCATCTCATACTCCTTCTTCTACAATTCCTCTCGCCTCTTCTTTTCTTTCTCTTCATTTTTACTACGCTCTTCCTCCTACTGCCCTTTCCTCACTTCTTCCCATTCCTTCCTTTTCTTCTCTACTTCAATTGTTCCCTTAGTATGTGAAACAACTTTTAATTTCATACTCCTCTCCTCTTTGGGATCATGTCTCAACTTCCTTTTTGGTCCAAGATCAACCTAAGAAACCTTTTCCTGTTGGATCCCTTCTTGATCAGTATCTAGTACATGAGTTATGTGAGAAGGGCCTTCCTCATCACCTGGTCCAACTTCTCTTTATAATTATACCAGTTCTTAATATTCTCTCCATATTCCCAAGATTCAAAATCATATGTCCAATTGCAATGCAGCTTTGCATAGTGTCGCTTGCATACACCTCTAGGGTCATATCGATGGAATCTCATCTCGTCGAACCTAAGACAGTTAAGTTTTGTAATCTCTGCTTATATTTCTTTCATATTCTTAATTTCATATGACCCTACTTACAAATGGAAGATAGGCCAAGGTGACTTCTTCTTCTTCTGAAATTGCTACGATTGCTTGAGCATAGCTAGTAACCAATCTCATGTATGACTAATTTTTCAATCATATAATTCAACATTGGATGTGGAGTCTTATAGGATCCAAAGACTCTGATATATGTGCCTTGACAATAATCAATCCAATCTACAACTCGGTAAAAACTTCTTTAGCATTCTCAATCATTCAAGATGCCTCAACCTCAAATATCATATGATAAAGTATGACAATCAAGTGCTTAGTTATCTTGTCATATACTCCTCTATAACTGAATTCTGATAGTAGCTTGAAATGAATGTTGATAGATGGTTTTTTTATAATGCATTTCCACTCTAGACCTGGGAACTCATTTCAGGCACAGATTCCATCAAGCAAGTATGTGCACATACAAAAATCAGGTTGCTCACCTTGTGAAATCCTTTATACCTTTGACACGTTCATCTGCAATTGTTGGGCTAGTATGTCTAGCAATTTAAATATATTTCCTTCTAAAACAATTGGGTAGAGCATATAAATCCACCCTTCTTCAACGATATTTATGCTTTTGCACCCGTACAATCTGCAACACATAGTCATGAGGTATTGATAGACTTTCCTTAGTGAATTTGTTCTATAAATTCCCTTGGGCCTCTAGCGAATTTTTCATGGTTCTTGTCACCATGTCTTAAGAACATCCTTTGTAACTAAATGAGACCAAGTTGTGTAAAACTTTGAATTTAAATACTCCTATGTAATATGTAGCTTGTAATAAGAATGAAGATCATGTGGTTGATATGTAGCAATCTCTTGTCCACTTGCACTACTGAGAATCATATTCTTGGAGTCTAGGTGTTGCAGTATCCATCATATTACTTTTGCACAAGGTAGAATCAAATATCAGCTAACAATCTTGTGGAATATGGATCTTTATATCCTCCATGTTTTCTGGGAAATATTTCTTAAAAAACGCTCTATATATGATCTGCCATGTTATGGTAGTGGATTTGTCAATGAAGCACTTTGTATCTGACATAATGGGTATTTTTGGTATATAATTGTTCACGTCACCTTCAGCACTAATTTCAGTAGCCTCCCTTGTTGGTCCTTTCCATGTGACTAGAGGCATTGTATCAGTGGAAGATGAAAAATTAATAAGCTCTATATTTGTAGTACCTGGAAGTGGAAATTCACTCATGATAAAAAATAAATAAATAAATAAATTCCACAAAAACCACTTGTTCTATATAGTTTATCAATACAAAAGGAAGTTACTATGAGGGAATATTGTGATAGTTCTTAGCACAAGCATGCAAGATGGAGGCAAGGTAAAATTATTGGCCACTAGAAGTGTGCTTTGTGTAAAGACAGGGAAAAGAGGCTTAGCTTAAGCGCATGTCAGATCAACAAAATACGAAGGTTAGGGTCTTAGGTGTTGTAGTTTCACAATGCACAATCAGTGGAAGAGAGGCTTGTCTTGTGAGCACATGTCGCATCAACAATGAGTACAGGGCTACATGTTTCTAATTGGAAGTGCGCAATAAGCAACTAAAGGCCAGGTTGGGTGGGATCAAGATTGTTGACTAGGAGTATGCAATGTGCTTTTAGAGAAATACAAATCCTTTGATGTGCACATGTCACATTTGCAGTGAGTAGGGTTTGAAAATTTTTTGCTTAGAAGAGAACATTGTGTTGTTGAAGAGATAATGGAGACAAGGATATGCTCAAAATTGACTAAGTGTTGAGTTATAACAAGCAAGTAGAACTATAATAATGAGAATACTAACATGCATGCATTCATATATTCAACTTTAATCATGCCTGGAATGTGAAGAGACACTAAAAACAACACATGCAAGAGTTAAAATAAGCAAAACTAACACTTTCAAAAGAAAAAGTAAGAAAAAATGACACATGTGAAATCAAAATCAAAAGGAAAAGTGATACTTGAGAAACATACCCAAAAAATGGCTCACTTGCAACCAAGAATGCTCCTTGTGCTCAAAGAATTCACATAGCTCCAAAGCAAATGATGAAAGTGAGAATGAGCAATACCATGGACTTCTTCTATAGGGAGAGCACACATGAAATTATGGTTAGGGTTTGTGAGTGTGTTCTGTGCATGTCATAAAACTAGGAGATAAGTGAGTTTTGACTGGTTCTAGAAGTGCGGCAGCGCTGACTTGAGGGAGTGTGCTCTCACTGCCAAAAAACTTGCGCACTAACTATCCACGAGGAGTGTGCAATCACTGTCTCTGGGAACTGCGCAATGACTGTCTTTGGGAACTGCGCAATGGATGTCTCTCAACAAGGGGTGTGCTTGCTTGAGTTTCAAGAGTGCACATTGATTATCAGTAAGAAGTGCACTTTGCCTAATGGAAAGGATTTCACTCCACTATCTCCAAGAAGTATTCAAGGCCTGCTTGGAAGAGGTACACTTATGAAGCCATCAAGAGCTAGGCATGTGAAAGAAAGTAGTTGTGACACTTATAATTTCTAGAAGAATACTTGAACACTTAAAAAAGTATTACTATACATGACTTCGATGGCTTAGAGAAACAGTTCACATGATCATTGTGTGGCTTCAAAATTTAGATGAAGGAAAAAAATTGGAGGTAGTTGTAGCAGCTACAATCAATTTCATTAGGACATTTACCTTTCTGACCTTTACAAAATAAGACAAAAAATCAACCCAAACCCACTAGCATTTCAATTGTGAACTTGAACTTAAATAATTTTGGCATGTACAATTTTTTTTTGTATCATCAATCAAATAATTTTGAGAAAACCTATCCTCAGTTCGTAAACTCTATGACATTATATGTTAATCATCTCTTAGAAGAACAATAATTTTCTGATAAGCCAACTCAAGAAGTTGATGATGAACAAAACACAATCGAGAAAAAAATTCACTAAAGGGCCGGTTATGTTCTTGTGAGATTGGGTAGTGGAAAATGATAGGTAGACCATGGAGGAAATTTCTATAAGAGAAACACAAGCGCCTACTCAAGTAGCCTCGAGAATTATAATCTTCATAGTATGGGACCTACACTTGATACTTATTATCCTTCCTAAGGAAAATATCTACTAAGACTAATGTTTCCACCACAAAATTCTGTGAAAATTACTAAGCGTGCGCCGAATAGAACCCCAACTCTGCATAAAATACTAAGACAAATCCAATCCCCGTGCAAATCACATAGTAGACCTGAACTTTTGCACAGAAAATCAAACCCTCTACCTCTACTTAAAACACTAAGTCTTCAAATCTTGTTAATATAACTATATCCCCAACTTCTAGAGATAGTAAACCCTAGAGTATAATTTCATCAAGTATATGAAGAATACTAGGGTAACTGACTCGCTTTATGACTTTTCCAATCTTCCCCAATAAAGAGAGTTACTTTTTAAAACCTTTAAATTCTCTATTTCCTAGTTAAAAACTACAATAAATTCTAAAATCTCTGGGAAAACCTTTATTATGACACTGAGAAGCTCCAATGTTTCCAAGACCATTGTAGATGTTGCTAGTATCAAAGCTAATTCATAGTCTCTAACCCTAAATTTCCCTCTAAAATTTGAAATTTTCAATGCAATGTGCACAATTTCATGTTTGACTTTAGAGCTTCCTCCATTATCATGCCTTATTTTTTGTTTCAAAAATTCAGTGTTGTGCCAACAATGATTAATGCCAAGATAATTTAGCTAGATAGGTAAAAATCCAAGGTCATTGGTGAGTTGAAAGATGTCTGAATTAGATTTACCTAATATCCCCAAGTTCATCAAGTGATATATATCATAGTAGTCAACATACCTAAATCTTATAATCTATCATTGAGTAGGGATTGGTCACAGAATCTCCAAGGATACTTCGCTTTAGATTGGTCTCACCTATAGCCACACTATAAAGGAAAGAATAATTGGATAAGGTTAGATAGTGAGCCTCACATGAAACACATGGTAACATAATTGGAAGGCACAAACAAGGCCATCAATTTTGCACATACCATGTTGGGAAATTGTTTTCTAGAAACAGACCATGGTTTTTATAAATCCCAGCCATAACCCTTGCCATATAATACATAGTTTGAACTCCTTTAGTTCTCACAGACTATTGATTATGATCATTATATATTATATGAAAATAGAAATAGTTATACTAACATAAAAGTAGATACTAACATTGGACATTATATTTAGATGGTTCTAAGATGTGGGACAGGGTCAGCCCTAGATGCATCCTGAATGATCCACACAAAGAAAAAAATTTGATATCCTACTACTTAGAATTTGACAGTACTAACAACATTATATAACACAAATAGCTTATCTTTGGGGTAAAGAAATTTCTTGAACTAAAGATAGAGTGTTTGAGAGTCTTTGGTGATTTAGAGCTAATTGTTCATTAGGTACATAACAACATATATTTCTTGTCTCTTCACCTCAGAGGTCATCAACAAGACGTATGGAAACTAATTTAGTTAGTTAAATAATTTAATATTGTTTCAATCTCTCAATTTATGAATCTTATCTTTGAGACTCTAGCTAATGTAGCTGCTATATTTTCTCCTTTGTGTCATGGTTTTTCAATTGAATTGATTTTAAACCTATTGTCCATGATAATGTTAATAATTTGTGAGTATTTAATGATGACACATAGGTAGTGGAATTACTAAAAAATGTAGACATCTTCAAGGATATTTTTATTGAGGAAAAATAACACAACATGAAAGGATACCGGGATCACTGAGTCATAATGCAAACAAGAGTAATCCCAATCCCAAGGGGTGGTCATGCTAGGAAGTTTTTTAATATGTATTCTTGATTTCGTGCACCAACCAATGCTAAGAGTCATAAACTTACCTTGATGCAGGAACTCATCAATACGAGGACTGACTGGAACCTGAATTTTGTCAATCTAGGCACTTGTTTCTCACCAGAAGAAAAGGACAAATTTGTTCAACTTTTCACAAAGTATAGAGACATGTTTTCATGGAAATATAATTATTTGAAAATGTATGACACTTCTATCATTCAACGTGTCATTCCAATCAAGGAGGATGCTAAGCCTTTTCAACATAAAATATGCAAGGTACACCCACAATAGATCCATTAATCTATAAATAACTCAAGAAGTTAATGGATGCACAAACAATTTTTAAGGTCAAAAATTCAACATGGGTTTTGAACCTTGTAGTGGTGAGAAGAAGTTAGGATAAATCAAGATTTGTGTCAATTTTAGAAATGTGAACTAACCCTCTAATAAATACAAGTATTCCATACTTCCTATGGAATAAATCCTCTAGCAAGTCTTATGCTCTTAATTTTTTTCCCTAGTTGATGGATTCTTTGGTTATAACAAGGTCCTAGTCGCAAAATAATATAGGCTCAAGACCACTTTTCACACCAAGTGGGGGACATTTTCTTAAAAACGGATGCCTTTTATATTGATGAACATTGGTGCCATTTTTTAGCGTGCCATAGACATAACCTCCAAAGGTATATTAGGGAACAATGTGGTAACGTAACTCAATGATGTCATCATATTCTCCAAGTAAAAATTAGAGAACCCCGCCACCTCAAGAAAATATTTGGAAGGTGTAATGAGTATGGGATTCTGGGAAATCTAAAAAAGATCATTTTTACCATAGTTGAAGGTAACATTTTTTTCACATGATCTCCAAGAAAGGCATATCTATGGACCCAAAAATAATAAAATCAATCACATAAATACTTCCTCCCAATAACAATAATTTCATGTAGTCACTACTGGGAAACATAAACTTTGTTAGAATATTCATAATTGATTTCATCTAGATTGTTAAGCCTCTATAATAGATGATTAATAATGGTGCTCAATTCAAATGGACTGCCACAGAAAGGGAAGCTTTCAACAAAATCAAGCATTTCATAGCACAAGCCCCTACCTTATACAATCTTGACTTCAGCAAGGAATTATCATTATACACCTTTTCCATATAACTTCTTCCTTGATTTCCTGCTCACCTAGAAATATGAACAAGTAGGAGAAAGGCCAATTTCTTTTATGATTTCAATTTCACAATGTGTCAAATTCACCTATCTTGACATAAACAAGCAACCCTATGAAATGTATAAGGCATCCAAGTAGTTCCATTTGTATAACCTAAAATAGCAACGTAAATTAATAGTTCCCCACCCTGCATTAAGATCGTTATTTGTGAAAAAGAAGCTATTGGGGAATGGAGGGGAACTAGATGACCTCTCTATGGGAGTATGACTTTGAATTCAAACCTTCCCACACTATCAAAGGTCATTGTCTATGTAAACTCTTTGTTGAATTTGTAGACCCTAAAAATGAAGAAGAAAAATGTTGGGAGAGCGAGTTGTCCATATACTCTCTTAACACCCCTTGTGATTCCCAAATTGAAAACTCATGGTACTAGGAACTAAAACAATATCTGCAACAAGGTACCATGCTCGATAATCTTAATGTCAAGAATCAAAGAGCTATAAGACCCAAATATTCACTATACCAACTAATTAATGGGATATTCTTTGTAAAGTTGCACAATGTAAAATCTATTCATTGTTTGGAAAAGACTAACGCTAAAAATGTTCTCTTCTAAATGCAATATGGGCCAACCAGTGGAGACCTCGTAGGTGAAACCACTGGACACAAGATTCTCAAGGCAGGATACTACTATCCAACTTAGTTCAAGGGCTCACACACATATGCTATAAGATGTCCAATTTGTGAGAAGTGTGTTGGCCACGAGAAAATTTATACTATCACTTTCAAATTGGTGATGGTAGAAGAACCATTCCAAAAATGTGGATTGGATGTAATCAATGATAACTAGCCACATTCCTCCAAACAACATTAGAACATACTAACATCCATGGACTACTTTACCTTTTGGATGAAGGTTATTCCAAAGACCACAATCAGTGACCAAATGGTCATACAATTTCTCAAGCAGTGAATCATCACTAGGTTTGTTGCGTTGACATCCCTGAAATTTGATAATGCTTCATGTTTATCATCTTTAAAAAATTTTGAGTATGCATTAGACAAAGGAATTATGTTGAGATTCTTAGCTAAATATTACCCCCAAGTTAATGGATTGGCTAAGTCCAATATTAAAAACATGATCCATATTCTAAATAAAACCATAACAAATTAGCAAAGGAATTGGCAAAACACCCTATCCAATGGATTATGGGTAGATCGAATAACCCCCAACATTGCAATAGGAACCTCCCCTTATTCCCTAGTATATGAAAAGGAACCATACTACCACCCAGTATTTTTCTACCTTCCCTATAGTTATCTCAAGCTTTCCAAGGCCAGTGATGTCCAGTAGTGCAATATAGGTTTAATAGATGAAACTCAAAGAATGGAAGACCAAACCAAAATATAAGTTTTCTGCCCACCAACGGACTATTAAGAAATGGTTTGAATTTTTTTGGTGAGAATGGATTTCAAGTAGGATATGTTGTTCTCAAATGGGATAAACCACATGAAGTTAAGGGTAAACACAAAAAAATTGAACCCTTATGGCTCAGTCCATATTTGGTCATAAATAATCTTTGCCTAGCAACATAACAACTTCAAAATCTAGAGTTTGAGGCTAACATTCTCCCAATAAATAACCATATTATAAAAAATACTTTGCATAATGGCCTTAGCTATCATCATTTGTACATAAATAAAATTTAATTCCTATTTAATTTTCGTAGTTTTTATTTCATGTTTCCATTTTTGTTTTCATCTATCCTCATTCTCATTATTTTACATAAATAAATCTTGCCTTGTCCATTGAACTCTTTGTAGTTTTTTGTAATAAAATCTGTCCTCGTCAGGTTTCTCCTGTCAAGCACAACGCAAGTCAGACCATGAATCTAGGGTTGGCTCACAATGGTCACAATCTCAAATCCACCCATGGATAATATGATTGATATCATGTGGGGAACACTTTGAGAATAGTGATAATGTTGAATGAATTCTTCTCCAATTGTTGAGTTGGTTGACAAGCCTCAAAAACATCCTATGTAGTCTAAACTCGAGCCTCAAACTAATTTAAAGGGAGAAATTTTGAGCTATGATATTAAGGAGACATATTTATTACAAGCAATCTATAAACATTCAAGCCAAAAAATCATCTCAATTATTTTTCATGAACAAGAATAGGATCCCTCATCCACCTTATGGCCCAACTAATCCAATAAAAAAAACAAATAATTATGAATACACAAAAGGGTAAAGTCTTGAGAAAGGCATGTTAACAATGTAAACTTTGAAATGGGAACTATAAACTCAAAATGGGAACTCTAGCCAAAATACTCCAAAAAAACATGAAAAATAACCTAAAAACAAAAAATGTTGATGCTGGAATACTGGAATGTTGGAAAACCTTAAAATTTTGACAATTTTTCAACCATGACATTATGGAAATTTTTTTGACTAAAAACTTTAAAAATGAACACCTGAATGAAACAGTTAGTATTCCAAGGGTAATTTCTTTTTTAAATGCTAAAAATATGACGACTTTAAAATCTTAGCCTAAGACAACTTGATACATTGCAACAAAAATTTAAAAGGAAACCATCAAATTGACACACAGTGTAGGCAAACTCAACCCATTGTAATGAAAACTTAAATACCAACCATGAATTTGACACATTGTGCGAGCGGACTCGAACTTTTACAACGAAAACTTTAAAATCAACAATCAAATTGACACATAATGAGATTGGGTTGCTAGTCAAGGATCGACACAGACCCTTTAGGAAAAAATAAAATAAAACAAAATAATAAATAAATATATAAAAATGAAAAATATAAAAGAAACAAAAGTAAAACATTGAAAAAAAAAAATTAAAAACACAAAAAAATTTAAAAATAATAACAAGTAAATAAAAATATATATTAAAACATAAAAGAAAAAAACATAAATATATATATATATATATATATATATATATATAATACAAAAATTTTAAAAAATATTAAGTAGATAATAATATAATTAGAACATAAAAAAATAAAAAACATGGCAAAAAAGAAACAAATATAAAAACATGGCAAAAAAACACAAATATAAAAACATATATAAAACCCCTCAGCTCGAGGTGCAAGCCAGCTCCCAATCCCATAATACCCATTCAATGAAGGGTGCCCCGACGTACCGGCCCACCACCCTCCACATGCTTGGAGAGGTAGGCTCGGTGGATCTACACATGCAAATAGTAATTACGTTTGCGAGAGGTAGGAGATATTTCAAAGGTTGGCACTGGCATTTTGCAGATTTTCTGTTGAGTGAATTTGACAAGTTCTCAACTCTCAATAGTAGCGATCTAGTACATGGTGCAAGGTGTTGCGAACAACTAAGAAAACTAGTGAAGGTGTGCTCTCGACAACAACTAATGCTAGATAACTGGTATGTGATATGTTACCCCTCCCTACCTTCGATGTAGCAGATTTTATTTCAAGGATTTGGGTATCCCTAGTTTAAATATGTTGGGCTCCGAGGGTGTGAATGTTGTCTCCATGTTGCATGCACCTGTCTGTATAGTAAACCATGATAATTTACCTAGGATTGTCTCTGTCTCTATCTTGTTTAGAATTTTCTTATCTCGTATGGGGTTATACCGGGGTCATGCCTCTGGCATTGATTCCAAGGTATTCTTTAAGGTCTGGCATGTCCAGGCTCGGATCGGGACTGGTTTGCTTGGTCTTATGTTTATGAGAACTATGTCTTCGAACCCTGTCAGGAGGGGATTTTTTCTTATTTGGCTTTGTAGAGGGCTCGAATTTCTCCCAGATTAGCCCTTTATGGGATAAGGGGACCTCAACCCCTTGTCCAACCCCCTAGTTCTCTGTTTTGTTGTGTCTGGGGTATGGGAATAAGGTTAGTCATGTGGCCCCTGGTCGAATTCCAGTATGGGATATCGGTGGGTCTTTTCAAATGGTGTTGGGATCTTTTCTTGAGTCGGGTGGTGCGGAACACAAACATTGGAAAGAAAGGAAGGAAACCAAAGCTCATTTTTTGGAACTATGTTTTTCTGTTGCTACTATGACAGGTGAGCAGTTCGGTTACGGCATCTGACAATTGAGCAGCCCGTGGCTTGGCCCCACCAACTCTCAGGAATTCTCTTATAAATTCTCCCATATTTTTTTTTTGCAATACTGCAATCATGGCTCATGTTGCGGCGGCCAGCTCTAGAAGACTTGAACCGAGGGGTCGTGGCATAAAAAACAAGGGTACCACAGTGACAGGTCAGCCTAGCTTGTATGGAGGAAATGCATGGGGGAGAAAGCCTCCAACCCGCATTATTAATGACGTTTATAATGCATACCAAGAGGGAAATGTCGAGGAAATCAAGAAGCTCAATGAGGAAAGGGAAGAGGATTTAAACTGCCAGGCAGGAACAATGGAGGTTGATGCAGAGGACTGGTGAATCTTAGTGCCTGACCCAGGTCATACCCGAGGTCGCGCCACTTAGTTCAAACATACCCTTTTCTTATACTTGTCTATGAAAGGAATATTGGGCAAGACCCTGGAACATATTTAGATGAACATGGCCACCGCAGTTTAACAATTCCCCTACTTCAAGAATGATCTCCAGAAGATACAATTCCAGTTGCAGAAACAGGATAGACGGCTCTAGTGAATTGAAAACCATCTACCATGTATCCTCCCTCAGACTGAACTCCCAGGGTCCAATGAAAAGGCCTCGGCTCTAGTGGCATCTCTGTCAACTGATAGCACTAAATAGTTTGTTTGTTGGACTCTCTATGTAGTTTGTTGTTTCATTTTTCAATTATGCGGGAAGCTTTTAAATTTATGTATGTTAATAGTTGTGTCAATAGGCAGACATTATCTAGGAAATTCAAATACATTCAGTCTTATATATCTTGGATATAAAAACATTCAATCTTATATATCTTGGATATAAAGACTCAGAACATTTTGTTTTTGGATGGCATACCATGTTGTTAGGTGGCCTCGACTTGGTTCCCACAGGGCAAGTTGTGGCCACCTAACTACCTCATGAACTGGTTGTAATTTGTTGCTTTCTTAACAAAAAAGGATGGCACTACCAAGCTTACAAAAAAATCATATATAAAACGACTAAAAATAAATCAAACATAAAAAATGTATAAAAAAACAAAATTAACTTAAGAAAATAAAACAAAACAAAAGATTAAAAAACTATAAAATAAAATAAAATAAAAAAATATTTAAAAAAAAAATTCAAAACAAACATAATTAAAAAAGAATAATAATAAATAAATAGAAGATTAACCCTAAAAAACAAAAACAAAAAAAACCAATTTTAGATAATTAAAAAAAAAAAAAAAACATTAAAATTAAATAAAAAACATTATAACAAAAACAAAAACAAAAAACATAGTTAAAAAATAAATTAAAAATATTTAAAATATATATAATAATAAAAAAAAAATTAAAATCTGAGAAAACATAATTAAAAAATTAAATTAAATTAAAACATTCATAAAATTTACATTAAAAAAAAAATCCTAGCCCAACGGCCCTGGGCTTGGCAGGCCGATTATCAGAATCGGTATGCCAAGCCCAGGGTCGTTGAGTCACTAGGCTAGGCGATCATGGAAGCTAGGCGCCATCTACCACGATCGCCATGCCCAGTAGTCGAGCGGCCCTAAGTTGGCCGAGCAGGCTTGGGCTAGCTGGCCAACTGTCGAAGTCGACCTACCAGCATAAGGTCACTCGGTCGTTGGGCTGGGCGATCATGGAAGGTGCAAGTAGCCCTAGGCTGGCAAGCCAATTCTAAGAATCAACCTGCCAGCCTAGTAGTCAAGTGGCCCTAGGTTGGCAAGCCGATTCTAAGAATAGGCTGGTCGAACGACCCTCGACTTGTTGGCCAACTCTCGGAGTCGACCTGCCAACCCAGGGCCACTCGATTGCCCAGCCTTGCAACCCTAGGCCAGGCGGCAGAGTCGACCTGCCAACCCAAGGTCGCTTGGTCACTGCGCTGGGCGGCCATGGCAGCTGGGCCAGCAGCCACAACCACCCAGCCTAGCAGCCCTCGGCTTGGCACGCTGATTCTCGGAATCAGCCTGCCAAGCCTAGGGCTGTTGGGTTGTTGGGCGAGGCAGCCCATGCTTAATTTTAATTTTTTTATTTTATTTTAATTTTATTAACTTTTATTTTTTATTTTTTTTAATTATGTTTTTTAAATGTTATTAATTTTCTTTTTTCTTTTTTCTTTTTTAAATGTTTTTTTTTTCCATTACAATTTATTTATTTTGTTATGTTTTTTAAATTAATTTTGATGTTTTTCAATTTTTTTTGGTTTATTTTTTATTTTATTTTTTTAATTATCTAAAATTGTTTTTTTGGGGGGTTAATTTTCTAATTTTTTTCGTTTTAGATTATGGTGGTTTCTAAATATTCTTTTTGTATTTTTATTTATTTATTTTTATAGTTTTTTATTTTTTTTTATTTTTTACAAGTTAATTTTATTTTTTTAACATTTTTATGTTTTTTCTTTTTTCATTTTATATATTTTTTTACATATTTTTAATGTTTTTTTTTTAACCAAAATAATTAAAGATTTCATTAACATTTTAATCTTATCAATCCATAACATTTTAATCTTATCAATCCAAGTTTGTAAACTTGTGAAGTGTAAATAAAAATATATGCAAGGACTTAGCTTTCAACTCTATCAAATGTAAATTAATATTAAAATAAATTATATTCTATGAAAGCAATTGAATCTATTCTATCTCAATATGATTTGGTTCTTAAACATTTATAGACCCTCTTTTCCATCTACAAATTAAACTGATTTTAACAACAAACTTTCTTATTGTCTTTGAATATGATTTATTTTTATATTTTAAATATTTGACTCTTATTCAATTGGAAGTTTTGTATGATCACCCTACATTATATTGACACACAAAAAGAAATCAAAATCCATATTGTTGAAATTGAGATTCACACTGCAAATAAACCTAAGTGATCACTTGACTAACTCTAAATTTTAATTCTTTTTAAAGTTCTTTTTCAAGCACTTGAATTGTAGACTATTAATGTTAGTATGAAGTTTCTTAGAAAGTGTACCCAAATCCTTCACTTTAGTTACTAGTGACATATAACCCTAACAACTATGATAAGTGGTTTTCATTACACCTTAGATTTGTAGAACAAATGTTAGAAACCTGCAACAAATAACATGCAAATAGAACAACAAATAATAGTACATGAAACCAAATAGACCCATTGGAAAAGGAATAGTTTTTATTATTAAATTGAAATTGTTTACACCTGGTGAGGATAATATGTAGACTTGGATCTAGTAATCCCCCTTCGTGGGATGGTTCCTTGAATACCCTGTTCTTCAGTTTCAACTCTCTATCTCTCTCCTAATGGTTGCAGTGGGAAAAAGGTGCTAATGGTGGCTTGAACTCGAAAATGGGAGCTCGAATCTCATAAGATGATAATGAGGATGATGAGAATGGCCATGGGTAGAATTAGGGGAAAACCCCTCTATTTATAATAAAATATTAGGATAGATCTAGATCTAGTATAATAATAATAAATATTAGACTAAATCAAGATCTAGTCGTTAGGAATATTTTATTATAGGGAAAGATTATTTGAAATGATCAAATATCTTTATTTAGAAAATGGTTAAATTAATTAACAAATAAAAATGATTTATTAATTAATTTATGGGGATAAAGTCAAAGATGAATTAGAAATAACTATTAAATAATGATTTAATAATTATCTCATAAGAGAAATAAGGGATAATTTTGGAAAATATGATTTATTTAATTATTCCTCAGTGCTCATATAAAAAATGGTTAGAAATAATCATTAAATAATTATTTAATAATTATTTCGAGAGAATAACAAATAAATAATGATTTATTTAATTATTCTCGTGGGGTTTTTGGATTTTAATGAGGAATAATTTAGGAAAATGGTTAGCAAAATTATTTCCTAAGGTGAAAGTGGGTTTTTAATATGTAAAAACCCATCCTACATGGTGTATTTTGGTCAATGTAGTATAAAATGGTTAGGTTATCATTTTTTGGGTGATAACAGATTTCCCCCCAATGTAAGAATGTTACGAACACATTGTATGGTTGAAATATGTTGTAGGTTCACTTTCACGGAACACCGAAGGGAAGGTCAGTGAGAGAGAGAGAGAGAGAATGTTGAAGCAATGAAGGGAAGGACTGAAACTGGAGGAGGTGAGACCTACTTCTCATATATAAGTGTCCTTTTATGATGAGTACAATATCTCAACGAGGCGGGGAAGGCATACACATACCCGTCGAGATAAATAAGTACAAAAGATAATGGTGTGACGAGCAATGTGGTTCTAAGCAACGAAGTACATGGTACATGATATGTTAGCGTCAATGGGCCAAAAAGTAATACAATGATATAATAATTCCCATATACATAAGTTTCCTAGAATACAGGGGACAGGACTAATACAATGAAATCTGTTAAACGGAGTACATAAGACATAATCACCCCAAGCTAATATGAGGGGGAGATCACAACCAAAGAAGACATGTTAAATAGGGAAGAGCTTTGAAGATTTGAATGGACCATCTGAAAGAAAGGTGCATGTTGTGGGCTCTGCGATCGGCAGAAACCAAGTCAGTAAACCAAAGGAACTACCTCTGAGGTTGTATCATGATCGATGACATCCACGCATGTGAAGGGCTACTTGAAGGGCCACCCCGTCATGAGGTATGAAACATCTCACACACACCCATTGAATGTTAGGACAATATGTTGTATCACTGGACCATCAAATGTATAATTCTCGATCGAGAAATAATGAGTTGGAGTCGAGCACACGAGAAACAACCAAGTCAAAGGGTAGTGATGATTCCCTTTGATTGATACGAGGCATCAAACAATGATGAAGGCTGGAAAAAAGGTACACCTCCCTCTAGACTACTCTCTTGGAATATATGTGTTGAATTCTATAGAAGAGGGCCCGCTAGAGTTGAGGTAATGAGGATTCCTCAACAAAGGCATTAGGATCATAGTAATGTTACTAATAGAGATGGACATCAGGGATGATGAAGGGAAATAAGGGTAATAGTGGACATATGAATTCTCTTGTCAAATCATAATGTTCAAGGTTGACCTGGAAATGACTGACATGATTCTGGAGGGGACGTTCGATTACTCAGACTAAGGCTTTTCAAATATATATCAGAATAGATGGAAGCCAAACATGAGAAAAATGGGATAAATGCAACATGGAGGGATAATATACTATAACATGGTGTAATTGGATGTTTAACATACTCCACGGATGTAGGGGTGACTCATTTTTGATGCTCTGAACAAGGGTGACTCTATGATGCTACCACATAGGAAAGGCCCAAAGGGGATCATGAAGACATGAGTAAATGGTGGTTACTCATGATGAAACTCTACATAGAAGTCGACAGATGCAAATACAAAGTCATTCTCGAGTATCGGTGACTCATATGGAGATATTTGTTTTTAATAAGCGACAAAGTGATACCTCATGGAAAAAATAGCTTCCTGGTGAAGTTCCAAATTTTTTAGGTCCCTATAATACTAGTGTAGCATCCAGAACTACTCAAGCATTGAGGACAACATTTTTTTTGAAGGAGAGGGGCATGTTAGGTCCCCATAATACTAATGTAGTCCCCTTATTGTTATTGTTAGTGTAGCCCCTATTTAACTCCCAGATTTTTATTGTTATGCCCCATAGAAGCCCACTATTTTTATTGTTGTTCCCTTACATTATTATTGTTATGTAGGCTTTAATTATATCATGACCCTTTAGACTCCTATATATACCAAGGAGGTATTGTCATTTGAATGAACAAGAATTATTCATTTATGTGATGTAAAGGAGTTTTCCCCCTCGAAGAAGCTAATTTTCAAGTCCTTGATCTATATTTTCTTCTATTTTGTGATCTGGTTGCATAACATTTGGTATCAGAGCTTTGGATTCTAGGGTTTCGCTACTTCAAACATGTCATCTTCAAATTTTCACTGTAACTTTTTTTTCTTCAAGGATTTAGAAGTTTAAATTTTGACTATGTGGAATCAAAATCTTGGTCAAATTCAAGTAAAAAATCTAGATCTTGGTTTGCTATATTTTCTAAGATATCGTCTAAAGAAGTTAGGGTTTTGCATGCTCTAGAAGCCAGTCTCAAACAGGTGACCTGGGAAAAATATTCATAACTTTTTCTATGAACATTAAATTTCAATTTTGTAAAAATTTACTAAAATTTCACATACTGTAGTTTTTTTTATATCATTTTCATGGAGGGATGTTGAAACAGTGACACATATCATTTCTTACAAGTTCACTCTAGTAAACTATTCCATAACTGGGTCACCGTGGGAGATTGGACATAAATTTATCATGAGGAATCCAATCTCAATCTGACTTATGGAGTTGGAAAGAATACTAATGTGAATACCACAAAATGAAATTTCATACCTTGGAGAGCTGAAATTATAGAGATACAACAATTTCAATATTGAGCTCCTAAAAGCAAGAAAAGAGTGTCTTTTTTTTTTTAATTGCATAAATTTTGTTTTTAAAATCAGTTTGAAGTGATTTTAAGGTCATATTTAAACATAGATATTAGTATTTGGTTCTTAAATTCCTCCCAAACAAAATAATTCTACACCCATTAAGCCCTCAAAAATATCTACTATGACGCATGAAGAAGAAGAATTGCAACATGATATATCAAAATTACAAGACCAAGTGCAACAAATTCCGCTCTTACAAAGAGAATATGCCAAAGATGAACTAAAAGTGGACATGGATGGTTTAAAAGCACAAATAAAAGGTGACATGGATGGAACAAAAAGCAACGTGAATGGTTTAAAAGCATAAATGGAAGGTTTGAAGGAAGGTTTGGCAAAGCTGCTAGAAGAAAGGTTTCCTGGTGGTGATAAGGTATTTCATGAAACTCGTGAAGAGACCAAACGATATGTGAATCATGATTTTAGAGACTCCAATTTTTGTATGAAGACTAACCATATTCCAAAGATTGATATGCGGAAGTTTAAGGGGAAGGATCTAGTAACATGGATATTGCGGATGGAGCAATTCTTTGATCTACATGATGTGTCACATACACAAAAGGTATGCATTGCATTTTTATATTTAGAACAAAATTAGTTTATGTGGTATCAATGGCTTTATTCTCGTAAATTGATTATCAATTGGACAATTTTTTACAAAATAATTAGTATCACATTATGAGGATACAAAGAGAAATACATTCTTTAGCCCAATTGATAAATCCCAAACAAAAGGGTTTAATGGCAAAGCACATTGAGGACTTCCAAAGATTGAATATCAAGGTAATTGATATTCTAGAGGAGCATAGGATTGATGTCTTCATACATAATTTAAAGGATAACATCCAACATGAGGTTCACCTTTGGGAACCTAATTCATTGGAGAATTCATTCAATGTGGCAAGAAAAGTTGAAATAAAAATTATATAAACAAGAAATTCTACCACTCACAACTATAAATATGGAAGTGTGGTTGCTTCTAATCTCCCACAACCTACAAGGTTGACACCACAACAACTGGATGAAAAAATAGAAAAAGGGATCTGTTACATTTGTGATATAAAATACACTAAGGGTTATAAGTTTGTTGAGAATAAATTATTTTACATAGATTGTGAAGAGGAGGAAAAAAAGGAACAAGAAACATCAAAGGAAGAGGATATACACCAGGAACCAAACTCATAAAATAATAAATGAATCCAACCATATCGTGTAATGAATTGGCAGGAATTACCACTCCTCAAACTCTTAAGATAGAAGGATATATCAAGAAAAAAAAAAGGTAATATTTTTTATTGATTATGGTAGTACCCATAATTTTATTCATTGTAAGATAACCAATGAATTGAATTTCTTTCTATATCCAGCACTAGAGTGTCAAGTGATGGTTGCAAAGGGAGGAACTATAAATTTCTCAGGGAAGTGCCATAATATCAATCTAACCATGGGGGAATATGTATTTAATATTCCAATTCTTTCCATTCCAATGGGCAGTGTTGATGTTGTATTAAGAGTCCATTGGTTACAATATTTGGGTACGATAAATTTTAATTTTCAAGAACATTTCCTAATTGTTTTCTAGGAAAGAAAGGAAATTGAATTAAAGGGATTCGCAGGGAAACTGTGGAATATAATCAACTTTAATGGCATGAAAAATCTTTTTAAGAAAGAAAAATGAGGAATAATTGCACAATTATGCTCACTAACATCAAAATCATCTATTTCTCCAAATCTTCAAAGAATCTTGGACAATCATTCCAAGGTATTTGAGACTCCCAAAGGCCTCCCACCTATTCGTGATCGTGATCACATTATTCACTTGACTCCAAGAAGCATTCCTCCAAACATCAAACCGTACAAATATCCTTATGCCCAAAAAAGTGAAATTGGATGTAAGGTTGCGAAAATGCTAGAGGCAGGTATAATTCAACCTAACCAAAGTTCTTTCTCTACTCCAGTATTATCGGTACACAAAAAGGATGGATCATGGTGTTTTTGTACATTATAGGGAGCTCAAAAAGCTCACTATTAAAGATAATTTTGCCACTCTTGTAATTTATCAATTTTTGGATGAATTACATGGAGCAATTTACTTCACCAAGTTGGATCTTCATTCAAGATATCATCAAATTAGAATGAAGACTGAAGACATTCTGAAAACAACATTCAGAACTCATGAAGGTCATTATGAATTTGTGGTCATGCCTTTTGGAATTACTAATGCACCTTCCATATTTCAAGGTTTGATGAATTCCATTTCCAAACCCTTCCTTAGAAAGTTTGTGTTAATATTTTTTTATGATATGCTAATCTACATCAAGTCTTGGAAGAATCATGTTCAACATGTTGACAAGGTGCTCAAACTATTGGAGGAGAAAAAATTGTATGCAAAAACCTCCAAATTTTTCTTGGGGTACATGAGGTGGAATATTTAGGACATATTTTACTCATGAGGGTGTTAAGGTAAATCCTAACAAAATTAAAGCCATCAAGGAATGGAAAATCCCCACAAACCTAAAGCATCTTCAAGGATTTATCGAGTTAACAAGGTATTATCGCAATTTTGTTAAGAATTATGGGAAAATAGTACACCTCTAACAACATTACTGAAGAAAAATGCATTTTTTTTACTCCAGAAGCGACTAAGTCCTTTTAACATCTTAAAGAGATAATGTGCCAAGATATGGTTTTAGTTACTCCAGAATTCACAAAAACCTTTATGGTGGAATGTGATACCTCCAGAAATGGACTTGGTGTTGTTTTAATTCAATAAGGAAGACTCATTACTTTTGAAAAGTCATCCAATCAAGGGAAAGTATTTACACAAGCCTATTTGTGAGAAGGAAATGTTGGCAATACTACATGCCTTGAATCAATGGCACCCTTACCTAATGAGAAGACACTTCAAGGTAAAAAAATATCATGATAGTCTTAAATACCTTTTGGAACAAAGATTATCTTCAAAAGAGAAGCAAAAATAGGTCACTAAGATGTTGGGTTATGACTTTGAAATCATCTAAAAAAAGGAAGCAAAATTTTGTTGCAGATGCACTCTCAAGAAGGGATGAGGATGTGGAAGCATTTCTCTATGCCATTTCTATTATCCAACCTGATTGGATAATTGAAGCAATGGAGGCATGGAATAATAATGAATAGGTGTGGACACTCATTCAAAAGTTGCAGCAAGATCTTAGTACATATGATACATTTATCTGGAAAAATGACTCATTATGGTATAAATATTGATTATATCTGTGTAAGAATTCCCAACTCAAACAAAATATTCTTTTGGAATTGCACACCTCTCCTTTAGGAGGGAACTCAGGATTTTAAAAAACTTACCATAGGGTCAAGAAGGAATTTTTTGGATGGCCTTAAATCTGATATTCAGAAGTTTGTGGTAGAATGTTTGGTTTTCCAACAAAATAAAGTTGAGACAATTAAGACCCCAAGTCTGTTATAAGGTTTAGTCATTCCAAGTCAGTGTTGGGAGGAGGTTTCAAGGGATTTTATCATAGGTTTACTCAAGTCCGAAGGAAAGAGTGTCATCTTGGTGGTAGTTGATAGAATTACCAAATATTGACACTTTTTTTCATTATCTCATCCTTTTAAAGCAATAAAATTGTTACTACATTTATGGAAATAATTCAAAAGCTACATGGAAACTCAAATATTATTGTAAGTGATAGTGATCCCATTTTCATTAGAAAATTTTGTATCAAATTATTTTCTTGTTTGGGTACTCAATTAGCTCATAGCTCATCTTATCATCATCAATCTAACAGGAAAAATTAGATAGTGAACAAATGTTTAGAATGATATATTTTTTTATTTGTATCTAATAAAGAAACACAATGGGTCAAGTGGTTACCTCTAGTTGAAAGGTGATATAACTTCCTTCCATACTGCAACAAAAATGATCCCATTTATGGCACTTTGTGGATATCATCCACAGTCCATCACATCATATTTATGAGAAAAATCTAAGGTTCAAGCAGTGGAAGATCACATTGAGCATCAACAACAAGTTCTGTGACTCTTAAAGGATAACCTCACTCTGGCGTAGAATCTAATGAAACAATATTAAGATCAACATCGTAGTGAAATAATTTTTGAAGTAGGCGACTAGGTATTTTTACAACTACAACTATACAGATAAATGTCCCTCAAGCAAGCTAAGAAGGATGATAAATTATCACCCACGTACTATGGTGGGCCTTAGAAGGTGTTACAAAATATTGGTATTGTGGCATACAAATTGATCTAACTGCATCTTCCTGAGTACACCCAATTTTTCATGTTTCATGCTTAAAGAAGGTTATCGGTGACAAGCTCCTAGGTCAAAAAATATTTCCATAACTTGATGAGGAAATAAAAATCATATTGGAGCCTGAAGTATTCAAGGAAATAAGAACTCGACAGTTGCAGAATCGATCAATTTCATAGTATCTCATTAAGTGGGAGAACTTACCTGCTGAATATTCCACGTGGAAGAATGATAATTTTATACAGAAGCATCCAAAACTAATCAAGCATTGAGGACAACACTTTTTTGAAGGAGATGGGTATGTTAGGTCCCTATAATACTAGTGTATCACCTTATTGTTATTGTTAGTGCACCCCCATTATTGTTATTGTTGTGCCCATGTATCCCCCATATTGTTATTATTGTGCCCCATAAAACCCCACTATTGTTATTATTGTGCCCCATAGAACCCCACTATTGTTATTGTTGTTCCCTTACATTATTATTGTTATGTAGGCTTTGATTATATTGTGACCCTTTAGACTCCTATATATACCAAGGAGGTATTATCATTTGAATCTTCCAAAAATTGTTCATTTATGTGATGTAAAGGATGTTTCCCCCTCAAAGAGGCTAATTTTGAAGTCATTGATCTATATTTTCTTATTTTTTGTGATCTGGTCGCATGAAAAATTACCAAAAATGAAGAGACGCCCAATATAGAGTCTGGTGAGAGAATTACAACAGTACAGATGGATCTTCAAACCAAGATACAGTTTTATCATAATGTCCAAGGTAAAATTTATGGTTTTTCCTATAAAAGGGCTTCTTGCCCCTAATTCCAATTCATTTGCACATTGTGTTTGTGGAAAATTTGGAGAGGATGAGAGAGCCCTAAAACTTGGCGAGCTCGTCGCAAACAAACCAATCAAAGGATTTTGGATATGCGACTTTTAGGTTAGTCACCTTACTTGTTTGAAAATGGCATTAATATTCGTGGAAATATATTTCCTAATGAATAATAAAGGTAAGAAGGTGGCCAAGGGGGGCATCATTTCCCCAATCATGAGACAATGCCCCCTATCATATGATGATGTACGGTACTGATCAAGTATGAAAAGGTGGGAATGATTCCCCCCGACTCGATGTGTATGTAACATGTTATGAACATGTTGGATGTATTTAGAATAATGGATTCCAAACACTTTTATGGGGTACATACAGTGATTATGCACTATGTGGTGTCGTCACTATTTTTCGTTATGATTGTATTTTTATGGGGAGAAAGGATGGATGCAGTGGCAGAGAGGTAAAGGTGGATTATGAATCTCATGTGGTATTGCATATATAAGTAAAATGGACTAAATTTATGGGTTTTCATACATGGTGTCACCATAACAAAGAGTGGCTTCAAATATAATGAACTGATCCTCACCTAGACAACACTGTGGTGGAACAACAATATCATAGGGACTGAGTTGTTGATGTAAGAGGTAGGAATAAATAAATGGATCATCCTCATGGTGATCTGGAGTGATATGGGATTCCAGAGGTTCTTCGGCATGGGGAAGAATAGTGGTACTAGGGTTGACACTACTAGATGCATTAGGAGGGTTGGGGAGAATTACTTCTCCTAGATTCTCAAAATTGGATGCACCATTACCCAAACATTGCGCAGAAATATCATGGGCATAAGGTGGATGTGATTCGAATTTATGGGTTCGAAGTAAGGGGTGATTGAAATAATCATCATCATCGTAGACATGGTTCATATACACATCGTCTGCTATGGTAGACTAATGAAAAGAGGATGTAAAATCCAATGATGTTGAGACTTAAGTGTCTTGAGAGGATGGTTCTAAAGAAATGCATTCAGAAGCTCCTAAGGAGTTTGAATAAATGGATCCCATGGATGATGACAAGGTAGAGAATGGTCATTGAATTATCCATCATTTCGACATCGGGAGGGTGAATCACGATGTTGGGTTGAGAATCCTCCTGTCTTGGCCAATAATTAGTACCAGGACTAGCAGGTAGAAAAGTAGGGTCACTATGAGTGGTATCTATATCACAAATAATACGAAGTGTATCACGAAAAATGTCGATATGAGGACAGTGATGAGAGTAATGTTTGTACATATCGCACAAGGGTGGTTCATGTGAAACGATTTATTCTTCTTGGTGGATTCAAGTAAGGTGACTTTCACCTCTAGAATAATAGGGTTGGGTGGAATACCAGATTCTGAGACCATGCTCTTAACAGAAAGAAGGTCACAAAAATTTTTAGTGGTGTGACTATGAACATCATAAAAAGCACATGAAGAAGTAGGATTGCTTATTTCTTGGGTTGCCTTGTCTGTGCCTCCATTTTTATGGCCTTTACCTCCCTCACCATATTCTTTCGTAACAAGAGTGATTGTCTGTTGAGGTTATTGTGGAAATCAAGCAAAGGTGGGGGTGGTAGAAACTATTTGCACTAGATTCAAAGCCATGTAAGGCTTGAGCTGGTCAGGAGGATTGATGTACCAGACTAGGATCCCTAAAGTCATGTTAGGAAGACTCAACATAGCCATTACAGGAGTAGAAAATATTCTTGGTGAAAGGAATAAGAAAGGTATTTGGCCAAAGGGGTAAGTATCTGGAGGAACTCCTCCTGAGGGAGAATGGCCTGGAGGAAATCCTATTGGAGGGAAATGGCCTAGAGGAATTCTTCCTAAAGGACCAGCTAAGTCTTGATCAATGGATTTTTAGAAAGTTGGATGTGGGGAATATGAACTAGACTGCTTGTTGGTAGCTTGTGACACTTGAAGCATTCAAACACCTGAAGATTTAGGCTTAGTGGAAACATGTGGTAGGCCATAATAAACCCCAAGCAGCGTGGAATATTTATATACTCCATGGGAAACATCAGTGAAGTTTGGGGTGGTCTTGTTTCCCACCATTTATGAAATGATATTTTGAGGAGAGGTATGAGATTGAGGGTCATAATAAGTCAGTTGATTGATGGTGACGATCTTTCCATTGTGGGGAAAGAACATCTTAAGAAAAACAGAAGATGTGACAACTGACATGACGCACATGAAGCTACGACAAAGAAAGAGGCTATAATCAAGAGCGACATCCATAACTTCAATATCGATCATTACTTGCTTGCCAGCAATTAATATGGGGAAATTATTATATAAACCAAGAGGCCACAAGGAATGACCATCCCATGCATGAAGAGTGATGGTTTATGGTGACAAGTTTGGGGAACCAATTTGCTTCCAGACACTTGTGGCCATCACACAAGTGGATGCACCTTCGTCAACTATACACCATTGAACAATGATTTTTTTATAGATATTGGTATCTGAAAAGAAACAGAAGAGGGAAGAGGGGGATGATCCACTTTATCAACATCAAATATGATCATACAATCATCAAAACGATCCATAGTGCCCAAAGAGGATAGTAAAGATTTCCGTTGGGATGGGCATGTTTGGAGGACTTTTAGCATTGATATGGAAAAAAGAGATTGTGCCAAGTCATATACTATACTATAAGTGTGGGCAGCTCAAGAACTAGTAGCATTTCAAAATAATGGCCCTTTGGTGATCTTAGGTTGAACCTCTACCTTACGTTGAGGGATCTGTAAGGTACCATTTAGTGATGAAAGAGGCTCAGTGGAAACTTTGGGTTGAGAATCGATCGTCGACTTATCAGGATGGTTGTCATATTGTCATGACCAAGTATGGAGGTTGATATATTTAGAATTCATCATTATAATCTGATAAGGACGATTCCCAAGTTGTAAATATGGAGGAGGTGGAGGATTTCGGCCAGCTTGGGTAGCCACATATCCTAGTTTAGGGAATAGGTTGGTAAGCACAGCAGGCCGCGTAAATGGAGGGAAGAGTGGATGAATAGGTTATTTCCCCCTAAAGGTATCTTCCTAGTCTTCCCATTTTTTTTGTATCTGAGGGAGAAGGGGACACTCATGAGCATAATGGCCATAAGTTTCTCAACAAGAACAAGGTTTATTGGTTCTGAGACCCTTGTTTTGCTAGGATTTCCACCATGTTTCTGAGTTACAAGATTGGACTAATCACCCTTATTGGAATTAGGTTATCTACCTTGGTTTCCTCGATTTCCCTGAGATGTTTGATTCTAGTTAACCTTCCCCTTATTCCTCCACTTGGGGTTGGGGAAAATGGTAGCACTCTGTTGAGCATACACTTGAATTTGTGGAGGTAATTGTTGTTGCAAGAAAGATGGTTGAGGCATGATATGTTGAGGTGTTGGTATCTTTGGCGCTATATCATTAGGCAATGCATATGAATAATAAGGGTTTGAGATAACATTTTGGTAACCATGTTGAGAAACAGCTAGCACTAGCATCGGCTGATGCGAATGGGAAAATTTGTATGATGTACTCATACCTTCGTAAGAGTTGAAGTGCAAAGGATCAGGAGGAGGATAAGTGTAGGTGGAACTGGTCCTCCCCTGGGGTTCACCATAACTCATAGGATGTTGAGAATATGGTTATGGGTGAGGGTAAGAAGGGATCCAATGATACCTTCAATAACACGAGATTCCCCTGGTGTAGAAGCAGCACCAGGCCTAGGAAGATCGGGAAGGGAAGTATAAACATAACCTAACTAGGTGTATGTCATATCATATTTCAAATCTATCTGGAGAGCTTCTTCCTCGGTTTTATGAAAGTGTGAAGTGACATATTTACCTATGGGGTCTAGGGCAGTTCTCAAAAACTATTCCATGTAGACACAGTCCTTAAATTCAGGAGCTTTACAGAGGCTCCTCCTTCTACACCATTCTTGTACATGGTCATAAAGGCGAGTGCTAGAAGCTTGAAGAAAGGAACTCAGAAGTTTGGTACCAGTGTCATATCAAACAGGTAATTGTAAATATGATAGGAAGGCATTAGCAAGAGTGACAAAGGCAGAATTAGATGCATGTGGTTAGTTGACATAGGTTTTGGAAACATATCCAGTTAGAGTGCGTTGGAAGAGGCGAAGATGAATGGAATCCTCGGTGATGGAGTTGGAAGAGCAACACATATGGAAACAACAAATGTGATTGGTAGGGTATTCTTCAGGATTCCCTTCAAAAATTTTGAAATCTGAGGGAATTTTTTTTGGCATGGGAGGCTAATTCTAGTCATCGATAATGAGATCGTTGATGAGCCGGTTTAAATCAGGGAGGCTCAAACTATCCATGTAGGGAAGTAAGGGTTGATGAGTGGTCATGCCAAAAATATGTTTTGATATTACCTCCTTAAGGGTTACCCTAGTTAGGACTAGTGTACGACCTAGGTTTCCACCACTATTAGCACTTGCATTGGGTCTAATATTACCACCTACGTTAGTGCCTAACATGGTAGCGGTGTGGGGTTGGGAGGATGAAGAATCTTAGGAGGAGCTAGAAGAATCATAAGAACTAGAGTATGTATGTGTACTGAGTGGAGGAATAGGTGGAGGTACCTTGACTTGTCAAGCAGGGTTAATAGGATGTTCTAAAGGAAATTTAGGATGAAGGCCACGAAGTCTCTGTGGTAGATGCCTAGCGGGTGCAATGGTTTCAGGACAAAATGAGAACTCATAAGGCCAAAGGGTAAGAATAAATCAAAAGAGTAACAAAAAACAAGAAAACACCTAGTGCATTGGTGCAAGGTATAAACTAACATTAATGATATGCTACTCTAATTCAGGAAAACATGTCCTATCAAAGAAAAATGATCTCCAGCCTAAAGGTGGTCTAAATCCTCAAACAAGTCCTAGTTCTACTATTTTGGATGGCCTTCCAAAAGGCTTATTAATTGACTGGGTCTAATGTCTATAAGTACAATTGTCTAGGGGAAGGTATGGTAGCAGGATGGTTTCTTACCCACAACCAACCCTATAGGGTGTTTTCCTAAGACTGGCCACTAAGGTTACTTTTGTCCCATGGGGACGCACGAATCTTGGGCTTCTTGGTAGTCAGTCGTTGATGCGAAATCCTAGAACAATGAGTTGGGTAGCCTCGTGGAGAATCATGTGCACTGATACCTAAGTGTAACCTCCTCTCACACAAGATTATGACACACTCTGGTTTTGATCGGGGATTGTAAAGGATTTTAATCTTGCCAAAAGGACAACTTTTTATGTCTCGGTGTGAGTGATCGATGGGTGTTTTTGGAATCCTATTCCATTGATCCTAAACCTGACTACAATATTTTTTTTCCCTACTTCCCAAGTGGGCTTAAATCTATGTGAGTTAACTTATTATATTGGAGTGTTTAAAGTCTTCATTTGGCGGTGCTAACCAATCTATAATTCACTTAGGGCGTGAGTGTGTGTGTAGTAATGTGTGTTTCAATGGGTTAATTTAAAGCATGTTTTATGATGCCAATGTTGTTGAAAAATAAAGTGTAAAAACTGCAAATGATATTGAAAATGAACCGTAATATATCAGCAAGCTTAAACACATGATTCCCCACCCAAACAGGCTATGAAGAAGGAAGAAAAATGAGTAAAAAATAACCAACCTAAGGAAACTAAAATACCAAGAGATCTAATTTCTAATGAGACTGGGATTTAAGACCAAATATGCTAATATGATGCAAAACAAACTGGCAAAGACAAGTGGCTAAGTGTTGGAAAATAGTAAAAACAAATTGCAAAAAAGAAGGATACTCAAGGGGATCCTAAAGAAGAAATGAAACACAAGTATCAAAGGGAAACAAAGTGTTGTAAATATGGCCTAAAAAGGACTAAAAAATAATGGAAACAATATTGTAAAAAAGTGGTTGAAAGTTTTGCAAACTATAGCGCTCAACTCAACAAATTTTCTACTAAATGGCAAAGGTGTATTATAAGCCATAAGGGGTTTTTTCCTTCCAAAAAATGAAAAAACAACTAAGAGACTTTAGGCCTAGGGATGAATAGGAATAGCAAAGAAACCGTTCCCGACACAAAAATATAACTCTCGACAAAATTATGAAAATACTGAAAATCCGGATTTTAAACCGATGCAATGAAGAATCTGGCATGTTTTCCATGTTGTGGTGCAGTTATTGGCCCAAAAGTTATGTTGGCCAGCATAGGTTCTGATCCAAAAAGTGTGTTGGCCCTCTGATACTCCCACTTCGCAGATCTATTGCAAATAGTGCCATTTCCTACGTGGTTGGTACCTATTACCTGCGAAAAAGAAATGAAAAACCAAATGAACAAAGTTTTTCCAGAAAAGAGTTAAATTTTAAAAAAATAAATAGAGATAAAAAGAAAAACGTTGAAACAACAGTCACCAGTTTTCTGAATTTTTAGATCAATGGAGTCGCCATTTTTTGACAACTAAGACCCAATGGAGTCGTCATTTGTTACTATGAAGTTTTCTAGCAAGTGTACCAAAATCCTTCATTTTGGTAACTAGTGACATATAACCTTAACAACTATGATAAGTGGTTGTCATTTCTCTTTATATATGGAAAAAAGTGTTAGATCCCTACAACAAATAACATGCAAAGAGAACAACAAATAACAGTGCATGAAACCAAATAAATGTAATGGAAAAGGAACAGTTTTAATTATTAAATTGAAATTGCTTACACCTAGTGAGGAGAATGTGCAAACTTGGATCTACAAATCCTCCTCTGTGGGATGAATCCTTGAATACCCTATTCTTCATCTTCAACTCTCTCTCTCCTAATGGTTGCAATGGGAAAATGGTGTTAATGGTGGTTTTAACTCGAAAATGGAAGCTCAAATCTCATAAGAATATAATCAGGACGATGAGAATGGTCATGTGTAGAATGAGGAGAAAACCCCTCTATTTATAATAAAATATTATGATAGATTTTGATCTAGAATAATAATAAAAAATGTTAAACTAAATCAAGATCTAGCCATTAGGAATATATTATTATATTTTAGAGAGGGAAATATTATTTGAAATGATCAAATATCTTTATTTAAAAAATGGTTGAAGTAATTAACAAATAAAAAATGATTCATTTATCACTTTATGGGGATAAAGTCAAAGATGATTTAGTAATAATGATTTAATAGTTATCTCATGAGATAAATAAGGGATAATTATGTAATAATAAATAAATAATGATTCATTTAATTATCCATGAGTGAGTAAGTAAAAAATGGTTAGAAATAATGATTTAATAATTATTTCGAGAGAATAACAAATAAATAATTATTTATTTAATTACTCTCATGGGGTTTTTTGGATTTTAATGAGGAATCATTTATGAAAATGGTTCGCTAAATTATTTTTGAAGGTGAAAGTGGGTTATTAATATGTAAAAACCCATCCTATATGGTGTATTTCGATCAACCTAGTAGAAAATGGTTAGGTGATTATTTTTTGGGTGATAAGAATTAATGAAAATAGAGTACTAATCTTATGTTAAGGAAGACTGATTATTTATAATTTTGTACAAAAAAAAGTATTTAAACTAGGCTATGGAAAAAAAGGAAATTATACTATGGAAAACTTATGAAAAAACGTCGCACATCCTGGCACAAGGGACCCTCCTGGTAGTTTCACGTGCTTGAAGGAAACTCAAAAAATAACTACTGCTCAAATCACAGATGCATTATACACAGCAATAATATAACTTGGTCGGTCTATAAATTATATTAAAAATAAATATTTCATACAGTAATTACAATTCAAAGATTTTTGTTGGATTTGTTGAGCGATACTTTAATATATAAATTCTATAAAATAACAATTATCATAATCTTATTGCTACAAATAAGAACTAGATATGATGACTACAAGTTTTAGCATTATAATCTAGACTCGGAGCATATAACTTAGCTCATTGTGTGATGGTGTGTGAATATAGAAGGTCACATGTTAGCTATCAAAATTTTGCTCTCCAACACTTAATGCTGGAAAGATGCAATGGTGGTTTATCACAATATTTCAATTCTTTGTCATGGTGCCATGTCATAATTTTTCAGTGATTTTCCTCTACGTTATACCACCTAATCATTCATTGCTTTGACTGGAATATTGACTTTACTATAACGATGACAATTTTTCCTTTTTAGTATGCTTAATAAGTTAGTAACCATCCAAGTATTTTTTCCATATGCCCCAATGCTTGGTTCAATTGAGATATCCCTGGAGGTGCACCAACCTACGAACCTACTATAGGTCGACAAAGAAGCTACATATTATATCAATTTCTGCAATCGCCACTTTTTAGCTTGTTTTTATAAAGAAAACGTATAAAACACTAGAATATTGGACACATTACCTTTGAAGTTCATTGTTGTAATCTTTGTAGCTTTGATAATGTATATATGTATAGGTGGTAACAAAAGGTATGTGAAAATGATGGTTATGAAGGCTTCTAAAATATGAAAATGGTCAAAACTATAATAGCAAGGTGACAAAAAAAAAGTTAATTCCTTGACCCATCATTCCCCGATGCTTCAGATTTTGCATGTCCCCATGCATTGACAAAATTTCAAAAAAATTGTCGTTCTCCTAGTCACAATACAGTCTCATAGGCCTATATAAGGATATCCATACTACTTTGAGTGCATTTCTTCTTCATTTCAATTAACCATCTTGGTTTCTTCATAATAACTTTAGCTTTTATGCTCTTAATCCTAGATTGTAGTGCCATGTTGGCCTTCTTTAGTTTTGAGTTCTCACTATACCAATAATACATCCTCTTAAGAATTTTATGATTCTATTCTTCAAGAGTTTCATTTTCACTTTTAATATATTCTTCCAAGACCTCAACCTCTATTATTTCCCATTTCGGTGATTTTATTATGTTTGTCTCTTCAAAGACATCAAAAGGTGATTCATATTTATAAGATGGATTTAAGCCATGAACTGGACAATATATTGACATACCATAATCATGGAAATAATCAAGAAGATAACAGAAGGAATATTATACCTTTTCTTGTTGAACCTATTTTTCCAAAGAATCAATATAATCATAGACCTATTGTTGATATTTTTCAATATTTAGGCTTCCCTTACTTTATTCTAGTACTTTTGAGACCTTTATTACTTCAGGGGGAATAGGATTAATTTCTAGTTGTTGTTGGGAAAAATACTGAGAGGGGGGGTGAATCAGTATTTAAAAACTCACACAAATTATTATTTTTAAGTTTTATGAATTATGTACGCGAGTTGACTTAAGCCAACTAGCGTATGTACCCAACTGTCATTAAGGAAACTAGTGTGTGCCTAGTAAACTTATAATTCAGATAAATCTTTAGTAACTTGATTTAGACTAGTGCATCATTGATTCATCAAACATTAATAAGCAGTGAACATGTGCAGTAAGAATAGAGTAAATCATCACACATGAACACTAGGATTTAAGATGGAAACCCAATGTGGGAGAAAACCATTGTTGTTGTTGTCTTTGCGTTCAATATTTATTATAAAGAAAAATGATTACAATCTTGTACGGGCACAGACTCCTACCAACACGCAGGCACCCACTTGCAGAAGGTTGCAACCTTCACTCTTTATCCAGCACCCATTGGAAGGGAGCTCCAACCCCTTGATATTGTTTACTATAACCCACTAGAAGGGAGCTACGACCCCATGATCTCCTTTACCAACACCCACTGGAAGGGAGCTGTGACCCCCTCACTGAAGGCTCCAACCCTTAGCACCACCGTGGACCACGTTTCATAAATTTTCACACTGGATCTGCCTTATTCAATGCATCACAACTTATAGGCCTCTTTTCATCACATAATCCATGTTGAACCCTTTAACATCATATAAGCCAAATATCTAAACTGAAACCGATTACTGTACCTAAAACATTCATCCAATTCCTGAAAACAACCACTGAACCAAATAGTCGCCAATCACTCGAATACTGAACCAACCACTGAAGTAAACAGTCACTTAACCAATCACCAACTTAATTCAAATAGAACAGTGAGATCATTGTAACCAGAACACATAACTGAATTTAGAATATTGTATCAATACACTGAATCACTACAACCCTAATCATTCATAAACCAAAAGGTATACGTTACTTCACTTAAGGAAACCTGTGTGTATACGCACTTTTATGTAGAGCAACCTACATACAGATCTAAATATACTAAGTTCTAAAATTGTAACTCTAAATCAGTCACAAAATTGAATAGATTCATTTAGCTTACAAATATTTGAACCCTCATACAGTTAGCAGCATCAAGATTCTTTTCAACCAATGAACATGCAACCAATTTCAACTTCATCATTCAATCAATTCTACTTCATACATTATCACTTAATGCAGATCTATATGAAGACATCATTGACAGACAGTAGAAACACAGCAATACTAAATAAATTGATCAGACATATTCTTCTGCAAAACCCAGGCTTGCATACACACCTTCCATAAGGCTTTTCCATGTACATACGCACTTATCCAGAACACAATCCGCATACATATCTCAACATACTTCAGAATACGTATGCGACTTACAGAAGAAAACCTATACATGCCTTCCACGTGTCAAACATGCGTATAGATATGCAACTAATTCATGACCTTGCAACACTTCGGAACTCCATACATACTCATATCATAACCTTCAATACAACAAACATGTGCTAGAACATGAATCTAAACAACTCATAAACAAAACATGTAATACATATTCAATTCAGGTCTAATGATCCTGAACCATTATTTTATTCACAGGTGCATCATTATTTCAGATCAACCAATCAACTATAGCCCATACTATGAAAATATACTTCATATTGAAGTATTCATTCATTAACCCTTACTCATGCACCCTTAGCACTTTGATCTTCACATCCTTATATAGTTTGAGCCTTATCCAATACCATGAGCCAAAATCACAGTAATGTCGGTGTTAATCTTTGATGGGATCAAATAGTCGTTACTACACTCAATATTGTGGGATAATACCATGGTTAAGACCCTTGGTATTTAGTAAACCATCGTGCGCCAAATGTACGCGCCTTTTATTCTTCATGCCCGCATGTGTATGCGACTTTGCTTCACCAAACATGTGTATGCACTACTTCGCTTCATCAAACCTGCATATGTACATGTCTTGGCTTCATTGAACTTGCGTATACGTGACTTCCCTTCATCAAACCTGCGTATGTACATGACTTTTCTCCACAGAACATGCGTATATTTCTCAAACCTTACCTTGATAATTATTTTGTCTCTGACGGGTATTTATTTCTCTGTCACATCTGAACTAACCTGTGAGTACATCATCTTTACATCTTCATCAAGTAGGTTGTTATCAAAAGACAACTCATCGAGTAGGTTGCAATCAAGTACAACACATTACATCATAATTCCAACAGTTATTTTTCTTCTCTTTTCATGCTACAATTTACCCTTCAATAGTTTCCCATTTCCAAACTATTTTCTTGTTTACAACATTTTCTCTTGCTTCCCTTCTCCTATGGAATTTTATTTTTGGCTATATCTATATTTGTTTGTGTGGGGTTTTATGAGCCTTCTTTTCCACTAGTTATTTCATACTCAAATTTACGCTTTCTCCCTTTTTAAATCTGGGTTGAATGTAAGTTTTCTTCTTACTTAACTCGGGGTTTGAATATTTGATTGGCTCCTCATGATCAGGAATTGTGGTTTCAACAATCTCAAGAACATTCACCAATTCTAGAATTGATCTTTCTATAATATCCTTAGACTTTTTAGCATCAATTTTCATCGACTCATGATTAGTATTTTCATAACTTCTGCATTTTCTACAAGCTTAGGGTTTCAAGGTTCTGTAGTAGAAACCCTAGCTTGCATGTGTCTTCTTTTGGAACCTTGATTTCTTCAATTTCCTCTTTAAAATGATTCCTTCCGAGGAAATATTCCCATTTATCACCCCGTAGATGCAATTCTTCCTCAACCATAATTTTAACATGACCAAAATGATACAAAATACTATAAATTTTCCTTCAATTTCTTTGAATGATAAATGCCATATTTTTTAGACTGTTGATCAAGTAATAAGCTAAATTTATCTCTCTGCCTTTTTGGAAGTGCATCAGAAGATGAATATGGTAAAAGAAAACCATTATGTAACTTCCTTCACATGTGATGAATTTATGCAATATGTAAAGGAGGTTTTGTCATTTCTTTTTTAATGCAACCACAAGGATTCCTTTTGTCTAATTTATCGTTGTTTGAAAATCTGGAGACTCGAAATTTTTCAATGATTTTCCTTATCTTTATAATTAGTTGTGATTTTATTTGGACTTTAATTACTTCTTTAATTATGTTCATCAAGAAATTACCAAAACAATAAATATCACAATATATAAAGTACACAAGATATAGGTTGCAAGCCAAGGAAAAACCCCTCCAAGGGGAAAACCTAGAAAATGCTTCTCTTCTTCTTTAGAATTTTCTTACAAAAGAGAATTCCAAGACTTAAAGACAAAAGCAAAAAAAACCTCCAAGCCCAATCCAGCCCACAGCAAGATATTCCTTGAGATAGCTTCTATAACTTTGATACCTCTTCTTTTATGTTGCAACTTTGGCCCCTACAATATAATTTCAACCCTACAATTTGGGCCTCCTGCAACTACTTCAGAATTTCGACCTCTTGTAACTGGAAGCTTCAAAAACCTTAGTGAGACAAGGAAAGATATTCCTTGACAAACTTTGACTTCTTCTTCTTCGTCCTCTCAAGTACTCTTCTTCACCTTTGCTATTGTAAATCAAAGTTGCTTGAGATGAGTGGCCAAATGAGTCGAGTTTCACTCCTTTATATAGCATTTCTTAAGGGTCAAATTCCCTCCCTTTAGGCTGACTTGATTTGCTCGTTAGGCCGACTTGGTCTTGGGCATATCTAAGGATTTTTCTCAAAAAATAAATATTTTTCTTGATTACAATTAGTCCAAATGGGACTATGGTACATGACCAATATTATTCTTTATCCTAGAAATATCTAGAAATACCTAGAAGACTAAAATCATGAAGAAAATTCTTTTGACTCAAACTTGAGTATGAAACCCATACTCCAAAATAAAATGTAATTTATTTTTCTTCCTTTTTATTTCTGTAAAAATAATATACAGTGTCATTATTTGAATCACATCATAATGAATATAGAACCTGGTTACAATTTTGAACACTCCCTCTTAACTAGGGAGGTATTCATGGTACAAAGAAACTCATTCTTGAAAAATTCTCATTATATGAAGAGTCAGATTGATAAGCCATATATTTGTCAAGCATATTTATCATAACCAACATTGTCCATGAAGTCCTTAACTAGACAAACTCATCTTTTAATTATTAGTATTATGTTGGGATGATTTACGTGAACTGCCATACTACCTCTCAAGGAACATACCCCATATGGATGTCTACAAGGTATGTTCTTTTATGAATATTCTTATTTGGATTACCAAACCTGGATCCTCAAATAATATCATTCATATTCAACTACTCTTATCTTGGATTCCCTACCTCTTCCTCAAAGAGCGTCGGTCAATAACTTCTTTCTCTGGATTCTACAATGCATAAGTGTTGAAAATGGAAACAAGAAATATTGAAAATAGCACCAAAAGGGATTCTAATTTAATTTTCCCTTATTTAAATTAGAATTAAATTGTAATTCCACATCAGACGACAGATTTTATGAGTTAACGAAGTCGGGAAGACTTACTTAGCTCAATCAATTCGATTCGAGGGTCAAACTGGAGGCATGTAGAATTCACTCTAAGTTTTAGGGGGTCTAGTTGCAGTTTATTTTGAGTTGTAATGGTTTAACTTAATGATTTGAGTTAAAATCAGTTTAACTAGTTCTAACTGATGGATGAGCTATTGAGAGGTCCAATGAATTAAATCATATTTAATTCACATGTAGTGATCAATCAGATAACTGATAATTCACTCATAAATAACTCATGCATGTCAATTCTAAGAAAAACCCAGTCGAGATTGGAGTTAAAGGGAAGTGTATTATCAGTTGTATAATTATCCAATTGTACAGGTGGTGCATGCAGTGAGAAGAAGGCCTAAAATAAATCACTCCTTAATTAGAGAAAATTTCCTTTAAAATGAGGAATGAAGGCACAAGTTTAATTATTGTTTTGGTGAGCACGAGTTGGTGAGACCAAGCAATACGAAGCACAAGCTTGTGAGTGGAACTTGTGATAGAAAGGTGTGGCAAGAAAATCTTTTTCACATGTTGGTATTGAGGCAGTAATAAATAGTGCAAAGAGCACTCAAGCCTGAGAGAAGCATTGTATTGTTTCATATTCTTGACTTAATGCAATATACATATAGCTAGGTTTTTAGCTAAGGCTTTCCCCAAATCCATCTTTGTGTTGTGCAATTGAAATTCTTTCTATTTCTAGTTCATGTGATTTTTCGATTGCAATTAGTTTCCACAATTTTTAAAACAGATTCAAGTTTTTTTTTTTAGCTTATTACAAGATAAGTTGAATCTATGTGTATTTTCTACATGGTATCAGAGTAGGAGTTGTTTGGGTGGATAGTTTTCAGAGAATATCTGAATGTTTTTGTGCAAAATTTTCATAAACAAGTAGAATATCAAGATTCCTTGTGAAAAAATACCCAAATTCAAAAAACCAATCGGTCGAATCGGAGTTCAAATGAGGGAGATATCGCCGATTTAAAATCATCTCTTTGTTTTAGAAAATTTTGTGACGGCGGGATAGTTATAACGCGGATATGAGTTTCTAGAGTGTCTAGGCGATCTCATATTTAGCAAAGGGAAGGTTTTCCTTAGAAACATCGCTACAGGATAGATGAAATAGATCGGTGTGCGAGTCAAGAACCTGTATGCAGTTGAGGTACCAGACGCATGCAAATCTTTGAGGAGCAAGGAAAAGGTTAGAGACTTGGTGGTTGAAAGGGAGCATGAATTACCTCTCAACATGGAGCCTCAAAAGAAGCCTCAAAAAGTTTTGGATCAGCCATAATTAGAGAAGCAAAGAGGAGACCGAGTGGAAGCATCCACTCAAGCAGAGACCTCCAGTAGGGTTAAATTTTGATCCAAGTGGGAAAAAGGAGCACATGCAGCCATGCCTCCAGGTGAGAGGTGGGGTGATGTGACGCAATAGTCCCAAGAGTGCAGAAATTTGGGCAAGGTCCATTCAGATGTTTTGACTCATGGATCATCACCTTGCTACGGGAGCCCACAATACACAGTATTAGGATGGATAAGTGGAAGTTGAAGTAGTCAGATGTCAGAGTGATAGATGCAGAGACTAGTAGTGATCATATATTAGAGCGCAGAGCAGAGTTGGTAGCAGTGCAGATGGCACAGTGCAGAATTAACAACAAAGTAGAGTTTTCAGTAGACAATGCAGCAGTTAGAGACTCTAGTAACAAATGCATCATACTGATTGAGTTTCGATGCTTTTTAGTTTCATAAGTTGCATAATCAAAAACACTAGAGAGAAGTGTTGCATACAGAACATTCCAAAGGTATTGGATCATGATAGAGTTGAATTCCTTTCTTGCTGAGAGGGAGTGTTAAAAATGGCAACAAGAAATATTGAAAATGGCATCAAAAGGGATTCTAATTTAATTTTCCCTTAATTAAATTAGAAGTAAATTGTAATTCCACATCACATGATAGCTTGTATGAGTTAACTAAGTCAGGAAGACATAGTTAGCTCAGTCAATTCGAATTTAGGGTCAAACTGGAGGCATGTAGAGTTCAATCTAAGTTTTAGGGGGTCCAGTTGCACTTTATTTTGAGTTGTAATTGTTTAACTTGATTATTTGAGTTAAATCAATTTAACTAGTTCTAACTTATGGATGAGCTAGTGAGAGGTCCAATGAATTAAATCTGATTTAATTCACATGTAGTGGTCAATCAGATAACTGATAATTCACTCATAAATAACTCATGCATTTTATTTATAAGAAATACCCAGTTGATATTGGAGTTAAAGGGAAGTGTACTATTAGTTGTATAATCATCCAATTGTACAGGTGTTTCATGCAGTCAGAAGAAGGCCTAAAATAAATCATTCCTTAATTAGAGAAAATCTCCTTTAAAAGGAGGAATGAAGGCACAATTTTAATCATTTTTTTGGTGAGCATGCAGATTTGGTGATACCAAGCAATAGGAAGCACAATTTTGTGTGTGGAACTTGTGAGATAAAGGTGTTCCAAGAGAAGATTGTGCACATGTTGATATTGAGATAGCCAAAGATGGTGTTGAGAGCTCTCAAGCCTGAGAGAAGCATTGTATTGTTTCATATTATTGACTTAATGCAATATACAGATAGCGGGGTTTTTAGTTGAGGTTTTCCGCAAATCCATATTTGTGTTGTGCAATTGAAATTATTTCTCTTTCTTGTTCATGTGATTGTGTGCTCAAAATTGGTTTCTGCAATTTGTAGAATAGATTCAAGTGTTTTTTTAGCATATTACAAGATCAGTTGAATCTATGTGGATTTTCTACAATAATAAGTTCCAATCTAGATGTTTATCTAATCCTCTAGACTCCATTATTTCTTTATGGCATTCACTAAGACTTTTTATTGTTAGTATGACTTTAGTCCTCCTCTGCATGCAAGTGTAGCTTCCTCTCAAGCGACAACTTCATGGCTTTCACCTCATTGAATTTTATATCTCGTTGCACCACAGTCATTCGACTGTTTGGAAAATACACACAATAATTATGGGGTGTTTATGTGTACCCCACAAATATCCCAACTTCCGCAGTCAGCTCCAGCTTCTTCCTGGCATCCTTTGTCACATGAATGTAAACAGATGAGCCAAAAATCTTCAAATGAGAAATATCAGGCTTCTTACCAATAAAAGCTTCTTCAGGTGTACTCATGCCAAGTACTCTATGAGGACAACGGTTTTGCACATAAACCGCAGTGTTGCATGCTTCCGCCCACAAGTGCATCAGTAGGCCCTGGTCATGCAGCATAGCTCGTGCAGCACCCACGATCATTCTATTATTCCTCTCCACAACCCCATTCTTCTGTGGGTTATGAGGTGCTATGAGTTCTCTTTGAATTCCTTCTTTGCTACAGAAGTCTTTGAATTCGTTCGAGATATATTCACCACCATTGTCGCTCCATAGAGCCTTCACTTGCTTCCCCGACTCCTTCTCCACCAATGCTTTAAACTCACAGAACTTTGAGAATGTTTCACTCTTCTTCTGCATGAAGAATATCCAGCATCTATGAGAATATTCATCAACAAATATAACATAATACCTATGTTTTGTTGTTGAAGCAACCGAGAAAGGTCCATACACATCTATGTGAATTCTCTCCAGGATCACCGAAGCACAGTTCTCCTTCTCATGAAAGGTGGTCTTCACAAACTTACCCATAGTACATCCCTTGCACTGATATGACTGCGCAAGAGTACCCTTGGGAATTCCAGTAGAAATCTGCAGCAAAATCTTCAAGGCGCCATGGTGAAGATGGCCCAATCTCCTGTGCCATAATTTGCCCTCATCCCGGCTCACCACTTCTTCTGCTTTGCTCATCATTGCAACACAGCCATCTACCTCAACCTGTAGAGATCCTTAACTCGGCCCCTATCCTCTTGGTTTGACCCATTGTTTTATGTCGCAAGAAAGCTTTTCCCTCACTGAAAACAATGTCATAACCTTTGTCTTCCAACATTGCGACCGAGACCAAGTTCTTCTTCAGACCTGGAACATGCATAATATCTTTCAACAGAAATGGTTTACCTGACTCCCTCTCAAATATAACGGTCCCAATGGTGGTCGCTGTATCTACCATCATCGCCTGTCTCTATATGCATTTGGAGATCCTTCTCCTCCAAGTCACTAAACAACTCCTTGTCTCCCGTCATATGGAAAGACGCACCGCTATCAAGATACCACACCGATCCCATCCATCTTGAAACCAAGCATGCGATCAAAGAGAAATCAAGTTCAAATTGCGAGGCTAAGGCCTCTCCAGCTGCAACTCCAGCATCCTTCTTTTTCTTCTTTTTCTGTGGGCTGTTAATGGTGAGATGCCCATGTTTGTGATAGTGAAAACACTTCACTTTTGACAAATCCAGCTTCTTGCCTTTAGCCTCGGATTTTGGATGGGATTTCTTCCCCTTTCCTTTCCTTGTTTTGGCAGCCAAAGTGAAATTCTCTTCATCATCATTCTTCGATGAAGATCGATCTCTAGTACTTCACCTTATCTCTTTCTGCACAAGATCTGACCAAAGTCGCTCCCAACCCAGCAGTTTCTCCCGTCCATTGACAGAGTCTTTGTAACTATGCCAACTCTTTGGAAGCCCAAGGAGAGCCAAGCTCACCAAGTCATAATCATCAACTGTAATCCCCACACTTCCCATTTCATCCCTACAGTGGACAAACTTCGTGAGATATTTTGGAATACTGTCGCCCTTCTCCATTTTTATTTTTTTGAGCTTATCTTTCAGCGCCAACTTCCTCTGGTCATTGATGCTTTGTAAAAGATCTGTCAAAGCCTTCCAAATTGAAAATGGAGTGGATTTCCTGTGAAGGCTTTACACAATATGGTCCTTCACACCTTCCAACAAAATTCTTCTTGTCTTTTCTACCTTATTTTTCCATGCGTCAAGTCCTATAGCATCGCTAGAAGCAGGCTTAGGAACATTGCTATTGATGAACTCCTTCAGTCCATTATCTTTAAGCATCGCCTCCATCCTATCCTTCCAGTTTATGTAATTCGAGCTACCCTCAAGGGCATACTCCAATCGCAACCCATTGAAAGACATTTCAATGAATACTCAACTGTCGCACCAAGAAATTTCTGCAACAAATTCGAATTTTCCACCAGCACAAAACTCAGCACTTATTCACAATTGCAATCTCTAGTGATCAATACTGCTCTGCTACCATGTATAAATTTATTAATAATGAAGTATTACTAGATTCTCCTGATCTAACAATATTTATCTTCATTCTAAATACAGAATCCTTCCACTGTTAAACTTGCGGAAATTTAAAACTCAATTGCAAACACATGTGAATAAATTCAATCACACATAACACAGTTGTTTAATAGGAAAGTTTAAAGCTAAAAACCCCAACTATCATATATTATTTATATCAATGGAATCATGTAATAATCTCATACAAAGCTTATTACATCAAGCTCTCAGTATAATCAACAATCATTGCACACTGTCATGCAGAAATTTGCATCTCCATGCACCAATTTCTTGCCTCTTGACAGCCTGCCTCCACTGCGCAATCCCTGCTGAAGAAGACCACTGGATGAATTCGAATTGGCCTTTCCTTGACTGTGAAATCCTCATTAGCAACTCCAATGTGTGTCAGATGCATTGAATGCATCACTATAGTCACAACGGATAGTCCATCTCACCCATTCACCTATCTCTCCATTGGGTCTTCACTGGAACTGACATGCACTGTAGTTAACTATTGTATTTGTTCAATTGTTAGTGAGTTATTAGTTGTGAATTAATTAACTAATTAATTCACTTAACTCTCACTAGTGTGTCTTTCAGTTAAACTAGATACAACTAGCTCAACTAAGTTTAACTCCATTAACTGAGTTAAACTAAATAACAACTCTCGTAACTACTCTTCCAACTCTGTCATAACTTTTCCACTTCAGTTCTAACTCAGTCCTCCATGCATGAGCCACCAATAACCCTAGGAATTGTGTAATTTATTCAGCCCACTAATTTTCCAAATCTTTTCACTAAAATAAAGTGCTCCAAGAGAATAAGTTTATTTCTATTGTCGGATTATTATTAAGGGTTAATAATAATCGACATGCACCTATTTTTAGATCAACGATCTATAAATAGACTTCGCCCAATATTCTAAAAATAGAATTTCATCTATTTTCCACATTTGACCAACCATCTACAAATAGCATCCTGCAACTTATAGAATATGCTCACCGTGTCTAAAAATAGACATACACCTAAAAATAGCCTGCAGGCCCCACTTAGTGAAGGTGCTTACTTTTCACTAAGCTCATCATCTTGTTGAATCTCAACATTTTTCGGGTCCTGAACTTCCAAAGCCGTTTTGAGGCCCTAAACGATGTTTTCTGGGAAAACTTGGAGCAACATGGGACTATATACCAAAGTTTCTCACTCAAAAGTTGTATTCCTTGGATATATATTTCTAATGAGGTATTGAGCGCATCAAACAGAGATCATATGCCAAATTATGTCCCCGCGAAGTTGATGTACCAATGTACACAAATGGGGCTCATATTTTTGGCGTTTCATCTCCTAGGGCTAGTTTTTTGGATGTTTAGGGTTTTCCATTATTTCTCAATAATAAATAGGCCCTTGATCTTCATTGTAACATAGTTTAGAGGCATGCAGCCACCACATATCTTCTCAGAGATAAGCTACCAATGCCCTAGCTAGTTTATTTCCATTCTGTCTATAATCAAATTTCAGTTCTTTGATATTAATGAAAGGAAGTGTTATTTCCACTGCATATTTTTATTTACGGTTATGTGTGTATTCTTTTGTGTTCCCGCATAAATCTGGATCAGTGGTATCAGAGCGGTCTGCTCTTTCTCGATCCTTCTTTGCATGTCCCCAATGAGGTCAAGGTATAAGGAGTTAGAGCTCGATCTGGTTGAACCTTTGCAAGATTAGCCTCACAAACCCCGACGGCCACCCATGGGGGACGAAAAGAAAGATGATGGAGTAGGAGATCCTATCAAAATATTGCTCGAGGAGGCCCTTGAGAAAAAAGGGAACACGATGATGGATAACTTTGCCGAGATCCTTCAAGGACTACCCACCGGTGGCGCATCTACATCCAGTAGCCACTCTGGAGACGCGACTCCCTTTAAGGTACAAGTAAACTTTGACATTCCCATATTTGAGGGCCAAATAGATGTAGACGTCGTAGATAGATTTTTGAATCTATTAGAAGGATATTTCTTAGTTCATGACTTTTTCGACTAGGAGAAGATTATTTTTTCACTCCCCGAAGCTATCCCCCATGTCAAGGACTGGTGGGAAACCTACTGTGATAAAAAGGACGAGACAAAACCCTCTATGTTCTCGTCTGTACCCACTTGGAATTATTTTTGAGATGCCATCATGAAACAATATTATCCGATGGGGAGCTATGAGGACAAGTACATACAATAGACTACATTGCGGCAGCAAAGGGATCAAGATGTGCATGAGCTGACAAATATGTTCCATAAATTGCGCACAAAATTGGGTATTAAATATTCAGAGAAACATTTGGTGCTAAAGTACCGTAGTTGTCTGCATAGATACATTCAAGAGGAAATGGAGTTCCTCAACATCTCCTCGCTTGGTACGGCATACCGATATGCTACCAAGATTGAGCATAAATTAAAATAGAAGAAATGAGACTTTGGATTTGTGAATCAAAAGCAAGGGAAAGGTGCCCCCAAACCACAGAACAAAGGACAAAGCCAAGGCATGGTGACCTAAGACAACCTACCAAAGCTAAAAGCAAAGAAAAACAGCACGATGCCAAAGAAGGACACAGGAAAGTGGTGTGATTTCCATAAGAGCTCCACTCACAACACAAGTGAGTGTCGGGACAAGCAGTCGCTGGTGGCCGAGATGAGGGCTTCTGAATCAGATGCATTCTCTGACTCTGAATAAAAACCCAACAAGGGGAATGACAAAGGGAAACAGATTATTGATGCAGATCCCAATGCCACTGTTTCCACTGCGAAGATCCATAAAGAGGAACTGGAAGATCCAGGGGAGGAGGATCATCTCTTCCACTCCCATATGTGGGTAAAGGGTTCCCCACTACAGTTCATTGTCGACAGTGGGAGCCAAAAGAATCTCATTTCAAGGGAGTTCGTGAATCGGTTGGGCTTGCCAGCCATAGCACACCCACATCCATACACCATCGGGTGGCTTCACCAGGGACAGGATCTTCGCGTCATCCAGCAGTGTCACCTTCCCTACATCATCAAGCCCTTCACGGATGAGGTATTATGTGACATTGCTCCTCTTGATTTTTGTGATGTATTATTAGGCCAACCATAATTGTGGAAGTGACATGTTGTGTATGAGTCTTGGCCTTGCGCTGTTATTTTTACTTTGTGCAATAATTTGCACAGGATACCAGAGGTACCACCGCCTACCGCTATCTCTTTGGTTACTATAAAACAATGCAGTAAAGCTCTTTTCCAAAACTGGGAAATTTGTTTTCATGATGATCTGCCACCAGGGCAAGAAGAAGATTGTGGTCATGACCTCCAGACAGGGCTCCTCCACACGACAACAAAAAATGGACAAGGTCGTGGAGGAGTACGGTGACATCTTCACCTCACCCACAGAGGTGCCTCTGCACTATCAGGTCAAGCACCCCATTGATCTGACCCCATGTGTGTCATTTCCCAATGTACCAATCTATCGGCGCTTTATTCTGGAGAACGTTGAAATCAGGAGGTAAATTCAGGAGCTTCTACAGAAAGGTCACATCAGGCCGAGTTCATCACCCTGTGGGAATCCGATTGTGTTGGTACAGAAGAAGGATGGGACTTGGAGACTATGTATTGACTATCGGGCATTGAATAAGATCACTGTATGGAATAGGTACCCAATCCCATGGATTGATGACCTTCTGGACCAACTCAAAGGGGTGAAATATTTCAGCAAGATCGACTTGAAGTCTGGGTATCACCAGGTACCAATCGAACCCTCTGATGTGTGGAAGACTGCCTTCAAAGCCAAGGAGGGTCTTTTCGAATGGCTAGTCATTCCTTTCGGGTTGACGAATTCTCCTGCAACCTTCATGAGGTTGATGGAAGACATCTTACGACCATTCACCAACTCATTTGTAGTAGTGTACTTGAATCACATTTTGATCTTCATCCAAACTTGGTAAGAGCATCTCCACCACATCCGACAGGTCCTCCAAACAGTGTGGAAACACAAGTTGTGTTCAAATTTAGAGAAGTGAAATTTTGGCATGACCCAGGTTCAATATCTGGGATACATTATTGATGAATGGGGGGTGTATGTGGATCCAACCAAGGTCCAAGTTATTCGGGATTTTCCAGCCCCAAATACTCTAACAGAGCTTCATAACTTTCTGGGTCTTGCTAATTTCTACCGTGGGTTCGTGTTGGGATTCTCTCATATCACTTAGCCCTTGAGTCATGTGGGCCAAGGGAGTTGCGAAAGCAAAATTATTTTGGTCACAATCTCAACAGAAAGCATTCGTAGAATTGAAACATTACCTCTGCTCTGCCCTAGTGCTCACATTACCAAACTTGCAACATCCATTTGAGATCGAGACGTATGCCTTTGACTATGCTATTTGGGCAGTTCTTACTCAACAGGGGCATCTAGTGGCATATCATAGTGAGACATTATCTGACACAGTATGCAAGTATCCCATTTATGAAAAAGAAATGTATTCCATTGTGCAGGTTATTGGCAATGGAAGCATTACATTTTGGGGAAGGAAACGGTCATCTACACACACCACCGACCCCTGCAGTTCATACATACACAAGGGAATTTGCACAACAATCACCATCATAAGTGGTCCACATACCTACAACAGTTTCATTTGAACATCAATTACAAGAAGGGCAGCATAAATAATGTTGCAGACTGCCTTAGCCGACCACCAATCGTGGCGCTAACCACCATTCTCAACTCTTGTGGGCATGAGACTTCTGATTGGCCACTTCTCTACAAGAGAGATCCAGAATTCAACCACACATACAAGACACTCTTGGAGGGTGCGCAAGTTCCAAATTTTCACCTCCAAGATGCACTGCTAGTTCACCTGGGAAACCTTTGTGTTCCTTCAAGCGAGCGTGCCAAGATGATTTGGGAAGCACACTACAGTCAAGTCACAGGGAATTTTTGGGTTGAGAAAATAGTGGAAGTATTGCAGAATTATTTCTATTGGCCGAACCTTTGACAAGATTTTAGGAAGTACATCAGATCATGCACTGCTTGTGCCATTGCCAAATCGACCATCAAGAAGCAAGGCCTCTATACTCTGCTACCCACCACCAATATACCTTGGGAATCTATCTCCATGGATTAGATGTTGGGCCTTCCTTCTACTAAGCATGGAAACAACTATGTTTTCGTGGTCGTCGACATGTTCTCGAAGATGGCCATTATGGCGTCCTGCAAGAAGAATAACACATCAGAATCCACCGCTAAACTCTTCTTTGAACGAGTGTGGGTGCACTTTGGGATCCCACAGTCTATCATCTCACATCGGGACAGCAGGTTCCTCAGCATATTTTCATCCAGCCTTTGGTCAATGCTCGACACCAAGCTCACCAAGTCCACTGCTTTCCATCCCCAAACTGATGGCCAGACAGAGATCGTCAATAGGATGATTATACACATTCTGCGCATGTACAATTCAAAGCATCCACGTACATGGGCTAAGAACCTCCACTATGTACAACACTGTTATAACCAGGCTCTCCACAGCTCAACTGGCCACAGCCCCTTTCAGGTGGGCTTGGGATTCCAGCCACTATGTCCCATTGACGTAGTGATGCCATTTGCAGCTACTCAGGTCAATTCGGCTCATGTTCGGTCTGAAGCTGACAAAGCGAACAGCTTCATCGAGCACATTTAGCACATCCGCCGAAAATTTCATGACATATTAGACAGAGCCAATGCTAAGTACAAGCAATGACATGATCAACATCGGGTGCCACATAACTTTCAGGTGGGTGAAAAAGTATGGCTACATTTGTAGAAGGAAAGCCTCAATGGACCTCACCGCAAGCTTCACCCGCTCCGACATGGGCCATACACCATCACCAAGGCTATAGGGACAAATGCCTTCGAGCTCAATATTCCACCATTTCTTGTTCTGCAACTAGTATTCAATGTGGATCACCTTCGGCCCTACTTCCCACCTCTACTGTACACCTCCACAATTATAGAAAAACTCACACCAACAGAGTTAAACTCATAATGCATGGAACAGGCCACCACAGATTATATCATGGACATGAAAATCAAGAACACTCGCCAATAGAAGATCCAATTGTATCAGGTTGTCAAATCTGTCCAACTCCTGCACCAAGGCAAGTGGTTCATTAGGGACCAAGTTCAGCAGAATTTTCCTCATCTCATGGAGGAACTCAACGCAATGGGGACCATTGCTTCCTAAGGGGGGAGGAATGATCCAGGTGGATATTGGTGGCCACCTGCCTATTCCACTTGGTTCCCCACCATTGTTTCTTTCAGGTTTTTAGTTTCCTTAATTATAGCACAGTTTATTATTTTTAGTATTTTTTCAGGTGCTGAACTTCCGGAGCCATTTTGAGGCCCTAAACGGAGTTTTATGGGAAAACCGGGAGCAATATGGAACTATATATCAACTTTTCTCACTCAAAAGTTGTATTCCTTGGATATATATTTCTAACAAGGTATTTAGCACATGAAACAGAGATCGTATGCCAAATTTACGTCCCTAGGAAGTTGATGTACCAATTTACCCAAACGAGGCCCATAGTTTTGGCACTTCATCTCCTAGAGTTAGGTTTTTGGATGTTCAGGTTTTTACATTGTTTCTCAATAATAAATAGGTGCTCGAGCCTCATTGTAACACAGTTTAGAGGCCTGTAGCCACCACATCTCTTCTCAGAGATAAGCTATCAACGCCCTAGCTAGTTTTTTTCCATTGTCTATAAACAAATTTCAGTTTTTTGATATTAATTAAATGAAGTTTTATTTTCGATGCATATTTGTATTTATGGTTATATGTGTATTATGTTGCATTCTTGCATAAATATGGATCACCTATCCCTCATTTTCACTATTTTCCCACAAACCCTAGCCTAGAATACACTTTCCTAGGCTAGGACTGTTTTTTTCCCTTTTGACACCCTTCCCTTCACTCAATCCCTAAAATTTCACTTCTCCCTATTTCCTATCATCTATCCCTACCCCCCTAAATTTTCCCAAGAATTTATGAGACCCCTAGATCCTTCATCTCCCTTCATTCCTAAAAATCTCCCAAATCCCTTGTTTTTCCCTACACGAAACCCTAATTTTCCTTCCTATTGAGCTAGGGTTTGCTATGGATTTTAAAACCACTTAATAAAAGAGGCACAAGGGAGGTCAGATCAGAAGGTATGAGCCCACTACAACACATGAGATCATGTCTTCAGCCTTCCTTAAGAAATCATTTAAGGATTTTGGTTGCATTTCCTTTTGCCAAAAGGCTGAGGAACTCGATTTTCATGACAAACTTACTAGCAATTTTGCCACCATTTTGAGGAGAGATAAGGTGACTATTGTAGGGGTTGTGTTCACTCTTTCAGCTGAAGACATTGCCATATCTATAGGGATTCTGAACAATGGAGAAACATGGTTCAAGAGTAGGGACCTTGACCTTGAAAACAACAAAATGTATTTTAAACCTGCATACAAAGCAGCTCCAACACACATCTTTCCATTCAGGCAGTTGCTAAACAAGTATGCCCCTCTCATGAAATTTATCATGAAATATTTTACATGTGAGGGTGCGTACTCAAGGTTATATCAGTATCATGTGAGACTTTTAATGCATTTCACCGATGTAAAAGCTCTCAACTTGCCTTATTACCTTTACAAAAGCATGGTGAAAATGGCAGATAAGGTACGTATATTAGGAGAATACCATCATGCTAGTTTGTTTCACCATGGCTTGGTGAAAATCATGGTTTTCCATCAGTTAGCACAGATCAATTTGTCATGGGATGGTTTTATATATTTAGCTTCTCTCCTTCTCAAGCTCAGTCAAGTAGTCACTCTACACCTTTTACTTCACCAGCACATCAAGAGGTAGTTTCCATAAGAAAGCATATCACCATAACTCCTAGGGAAAAGCTGACTCAAACATTTGTTAGAGGTAAGATGCTTTTGTTTTCTCCGTACATTTTTGAAAGGGCCAAGCCTACATCAGGGAAATAAACATCATCACATCATGAGGCACCATTGCAGGATGAGGGAAAATTTCATCTTCACACTGATATGGCAGATTTGGAAATCCATGAAGAGGAAAAAACAATTGATCATATTATCTTGGAGAAGGAGGATGAGATTATATATCTTAAAGATAGTTTTTCAAAGGCAAATTTCTTAGTCTCATTCTTGCAGTAGGATAACATGCAGCTAAAGGTAAATCAGCTGCTCTTAAACAAGCCCAAAGAAGATTTGAGAAAATATTATTCCAAAGATAAGGAAGTTGTTTATGTTGATGATTCATGGGATCAAGAATAATATGTTAAAGAAAGGAGACCAAGAGAAAGAGGTCTCAAGAGGGCACTTGATCAGCAAAAAGAAACATCTCCATCAAAAGATCAAATGATTGTTGATGAACTCATTCTGGTAGAAATTGAGATAGATAGAGAATATTGGCTTGATAGGCTCAATTTCCACTTGGAGAAGCTTCTTAAGAGGTCAAAAATGGATCAAAAACTACAAAGGCACATGGATTTGCATTATTATACAAGGAACAAGGTCTACCAAATCATAATCAAGCAAGTGAAGAGGAAACTGAAGCAAACCATAATGAGGCAAAAAGAGAAGGATAAGCTTTATTTCCTGGCCGAAGCCTCCTTCATAGCTTCATACATCATCACCTAGCTTCATGGAGCAATTTTGGGCAAGTTTCGAAGAAATTTTGTGAAATTTTTCATTTTTGTGACTTTTGGCTTAAACAGGGATATCAGTTCAGCCGCTTTTTCCTCAAAACTAAAAATGCCAAAAAGTTTTCATTGATGGATATATAATCACTTATACATGTCAGATATGTACTTTTGGTGCCTTATCAGCAAACTGGTTGGGAGAAAATGCCCAAAAACATGCAAAGAAGTCACTTTCTGCCACTGTTTTGGACTAGGCGTTTCGCTTTTGGGAGTAACTTTGGGAAAATGTGTTTTTATCTGTATTGGAGAGTCCATTTTTCTTTCTTGAGGTGTCTCATGACAACTAGAAATCCTCATATTTCCATTTGTTCCTTTAGAGCTAGATTTGGAGCAGTGGAAGGCCCTCAAAAGTCCCTTCAAACCTTGGTGTTGCGCTTTTGCAGAGTGGCGATGTGATTTTTCCTATTAGTCCAGTTTTCGAGTTTTCTTTAGTCAATCTTAGTTTTTATGGTTTAATTCCTCTAGTTTCAAGTTGAATTGATGTAATAGAAGTTAAATGGGCTTGTTAGAGTCATTTTGATGTAATTTTGGATGTCATTGATGACGATCAGGTCAATCAAAGTCTAAAAGGATGGCTTGTTTTAACCTCCCTAGTCATTAGGTTTTTGTTGAGAAATTCATGTAAGTTGTTCCTACACTGAGGGATTCGACCCTTGAGAGAGGGGAATTTGTTTTTATTCTATATGTATGTGGTTTTCATTCAATATAAATGTTGGACATTAGAGAGTGGAAGTCTTGTAGCTTGTACTTCATCATTTTTACAGGAAATCAAAGGACAGTTTCAGCTATTATTCAGGAATTCTTATGGTGTGAGTTTGTGATTATGTTTTCCTTATGTTAAATATATATATGACTGATAAAATAGTCTCCTTAACATATCTTCGATATTCAGTGATATTCTTAAGAGGTCTTAAGTAGAATTATTTTGATTAAGCTTTGTTTTATTAGGAATCTCATGTTTGTGTATTTTGTCTTCTTGAGAAATGAATTCATGGTATACATGCTCATTTTGATCTTCTTGCTCATTCAACCCTACACTACATTTACCAACTCTTAATCTATAACAAAAGCATGCCTACCTTGCTCCTCTATATCTCTTGCAACTGAAACCTTTGATGTTTTGACCTAGTTCCCTGGTTTTCACTCCTGATCCAGCAAAATACCTAAAATTTTCAAACCCTAGAGCTGAACTATCTAGCTTAAAATCCATTATTGTACCATTAAAATCCTTGGTTGTGATTTCATAGAGAGATCCCTATTTGGTTTGGTACGGATAGCTACCAAACTAAAAGCTTGGTTTGAGGTTACCTCCGTCGATATCCTTTTAGCCTTGGGACATTGTGGAGGCTAACGAGGCTAAACGATCCTTCAAACAAATCTGATAACAACTTATTGAGCCAAACTAATTCCCGAAAAAACCTTGTTTGAAGCAACATATTCAACTTCAGCACTGCTCAAAGCAATTGTATCCTCCTTTCTTCTCATCCATGAAACCATGGATGATCCAAGGTTAAATAATCCACCTATTTTTCTTATTTTGTTTGTCTCACTACCACCCCAATCTAAATCTATATATCCTATAATATTGATTTCATTACCAGTATACCTAAGGTAGTGGTGTATAGTCCCTCATAAATATCTTAGGATATGCTTGGTTGCAATACAATTATCATGCTTTGACTCCATCTGAAATTGAATGAGGAAATTCACTACAAAAAAAATGGTTGGTCATCTATTTACCAAATACATCAAGGACCCAATCAATTGTATGTATAAAGTAGGATCCACTTGACTACACTTTGAATTCCACCACTTTTTCAAATTTGTAATCATTGAGTCATCATAGGCTTTCAATTCATTATGCCAAAATTTTGAAGTATCTTGATCACATACTTTACCCTAACCAGGATATATCTCTCTTAGATTCTACCATACTTCTAATCCAAAGTAATAATGCATAATCCCAACATCCTTCATATCGAACTCAGTTGTTAACTAATTCTTGCATTCATGAATTTGATGTTCCACACCTGTGAATAGTTACACATACAAGAGTATAATAATTGGTTCACCCTAGACCACCCTGATATATAGGTTAGAATCTGTAGTACTCTTGGTAAAACCAAGTCTCAATAGGTATGCATCCATTCATGCATATCAAAGACTCAGATGCTTGTTTTAAGCCATGTAGAGCCTTATTCAATCTGTAGACATAAGTCCCCCTCTAAATTATTTCAAATCCTTGACGTTTCTCAATGTAAACATCCTCGTCAGTAGTCCCATTTAGGAAATTTTTCTTGACATGCATTTGATTAATGTTCCATCCCATAGTAGATGCCAACGAAAAAAGCAATCTTATTGTTGTATACCTAGTTGTGGGAGCAAAGGTTTCTTCATAATCAAATACTTATTTTTGTGAAAATAATATTGCTATAAACCTTCCTTTGAATTTTTTGATGCTCCCATCTGCAATATGTTATATCTTGTAAATCCTTTTTGAAGTGATTATAGATTTGTCACTTGCTATAACACCCTATTCCCACATCTACCCAAGTAACCAGCCAATTGGGGCAAAACATGTGATGAGAGGCTACTAATATGAGATTCAACCTCCTATATGACCTTAAGGAAGTGGAACGGACATAAACACCAAAAACACACCTTACATTGCATCACTGACATCCCCAAGAGGAAACGCAACCTTCGAGGGCCCTGTTCCCTGAGGGGGAGCTGAATTTTAGCCACTTTTAGGCTGAGCCGTAGGCTTGTAAGAAAAAGGTAGCGGTTATAGACCCTATATTCGCGGACTAGCCTTGTCAAGGTACCAGCTAAGGCGCAAACAACTAATTTTTTGCTTGTAGATACGGGATTTGTGCCACATTTTCACCCCTGAGCCCAGGTCACTGTCCATAACTTCTTGTAAATTTAGGAGAGGGTAATTAACATTAAAACAAAGATATGGAAGCAATCACATGAACCAAAACTCATCTGACCCCACCCAACCATGACAGGCATTTTGTCAAACATGTCACAAACATAGCATCTACAGGCATAAACATCATATTTAAACAAAGGAGTTTCTTTCTAATCTGAGAATGGATAAGAAGCATTTCTCCCCTACATCATAAGCTATCATACAATAAATTTCACCATAGAAACATGGGATAATAATTTATAGTCAAAAACATGAATTAAGCCATACATCATCACTGATCGAATACTTGCTTATAACCAGCAAATTAACAACAATAATACCGTGAATAAAATAGCAATGAAATCCATACATAAACTAGTGTATTTTCATACCGAATACCAAAGAAATTATCTCTTCATTATTGAATGTAAAAACCAACCGGAGATGGGACTTCCACGTTCCACCTGACCATATATTGGTTGAGCCAAATCTACTTTAGCCAATCACCCCCATGCCATATTCTAATCATGAATGTGGGACTTAAACCGAAAAAACCAACTGGGGCATCTCGAGGCTAAACCACTTCGCCCTAATCAATCAACATGTCATAACTGGCTTTACCGTGATCTACCCCGATCACTAGGCCAACACAAGCATGGATATCACTGGATTCTCTCAGCCTACACAGTGAGGAATTTTCCTGTCCCCTAGTATCTCGGGCTTTACCGCAACCTGCAGTCTGAATTAGGGGTCACTATTCCCTAAATTGATACATACTCTTCAGGTTGTATTGTAATCCCAACTCGAGATTCCTAGGGCTGAAATGGAGAGTAAACCACCTCTAAGCTTTACTGTATATCCCGTCATTCACCGGTCGAGGATTCCTAGGCCCACCGAGGCAACACAATCCGAATTTACCGCAATCCACAGTCTGGCTCAAGGGTTACTAGGCCAGTGGTTTTTCCGTGATCCACAGTTCAGGGACCACTAGACCATGTGCTATATCAATTTGTAGATCCATCCCACTTAGCTTCGAATCCATCCAGCAATCCCACTAAACCAAACATGGTAACTCCACAACACCATGGCTATCCAAAAATGGCTAGGCTAGGTTGAATACACTATCACACTTGAAAAACCCATGCCAAGACAACAAATAACCACAGGTAATACCATGTATGCCAAATCTAGAAAGGAAAATACGCATGCAAATCGATACCTGCCAAGAATCTTGCTTTAGTTGCTTGATTCTTGCTCCTCCTTGATTGCTTCCTCCTTTTTCCTACTTTCTTGCCTTTCTTGCTCAAATGCCAAAGTGCTCCAAAAACTCGAAGTGTCCAAGAGTGATAGAGAGAGAGAGAGAGAGAATAATGAGAGAGCTCTAAAAATGCATGGCAAAAGGTACCAACTGATTCTCAGAATCCTTTTTATAGAATAGGCCTTTATTTTCTTCATTTTCCATTATTTTCCTTCAATTTCCTCCTCACATGCAACTTGTGACCTTTTACCTTCATTTTCTCCTAATTTCCATTATTTTCATAAATAAATGTGCCAAAAAAAAAATCCTCTTTACTGCCTTATCCATAGCCTTTTCCAATTTCCTTAGCCATAATAAACCAAATCAGCACCCCCTATGATGTTTTTCCCAGCATTCAGCTTGGAAGTCCCTTCAATCGTGGTTATTATTTTAACTTTCTTACATGAGTTTTTCACCAAGGTTGTTACAAAACCATCACCATTGGGGGACGATGTCCTCAGTGTTCAAATACGCATATACCTCAACAAAACCGCCAAAAAGTAACCATATTGCCCATGGATATTTATAACATATCTCTTTGCAGTATTTACAATGATCACCGTGTTGAAAAGAAAACCAACATGATATCATGACAACATAAAAACTCAAATGACATGGAATCATACCCCTTATTGGATATTTATAGCATAGTTGATGGTGGTATTTACATCCATATACATATGTACATACATCCAACCATCAAATCAAAACACATATGAAAACATCACCAAAACATATACCAAACAAAACCAACATCACACCAAAATTGCTTTGCCTCAACCAGAAAACAAGGAAGGATACATGGCCCGCGTCTAATCTTCCATCTCCCATGTAGCTTCATCAAGCCAAACGTGCTTCCATTGCACTATAACTTGCTTTATTGCTTAGTTTTGGAGCATGAACACCTTTTTCTACAATATACATGCAGGTTCCAGTAGGAATTCGCGATCTAGTTCCACCTGCAATACAGACCAGTAAATCACATTATCAGCAGATTTTAACATACTTTTTAAGCAATGATATATCAAAAACATCATGGAATTTCACTGTGGAAGGAAGTGCAAGTCCATAGGCCATTGGTCCAATCCTCTCAATGATCCTGAAGGGTCCGAAAAATCGTGGTGCCAACTTGGCACATGATCAGATCCGCAAGGAGCTCTTCTTGGGCTTGATACGCAAGTACACGTCGTCCCCAACCTGAAACTCCTTGAAAAACTTGTTCCTATCTACATAAATCTTCTGCCTACCCTACGCTACCTTCAAGTTCTTCTTGATCACATTCATTTCATGTTCCATATCTGCCAACATCTTTGGTCCAATCAGTACCTTGTTAACAGATCACTCCAACTTATAGAGTGTTGCAACTCCGCCTATACATAGCCTCAAATGGACTCATCCTCAATGACGCTTGGTACCCATTGTTGTACACGAACTCTACCAATGGAATATATTCTTCCCACTTGCAATATTTATGCATCACATTTCAACATATCCTCTAGTATCATGTTGACCCTCTTTGTCTGCCCATTTGTTTGCAAATGATAATCTGTGTTGAAGTCCAACTCGATACCCAAACCTACAAACAACTCCTTCCAAAACTTGGAAGTGAACTTTTCATCCCTGTCAGACACAATCTTCTTCAGAACCCTATGCAATATGACTATGTCTCAGATAAAGACATGTGCTACATCACTATCCGAGTATGTAGTCTTCACTGGTATGAAATGTCCAACCTTTTTCAACATGTACACAACAATGATAATAGAATCATGTTGCCTAGTTGTCTTAGGAAAACCTGTGATGAAGTCCATGGAAATGACCTCCCATTTCCACTCTGGAATCGCAATTGGTTGTAGCAACCCACCCGGATTTTTACACTCTGCCTTAACCATCTAAAAATCTAAACATCTGACTACAAACTATGCCACATCCCTATTTAGATTCGGACAATAATAGAATCGCTTCACTGCAATCAAAGTCTTCTGGTAACCTGGGTGACCTAAATATGGTTTCACATGAAACTCCCTCAAGATCACTTTCTTGAGCTCACTGTTGTCTTGTACATATATACTATCTCGAAATATGACCAATCCAGCTGCAGTAAGGGGATAGTCCAAATCATGTACACGTGTACCTGAACCTATACCACCTGTACCTATACCTACACCTGCGTAAGTACCAACACCTATGCCTATACCTGTACCAACACCTGTGCCTATACCTGTACCAACACTCGCACATGTACTTGTACTAACACCTGTGCCTATACTTGTACCAACACTCGTACATGTACCTATACCAACACCTGTACTTGTACATGTACCAACACCTATACATCTACATGTACCTTGCTGCAACCTTTCCACAATATCCATATACCTATGATCCTGTTGACTTGCTTGCAAGATCCTATCATGTAAGTCTATCCCATAGGATCTCATCGTTGCTAAGTGATTTACCTATACCTTCTTGCTAAGAGCATCTGTGACCCTGTTCTCCTTTCCCTTGATGTACCTGATCTCGAAGTCAAACTCACTGATCGTGGCTAAACATCTAGCCTGCCTGGAATTCAGATTCGGCTGGTCAAACAAGTACCTCAACCTAATGTTATCACTCATAAGTACAAACCGCCTGCCAAGAAGGTAGTGCCTCCACATATTCAGTGCATGAATGATCATTGCTAGCTCAAGATCATGTGTCAGATAGTTCTGATCATGTTCATTTAGCTTCTATGACTCATAGCATACCACTTTTCCATCTTGCATAAGGACTCCTCCAATTCCTCTCTTCCAAGCATATGTGCACACTACAAACTCCTTGTTTGGATCTGAAATCTTTAGCACTGGAGCATGTGTCAACAACTGCTTAAGCTGCTCAAAACTAGCCTCGCACTCCTCTATCCAGACAAATTTCTTACCTTTCCTCTGCAATGATGTAATCGGATAAGAAATATGTGAGAATTTCCTGATGAACCTCTTGTAGTATCCTACCAATCCCATGAATGATCTCACCTCATCTACATTCTTAGGAGCTACCCACTCCATGATGGCCCTTATCTTCTCTGGATCTACTACAATGTCTTCCTTGGAGACAACATGTCCCAAGTAGTGTACCTCAGTCTGAAAGCAACTACATTTTCTAAGCTTAGCATACAATTGATTCTCTCTCAACATCCTCAATAATACTACCAAATGATCTGCATGCTCTTCCTCATTTTTAGAATACACCAATATATCATCAATGAAAACAATTACAAACTTGTCCAGGTAAGGACACAACACACTATTCATCAAACATATGAATGTAGTTGGGGCATTAGTCGAACCGAATGGAACTACAACAAACTCATAATGCACGTACCTGATCCTGAATGCGGTCTTGTAGATGTCCTGCTCTTTTATCTGTACCTAATGATATCCCGATCTCAAGTCGATCTTAGAGAACAATGTTGATCCCTTCAGTTGATCAAAAAAATCATCGGTCCTCGGTAGTGGGTACCTGTTATTGATGTTCACTATGTTCAGCTACCTATATTCAATGCATAGTCTACGAGTACCATCGTTATTCTTCACAAACAACACCGGTGCACCCCATGGTGATACACTTGATCTAATGTACCCTATTTCCAACATTTCCTTCAACTGTAATTTTAACTCTACCAACTCTAGTGTACTCATCCTGTAAGGTTCTTTTGATGTTGGAGCTTCCCCTGGAACTAACTCAATGGAAAATTCTACCTCTCTATGTGGTGGCAACTCTTAAATATATCCTAGAAATACATCCTGAAACTGCTGGAAAACTGGATACCTGTTCAACACCTCTGAATCCTCAATTTCTTTACCTTTATCACTAGATATATGAACTGAAAATAGCACACATCCTTTCCTGCGACTGCGCTAAGCCTGCATAGCTATCACCATCCTAACTGATGTGGCTTTCTTCTTTCCTTGTAAGACTCTTGGTTCTCCATTGTCATCCAAGCATTCGATAGCTTTATCATAGCAATCTACCTTGTTGCTATGAAGATATAACCAATCCATACCCAATAGCATATTGTAGGAACCCAATGGAAATATGTTCAAGTGTGTTTTTGTAGGCGTACTGTTCATCTCAAATGCACAAGCTCTTGCCCAATGGTGAAATCTTCTCTTCATACATGTGGCTAATTGCACTAACCAAGATTCAACATGCATTTCCTAACTGAAACCACACTTATCCACCAAGTCAGGATTCAGGATCAATCAAAATAGAAATAAATTTATCACAAAGCTTACCTCCATCTCGATGATAGAAGCTTGGTGATCTGCCTGACTATTTTCCAATGTTGCATAAATGCGAGGAATGCTCCACCCAACGTCCCCAATAGTTTGTGCCTCTTGTGAAATGTATATCCTAGGCCTACCTCCCTGATTCTGTGGGAAATCCCTCTTAATATTCTCCTCACCGCATGTCCAACACTCCAACCATCCCATACCACTACCCCCATGTTGTTACTATGATCTATATTGTTTTGTGGAATAGGTCTTTGTCCAGCTGCATTAAAATTCTTTTGTGGTGCCACATTTTTTTTCTCATCTGCATGTTGAGGCTAGGCTCACCATACTCAATCTTATCTTTAAATAATAATGGCAAACCACTAACAAATATTTGAACCTTATCCTTCTCATTAGTAAGATATCGCACATACCTCAATATCTCCAAGAACTTCGTGGTGTAATCTTCATATGTCATAGATCCCATTCTTAGCTCATAGAAAAATTTGGCCTTACTATCATAATACCTCTCTAACAAGTAATTCTTCTTGAAAATATTATTTAACTCATGCCAACTCAAGTCCTTTTATCTGATGTCTTTGACTCGCTTCACATCTCCCCACCATATTTCTAGTTTACCTTTCAAACTGAAGATAGAAATTATGGCCTTCATGTTATCATTGTCCTCATGCAACTCAAATAATTTGTTCATACCAAGTATTCAAGCCTTTGCGTCTTCTCGTTTCTTCAAGTCTCCATTAAAAGTAAGTGTTTTGGCTTTCTTAAATTTATCTGGCAAGTAGCCCCTGTCGCTCCTTCTATAAGGATGATATCGATGACGATCATGATGTCTATCTGAACCATAACTGGAATGATACCTATACTCATCACCCTGCCTATCTAGAGTGTCCAACCACCTGCCATCTTTGACTGTTTCTGATCTATCTGACCTGTGCCTACCAGGGACCCACTACCATATGCCCCATTGGTTCTATTCTTGTGTCCATAACTGATGTGTAATGTCCCTTATTTCTGCAAATTTGACAAGCTCTAAAGAAGTATTTCATTCACCTTTACTCATTTTTCTTATGCCTGTATGATCCTATCATTGTCTTCCTTACAACAACTTATTTCTCCTTTAGGCTTCTCAATGTGTCTGCCAAATCAGATGGGTGCCCACCATGTTGCTCATATGACTCATAGGGAGAGTCATTGTAGTCTACCACCTTTCTATCCATGTTGATCTTTCTTCCTGCCAAGTATAATATGTTAGCTAAACCAAATAACAATAAACCAATGTAACTTAGTGTATTTTGGGAGGATACTTCCTGCAAGATCAACCAATCAGCGTAATACATGTACAGATATAATCATGATAGCATGTAAACATGTAATTTCTAGGCATATAAACATATAAATGTCATTATAGTTGGAGTCCAATCGCCCATGCATGACCATACCAAATGCACACCAATTCAAACTTGACCATACACAATAACAAGCATGAACCATTCATGAACATAAGGGACATATAGCCCAACATGACCGACCCGTGCACATTCAACATATAGCACTACACATGCAAGAACACACATACAATACACAAGCATGACCCATTTATGACCTAATCATAAACTAGTAATGCACACACAATACATACAACATGTAAACAAGATTGTGTGCATAATACATGAACAAGAACAACACACCATCAGTCACACATTCTTGACAACATGTTGACAATAACATCATCATCACTTCCATGGTGACAACACTGCCACCATGGCCAACACAATGTGGATGCAACAAACACATACAGCATAGGTATGAAAACACATAAGAAATCACACAAAAGCTTGACCAACACATTACCCATCAAGTCCAAAAGTTGAACCATGCTCTCATACCACTATGTAACACCCTCTTCCCACATCTACCCAAGTAACCGGCCAACTAGGGTAAACATGTGACAAGAGGCTACTAATATGAGATTCAACCTCCTAGATAACCTTAAGTAAGTGGAACCGATGGAAACACCAAAAACACACCTTACACTGCATCACTAACATCCCCAGGAGGTAACCCAACCTTCCAGGGCCCTATTCCCTGAGGGGGAACTAATTTTTAGCCACTTTGAGGCTGAGCCGCGGGCTTGTAAGGGAAAGGTAGAGGTTATGGACCCTATAGCCTCGGGCTAGCCTTGTCAAGGTAGTGGATAATGCCCAAACAATGAATTTTCCACTTGTAGCTCTGGGATCTATGCCACATTTTTAGCCCCTGAGTCCAGGTCACTACCCAGAACTTCATGTAACTTCGGGAGAGGGTAATTAAAATTAAAAAAAAAAACATATGGAAGCAATCACATCAATTGGAACTCATCTGACCCCACCCATCCATGACAGGCATTTCATCAAACATGTCACAAACATAGAATCTATAGGCATAAACAACATATTTAAACAAAGGGGTCTCATTCTTATCTGCAAATGGCTAAGAGTCATTTCTCCCCTACATCATAAGCTATAATACAATCAATTTCACCATAGATACAAGGGATAATCATTTACAGGCAAAAACATGAATAGAGCCATACATCATCATTAATTGAATACTAGCTTATAACCATCAAATTAACAACAGGAATACCATGGATACAATATAAATTCAATCCATACATAAACTAGTATATTTTCATATTGAATACTGAAGAAATGATTTCTTCATTACTAAATGTAAAAACCAACCGGAGATGGGACTTCCACGTATCACCTGACCATAGATTGGTTGAGCCAAATCTACTTCATCCAATCATCCTCGTGCCATATTCCAAGCATTAATGTGGGAATTAAACCAAAATAACCAACCAAGGAATCTCGAGGCTAAACCACCTCATCCTCATCAATAAACATGTCATAACTGGCTTTACCATGATCTACCTCGATCACTAGTCCAACATAAGCATGGATATCACCAAATTATCTCCGCCTACACTGTGAGGAATTTTCCTGTCTCCTAGTCTCTCAGTATTTACTGCAACCCACAGTCTGAATCAGGGGTCACTAGGCCCTAAACTGAGACATACTCTCCAGGCTTTATCGCAATCCCAACCCAGGATTCCTAAGCCTGAAATGGAGTGTACACCACCTCTAGGCTTTACCGTATATCCTGCCATTCACCGGTCAATGATTCCTACGAGGCAACACAATCTTGTCTTTACCTCAACCCACATTCTGGCTCGGGGACACTAGGCCATGTGCTATATCAATTCGGAGATCCACCCCACTCAACTTTGAATCCATCCGGAAATCCAGCGAAACCAAATATGGTAACTCCACAACACCATTGTTGTGAAACCAGCTCCAAAAATAGAATAAAAGAGATATCAACGCCTTTGAAATAAGCCACTTCGAGGGGGAAACCTCCAATACATTACATGAATGAACAATTCCTGGATGATACAAATTACAAAACCTCCTTTCTATATATAGGAGTCCATGGGGCCACAATGTAATCCTAGCCGACCTAACAATAATAATTTAAGGGCACAATAATAACAATATGGGGGTTACAGGGGTACAATAATAACAATAAGGGGCTTACACTAACAACAATAAGGGACTATACTAGTAATATAGGGACCTAACATGCCCCTCTCCTTCAAAAAAGTGTTGTCCTCAACGCTTGAGTAGCTCTGGGTGCTTTTGTATAAAATTCTCATCCTCCCATGTAGAATCTTCAGTGGTTAAGTTCTTCCACTTGATGAGATATTCTGAAATTGATCGATTCCGTAGTTGTCGAGTTCTTGTTTCCGTGACCGCTTCCGGTTCCAATATGATTTTTCCTTCCTCATCAAGTTATGGCAATATTGTTTGAACTGGAAGATTTTCACCTATAACCTTCTTTAAGCATGAAACATGGAAAACTGGATGTACTCGCGAAGAAGCAGGAAGCTCCAATTTGTATGCCATAGTACCAATCTTTTGCAACACCTTGTAAGGACCATAGTACTTTGGCGATAAGTTATTATCCTTCTTAGCTTGCTTGAGGGACATTTGTTTGTATGGTTGTAGCCGTAAAAATACCCAATCTCCTACATCAAAACTTCTCTCGCTGCGATGTTGATCTGCCTGTTGTTTCATTCGATTTTGTGCCAAATTCGGGTTATCCTTTAAGAGTTGGAGAACTTCTTGCTGATGCTCGATGTGATCTTCCACTGCTTGAACCTTCGAATTTTCCCTTAAAGATGATGTGATCGATGGTGGATGATATCCATAAAGTGCCATAAATGGAGTCATTTTTGCTGCAGTATGGAAGGAAGTGTTATACCACCATTCAGCGAGAGGTAACCACTTGACCCATTGTGTTTGTTTATCGGATACAAAACAACGAAGATATCCTTCCAAACATTTATTTACTATCTCAGTTTGACCATCAGATTGAGGATGATAAGATGAGCTATGAGCTAATTGAGTACCCAAACAAGAAAATAACTTCATCCAAAAATTTCCAGTAAAAATGGGATCTCTGTCGCTCACAATAACCCTTGGGTTTCCATGTAGCTTTTGAATTGTGTCCATAAATGTAGTAGCAACTGTACTTGCTTTAAATGGGAGATAATGGACAAAAGTGTGCATACTTGGTAAGTCTATCAACTACCACCATGATGACACTCTTTCCTTCAGACTTAGGTAAACATGTGATAAAATCCATTGAAATCTCCTCCCAACATTGACTTGGAATGGATAAAGGTTTTAGAAGACCCGGAGTCTTAATTTTCTCAACTTTATTCTGCTGGAAAATAAAACATTCTGCCAAAAACTTTTGAATATCAGATTTAAGGCTATCCCGAAAAAAGTTCTTTCTTCACCCTGTGGTAAGTTTTTAAAAATCCTGAGTGTCCTCCTAAAGGAGAAGTGTGCAATTCCAAAAGAATCTTTTGTTTTAGTTGGGAATTCTTACAAAGATATAAGCGACCTTTGTACCATAAGGAATCATTTTTCCAATTAAATGTATCAGATGTACTAGGATCTTGCTGCAACTTTTGAATGAGTGTCCATACATCTTTGTCCTTCTTCCATTCATCTCTTGCTTCGGTTATCCAATCTGGTTGGATAATAGAAATGGCACAAAGCAATGCTTCCACCTCTTAATTCTTTCTTGAGAGTGCATCTGCAACAACATTTAGCTTCCCTTTTTTGTAGATTATTTCAAAGTCATAACCCAACATCTTTGTGACCCATTTTTGCTGCTCTTCTGAAGATAGTCTTTGTTCCAAAAGTGTTTAAGACTATCATGATCAGTTTTTACCTTGAAGTGTCTTCCCATTAGGTAAGTTCGTCATTTCTTTAGTGCATGCAGTATTGCTAACATTTATTTCTCATAAATAGCCTTCTGTAAATACTTTCCTTTGATTATACGACTTTTAAAATTAATGGGTCTTCCTTCTTGCATTAAAACAGCACCAATTCCATTTCCTGAGGCATCACATTCCACAATAAAGGTTTTTGTGAAGTATGGCATAGCTAAGACCGGTGGTAGGCACATTGACTCTTTAAGATGTTCAAAGGCCTTAGTTGCTTCAGGAGTCCATGAAAATCCATCTTTCTTCAATAATTTTGTTAGAGGTGTTGCTATTCTCCCATAATTCTTAAAAAACTTGCGATAATACCCTGTTAACCCGAGAAATCCTCGCAACTGCTTTATGGTTGTGGGGACTTTCCATTCCTTAATGGCTTTAATTTTGTTAGGGTCTACTTTAACACCCTCGTGAGATACAATATGACCCGGATATTCCACCTCTTGTACTCCAAAGAAACATTTGGATTTTTTTGCATATAATTGTTTCTCCTGCAATAGTTTGAGCACCCTGTCAACATGTTCAACATGATCCTTCCAAGACCTGCTGTAGATTAGTATATCATCAAAAAATACTAGCACAAATTTCCTAAGGAAGGGTTTGAAAATGGAATTCATCAACCCTTGAAATGTAGAAGGTGCATTGGTAAGGCCAAAAGGCATGACCAAAAATTCATAATGACCCTCATGAGTTCGAAACGTTGTTTTTGGAATATCTTCAGTCTTCATTCTAATTTGATGATATCCTGAACGAAGATTCAACTTGGTAAAATAAATTGCTCCATGTAATTCATCCAATAATTCATCAATCACAGGAATGGGAAATTTGTCTTTAATGGTGAGCTTATTGAGCTCCCTATAATACGGACACATTCGCCATGATCCATCCTTCTTGTGTACCAATACTACAGGAGCAGAGAAAGAACTTTGACTGGGTTGAATTATACCGGCCTCTAACATTTCTGCAATCATACGTTCAATTTCGCTCTTTTGGAAGTAAGGATATCTATAAGGCCTGATGTTTGGAGGAACACTTCCTGGAATCAAATGAATAGCATGATCATCATCATGAATAGGTGGGAGTCCTTTGGGAGTTTCAAACACCTTGGAATGATTGTCCAAGACTTGTTGGAGATCTGCAGAAATAGATGATTTTGATGTTGGAACTTCTAGTGAGCATAATTGTGCAATTACGCCTTATTGTTCTTTCTTTAGAAGCTTTTTCATGACATTAGAGCTTATTATCTTTCTCGGCTTCCCCGCAATACCCCGTAATTCGACTTCCTTTCCTTTTGAAAAAAATTTCAAGAAAAGTTCTTGAAAATTAAAAGCTACCGTCCCCAAAGATTGTAACCATTGTACTCCTAGTACAACATCAGCACCTCCCATAGGAATGGAAAGCATTGGACTAGTCAATACATATTCCCCATGGTTAGCTTGATATTATGGCATTTCCCAGAGCAATTTATAGTTCCTCCATTTGCAACCATCACTTGACATTCTGGTGCTGGGTATAGGAAACAATTTAATTCCTTGGCTACCTTACAATAAATAAAATTATGGGTGCTACCTGAATCAATCAACACTATTACCTTTTTCTTCTTGATATGTCCTTCTATCTTGAGAGTTTGAGGAGTGGTAATTCCTGCCAATGTATTACATGATATGGTCGGACTCATTTCTTCCTCTTCTAGGGTTGGTTCCTGGTGTATATCCTCTTCTTGTTCATTTTCTTCTTCCTCTTCACAATCTATGTAAAATAATTTCTTCTCAGCATACTTATGACCTTTAGTGTATTTTCTATCACAACTGTAGCAAAGCCCTTTTGCTCTTTTTTCTTCCAATTGTTGTGGTGTCAACCTTGTAGGTTGTGGAGATCTAGGAGTAGCAACACTTCCCTCTTTATAGAAGTGAGTGGTAGGCTTCCTTGTCGCCATAATTTTACATTCAATTTTTCTTGCCAACCTGAATGCCTTCTCCAATGAATCAAGTTCCAAAACGCGAACTTCATGTTGGATGTTATCCTTTAAAGTGCCTATGAAGAGATCAATCCTGTGTTCCTCTGGAATATCAGTTACCCTTATATTCAATTTTTGGAAGTCCTCAATGTGCTGCCCCACTAAACCCCTTTGTTTGAGATTTATCAATTGGCTAAAGAAGGTGTTGCTCTTTGTATCCTCATAATGTGCTATCATTTCCTCCATAAAAATTGACCAAGTGACAATTTTTTTACGCGAGCAAAGCCATCGATACCATACAAATGTATTTTTTTCTAAATGTAAAGTTGCAATGCGCACCTTTTGTGTGTTTTGCACATTATTGAGATCAAAATATTGCTCCATCTGTAGTATCCATGTTACAGGATCCTTTCCATCAAACTTTCTCATATCCATTTTTGGAATATGCTGGTTCTTCCCGCCAACATTAGAGCTTATGAAATCACAATTAACATTTATTTTTTTCTCATCATTGGTTTCCTCTACTATCTTTTCACCATTAGGAAACATTTTTTGTATCAACTTTGTCAAACCTTCCATGTTTGCTTTTAGATCATTCTTCATGTTTTCCATTTTTTTATCGATCTTATCTTCCATGTCATCCATCCTAGATTCCATGCCAGCTTCCATGCCATCTATCTTAGCTTTTGTGCCATTCTTCAAACCATCCATCTTAGATTCCACATCTTTCTTCAAACCATCCATCTTAGTTTCCATGCCTTTCTTCAAAACTTCCATTTCATTTTTTGTTGCTCTTTGCGAGAGCGAAATTTGTTGCACTTGCTCTTGTAAATTTGATATGTCATGTTGCCATTATTCATCTTCATGAGTCATAGTAGAGCATTCTAAATGCTTAATGGGTGTTGAATTATTTTTAGGAGGCATTTCAGAACCCAATACTGAAATATATTCTACAATATGCCCTTGGAATCAATTCAACTTGATTCTTCAAACAAGACTTATGCAATTCGGAAAAAAAAATAATAATAATAATAATAAAAAAATAAAAAAAATACACACCTTTTACTTGCTTTTGAGGAGCTCGATATTGAAATTGACTTATCTCTATACTTGCAGATCCTCAATATCCAAAATTTGGCCCTGCAGTATTCCTCTGAAGCTTCTTTCAAATGCCACAGGCCTGACTTGATTTGTATTCTTCAAGGCAACGTTATGTCCAATCTCCCACAATGACCTAATTATGGACTAGTTCAGTAGAGAGAACTTGTACGACTTGCCACATGTCACTGTTTGCTCCTTTGGCTCTGCAATTTATAGAAAGGAAACTACAGTCCTGTACTTCTAGTCACTTTTTACATAATTTCAATATGATGCTCAGAGAGAGAGTTATGAAGATTTTCCCACGATCACCTCTTTGAGATGAAATTCGGGAGCTTGAAAAAGACCTAACTTCCACAGATCATATCTCTGAAAATATTGTGAACCAAGCTCTGAAATTTTTCGATGCTGTTCCTTAGGATTTTTACTTCGCTCTTTAAAAATTCCAGCTTCTAAACCTTCATATAAAAACAGTTATAGCGAAAATTCTGCGATGACCTGTTTAAGTGAAATTCAGGAGCCTACAAACAATCCCTAACTTCAACAGATCATATCTCCGAAAATATTGTGAACCAAGTTCTGAAATTTTGCGACGATGTTCCTCCATATTTCAGCTTCGCACTCTAAAAATTTCAGCTTCTGAACCTTCTCAAAAAAAAAATTATAGTGAAAATTCCACGATGACCTATTTGGAGCTACAAAACCCTAGAATCCAAAGCTCTGATACCAAATGTTGTGAAACCAGCTCCAAAATAGAAGAAAAGAGATATCAATGCCTTAGAAATAAACCACTTCGAGGGGGAAACTTCCAATACATTACATGAATGAACAATTCTTGGATGATACAAATTATAAAACCTCCTTTCTATATATAGGATTCCATGGGGCCACAATGTAATCTTAGTGGGGCCACAATGTAATCCTAGTCGACCTAACAATAATAATTTAAGGGCACAATAATAACAATATGGGGGTTACAAGGGTACAATAATAACAATAAGGGGGTTACACTAACAACAATAAGGGACTATACTAGTAATATAGGGACCTAACAACTCAACTTTGAATCCATCCGGAAATCTAGCTAAACCAAATATCGTAACTCCACAACACCATGGCTACCCAGAAATGGCAAGGTTAGGTTGAATACATTGTCACAGCTGGAAAAACCCATGCTAAGACAACAAATAACCACATGCAATACCATGCATGGTAAATCTAGCAAAGAAAATGCACATGAAAATCAATACATGCCGAGAATCCTGTTGTAGCTACATGATTCCTAATCCTCCTTGCTTGATTCCTCCTTTTTACTGCTTTCTTGCCTTTCTTGCTCAAATGCCAAAGTTCTCCAAAAACTCTAATTGTCCAAGAGTGAGAGAGAGAGAGAGAGAGAGAGATAATAATGAGAGAGCTCCAAAAATGCATTGATAAAAGGTACCAACTGATCCTCAAAAGCCTTTTTATAGAATAGGCCTCTATTTTCTTCATTTTCCATTATTCTCCTTAAATTTCCTCCTCACATGCAACCTGTGACCTTTTATCTTCCTTTTCTCCTAATTTTCATTATTTTCATAAATAAATGTGCCAAAATTACTTTTTTCCTCTTTAATGCCTTAGCCATAGCCTTCGCCAATTTCCTTAGCCATAATAAACTAAATCAACACCTCCTAGGATGTTTTCCCCAACATTCAGCTTGGAATAAGTGTACCATCAACCATGGTTATTATTTTAACTTTATTACATGAGTTTTTCGCCATTTTTTTTACACTTGCCCCAACGACAATCTCCCAGACATCATTCTTCATTATGGACAGGCATTATTCTTGCATAACATTCCTCCACTCTTGATCTTTAGTTGCATATTTATAGGAGGAAGGTTTTGCTTCAATAATCCTTGCATGTATACAACATGCCCTTAGTACCTTTTTGGTATTTTACTTTCCCTGGAGGTCTCTGATGTTGTATGTCCTTCTGCTTCTTGAAGAGTTGTTTTCAACCATATAGGCCTCTTCTGATTTTTTGGGATGACTACTTGTTGTATAGGTTCAAAAGGACCTTCAACATTTTCTTGAGTGCATGTTTGATCTTGACTATCATTTTCCCTAGAGATATACTCAAAAATAGGTATCTCTTCTTCATCAGAGTTAACTGGAACATCCTTTGATTTCTTGTAAGCAATGTTTTCATCAAAGATGACATCCTCCTTACTTCAATTTGACGATCCTCCTTAACATATATTTTATACGCCTTTGATGATGAAGCACTATACCCAAAAAATATGCCCTTTAAACTGGTAGGATCCAACTTCTTTCTCTTTTCCTTAGCTACATGAATATACAAAGGACACCCAAATATTTGAAGATGATCCACACTTGGATTCTTTCCTATAAATGCTTCTTCCATATTCATATTGTTGAGAATCCTATGAGGAATTCAATTCTGCAAGAAGATATTTATCATACATTCCTCTCCCCATAGGAATTGAGGGAGATCTTAATCATGTAGCATAGCCCTAACAAATTCCTCAATAGTTCAATTCTTCCTTTTTTCCACACCATTTTGTTTAGGATTATAAGGAACTATAAGCTCCCTCTTAATCCCTACTTATTTGCAGAAAGATAGTAATCCCTTGGAGGTGTATTCTCCACCATTTTCGAACCTAGAGACTTGAAATTTTTAAATTATTTTCCTTATATTCATAATTACTAGTGATGTTAGTTGGACTTTAATTTTTTCTTTAGTTTTGTTCATTGAGAAATTACAGAAACAATAAAGATCATAAGATATAGAGTACACAAGATATAGGCTCCAAGTTAGGGAAAAACCCCTCTAAGGGGAAAACCCAGAAAATGCTTCTCTTCTTCTTTAGAATATGCTTATAAAAGATACATCCAAGACCCAAAGACCAAAGACAACAAGCCCTCCAAGCCCAGGCTAGCCCCTAGCAAGATCTTCCTTGAGACAACTTCCAAAACTTCGATATTGCTTCTTTGATGCTACAACTTCAACACCTGAAAGAGAATTTTGGCCCTACAATTTCATCCTCCTACAAATGCTTTATAATTTTGGCCTCCTGCAGCTAGCAGCTTCATAAACTCTAGTGATACAAGGAAAGAGATTCTTTGACATACTTCAACTTTTTCTTCTCTTCTTTGTCCTGCCATATACTCTTCTTCACCTTCTCTATTTCAGATCGAACTTGCTTGATATGAGTGACCAAATGAGTCAAGATTCACTCCTTTATATAGCCTTTCTTGAGGGTTGAAATCCCTCCCTTTAGGCTAACTTGATCTAATCCTTGGGCTGACTTGTTCTTGGGATTATCCATGCCTTTTTATTGACAAAATAAATATTTTTCTTCATTACAATGAGTCCAAATGGGACTATGACACATGACCAGTATTATTCTTTATCCTAGAAAGACCTAGAAGACCTAAAAGCACGAAGAACATGCTTTTGACTCAAACTTGAGTATCAAACCCATACTCCAAAATAAATTATTATTTATTTTTCTTCATTTTTCTTTATTTATAAAGAATATACAATGTCATGATTATAATTACATCATAATGAAGACAGAACTTAGTTACAATTTTTGACAATCATTTCCATTTTAGGATTTATGAATAGTATCTTCCACGAACTATCTTTGAATCTTTGGCATTTGAACTAGTTTTCACTAGTTATGGGTAACTCATTTTATTTTGCTAAAAATGTTTATGTAATATTCAATCTGTTGTCATCAATTTCAGCTTCAACTCCATGAAATTATCTTGAAAATTCTCTGGTTACCTCTACTTCATGTCCCTGAAATTTCTCGAAAAACTTAAGTCATGCTACCTTTTGTAGTAATTTCTTGCATTTAATATAAGCTTCCAAAAAATCCCCCCTAACTAGTTTAGTTCTGACGACAATGGCCATAATCATTGCTTAGGAATTATGGGTTTTGAAATGTTACTTCTCATTCATTGTTGCAAGTGGTGGAATGATATGAGGAACGATGATAATATGATAAAAAAAATTATGAAAATGGTGCATGGAGATAGGAAGGTGTCAGATAATATATGGTATTTTTAGTGATGGAATAATAATGGAGAATTCCTCCAATCCCTTATAATCATTATTTGAATGATTGTTGAAATCAATAAGGTGATTTTGGGATTGGTTTTTTATGACATGGTTAATGATAATCAAATATGGAAAATTGTAATATTATGATACAGTTGCTATTATTTATTAATGAGGAGTATTTTTATAATAGTTCCTAGTTTGAGCTTAGGTTATAAAAATATGTCCATTAACCTATGTTCTATAGTTTTTCTATAATAAAAACAAACAAAATGTTTACCTTTGTTACCTTTGCCAAGTTGAATGTTCTTTTAAATAGGTCATTTCAAGATGTGTTATTATTGGAGTTGAACTTTTATTTCCGTTGCTTGATTTTTGAAGAATTGGATGGATACCAAAATTGTCTTTAGCTACAGAAAATCGAAAAACTAATAAAATTTGTGGTAAATCATTCTACTTCATTCTAAACTAAAATATGATGCATATCTTAAAAGATTAGTCTTCAAATGTTGTTGTTGTTGATTATTCTGATCTTCTAAAGAGAAATAAAAGTCTACATGCTAGAAATGTAGACTTCAAAAGTTTAATTTTCAAGAAATTTAAAAAGGAGAATCCTAACTACCAAAAACTAGTTTTGAATTGGGATTCTATGTATAATTATGCCAATACCGTGGTTTTCATAACTATACTTTTATTATTATTATTTGAAATTTGAAGAATAAAAATTTAATTGAGTTTGGTGGAAAAGGAGAAGGAGAATGATCTCCTTTTCACCAACTCCATTCCTAAACATTGCTACAAAATTTGAATAAACACTTCTCCTGATAGGGGTTTATGATATAATTTTAATCTATTCCCATTAACAAGAAAAGTAACACCTTCTTCATCAATAGTTTTGATTCTAACTGGTCCATTCTCATACACTACTTCTATTTCATATGGACCTAACCAGTGTGTTTGAAACTTTCCTTGAAAATATTTAAACTTTGAATCAAATAAGAAAGCCTAATATCCTCATTTAAACTTCTTCATCTTGATGAACTTGTCATATCACTTTATTCTTTGTTGATGGATGTTATTAGTTCTCTGAATGTCATCTTCTTGTATTTCATCTAGTTCATTTAACTATGTCAACAATTTCTTTTGTGTTTCTAAGAGATTCAACCCCAATCTTGTTGTTGTTCTGAAGGTCTCCACTTAGAACTCTCTGGGAAGACAAACTAGTTTTCCATAAACAAGTTCATATGGTGTATGTCCAGTGGCATTCTTCCATGTAGCCTAGTATGCCTATGGTGTTTCTGGAAGGATATTTTTCCAAGCTTTCAAATGTAGATGAACTATCTTGGTTAAAATAGCTTCAAGAAGTTTGTTTGTTGACTCCACCTGTACATTGGCTTGTGGTGATATGGAGTAGACTTTGATGCTCTATTTTATATTTATCCATACTTTTGGACAAGCTTGTATGTAAAATTTATAGGTTTATCTATAACAATTTCTATTGGGACACCAAAACGAGTGAATATATCCTCAAAAAGGAATGTTACAACAACATTTTTAGTAGCAAAAATTAAAGGTTTAGATTCAACCCATTTTGTTACATAATAAGTACAAATAATAATATACCTTCTCTTCCCGGATGCTAGATTAATTGGACCTACAAAATATAGAGCCCATTTTTCAAATGGGTCTACAAGTACCTGAGGTTACATAGGTATCTCGTCTATTTGAACTGGTCTTCCCATTCTCTAACAATTGTCACATATTTTGACATATTGTCTGGCATCCTTGAAAAGGGTAGGTAAATAATATCAACAAAGAATAACTTTGTATGCAGTGCTTTATCAGCAAAATGACCTCCACATGGCTCATCATGGCAATCTTTTAATATGTATGGTTCTTCTCTTCTCTTACATACCTTCTAACGATCAAGTCAGGTATAGTTCAAAAAAGTTCTTTTTCTATCCAAGTGAAAAGTGGATTGAGTTTGAAAACTCTTTGTTCCACTTTGGCTGATAATTGTGGTTGTAATTTTCTTCTTGCCAAATAGCTAGCAAGATTTGCAAACCAAGGAGATTTAGTAGAAATTGCAAAAAGATGTTCATTAGGAAAATTATCTTCTACAGGAATTATTGTATTGTCATTTTGGATTCTAGAAAGATTTCAACAACTATGTCCTCCTTTCCAAGTTTATCCAATATAGTGATGTTGAATTCATGTAATAACAAAATCCATCTAGTAATCCTGCCATTAGTTATTGGTTTGTTAATTAAATATCTAATTGTAGAATTATCAGTATGAACAAAGGTTTCATACCCAGTGATGTAGTTTCTGAATTTATTAATGGCTTGGACTATTGTTAAAAACTCTTTTTTAGTAACTATCTAATTCAATTTTGCAAGAGTTAAATTTTTACTTATATAATAAATGGAATAAGGATTTTGTTTATCATTTTGTCCAAGTACAACCCATAGAATTGTATTAGAAGCATCTGTAGAGATATGAAATGGGAGGGACCAATTTGGCCCTCTTAGCATAGGTGCTTCAGAAAACTTTTTGTTTTAAATAATCAAAAGCTAATTGACATGAAGAATTCCAATAAAATTCACAATATTTAATAAGAAACTTCAAAAGTGGTGAAGCTACTCTTTTATAGTAGCCTGCATATCCAAGGAAACTTCTTACATCCTTCTAGTAATTAGGTATTGAAAGCTTGCTAATGACCTCAATCTTTTTCGAATCAACCTTAATTCCATTACCTGAAATATAATATCCCAAAACAATAACTTCATTAAACATCATAAAACACTTTTCATGGCTTAAATAAAGGTTAGTTTCTTGGCATATTATCATAACTTGTTCAAGATTTCCTAAGGCTTATTCAAAATAATTTCCATATACCATGAAATCATCCATGTAAACTTCAACACAATCATGGATTAAGTCAGAGAAAATACTTAGTACTACTCTCTAAAATATAGCAGAGGCATTGCATAGTCCAAAGGGAAGTACATTGTAAGCATATGTTCCCCATGGAAATGTAAATGTAGCCGTATTCTCGTCTTTTAGTGCCATTTGAATTTGATTGTAACCACTAAAACCATCAAGAAAAGAAAATTAATTCTTCGCTACTAATGTATCTAAAACTTAATCAATAAAAGGAAGTGGAAAATGATATTTTAAAGTAGCTTTATTTAATTCTTCATAGTCTATATATAATTTCCACTAACCATTCTTATTTGGTGCAATAACCAATGGTGAAACCCAACAGTTGTTATAAATTGGATAAATGAAGTTTGCATTTAACAATTTTTGCAATTCTTCTTTTACAATTTCCCTCAAATTCGGATTCATCCTTCTTTGAGGTTGTCTAATAGGTCTAACATTTTCATGTATATATATGTGATGCATAAAATTATCGGGATTAATACCTCCCATATATGTATATTCCCATGCAAACGCAGAGGAATGTTTTTGTAGCGTCTTTGTTAATTTATCTTTTTGAAATTTTTCTAGGTTAGAATTAATGTTTAAAGTTTTACCTAGACTAATTTCCACATCAATATTACCAAATTTATCCATAGAATTTAATGATTTCATGAAATTATATGATGAAAAATATTCTATTTTTCAATTTTCTTGAAAATCGTTTTCTAACATATTCACATGATAATTTTGTTCCTCAAGGTAGTGAGTAAAATCATATTTATTTATAAGATGTGTTATTTAATTTCTCCATCATATTGCTTAAAATACATTGCTTGTGAGATTATTAGAACAGGTTGTATATCTTCTTGATCAATTTCATCATCAATCCATTCATTCTCTTCAAATTTTGGTGATTGCTTTAGCTAGAGGATATAATCCAAACTTCTTTCTCATATTGTCATTAGAGATTGTCATATCACTAGATCAACAACTATAAATACATTGGTCGTGGCTAACCAAGGCCTTCCTAATATTAATATATAACTACCCAAATTGGTTTTTTGTGTAAGTACCATAAATTCAAATAGGTACTCCCAAGAATCTAAGGATACAAGAATATCTTCTAGTACACCTTATGGTTTTATGGTATATCTATTTGTTGATTACAACACAGTTATTGTATATAGAAGATTCCTTAATTGTAATCCATCCATAATACGTCTATTCATTACATTTATTTTTGCTCCTAAATCAATCAATGTATTTGGAATTGAAATTTTATTGATATGAATTTTTATGATGGGAGATCCAGGATCTAAGTATTTTTCTATGTAAGTCTTTCCCATCATAATTCTACTAGCTTTCCAATAAGTTTCACTTTTGGAGGTTTTTTTTTTCTTCCTGGTTTTTTATTACAAAGTTCCTTTATTGTTTTTTAATATGTGGGAATGTCTTTTGTTGCGTGAAACAAAGCAATTTTAATACAAATATTATGTAACTCGTCTAGCATATCATAATCTAATAAAATCATTTGATTTTATACATTCTTATCTATTTTTAATCTCTCCAAAAAAAGATGATTTTGAGAAGATGTAGATAGTTGTTCTGCTATAGGAGTAGACACAGGTTGTCTTATTATTGTGTCATCTATTTTATTAGGCTTGAAATTATTGAGTAGGTCCTTTCATATTACCTAGTTGTCGAGGTTGTCAAGGTCTTCTTGGTGCCACAAAGAAAAGTTGTTTCAAGGCTTCATTTGCTTCATTTTCCTCTTGATAAACTGCTTTTAATCCTAGTAATGATGAAAAATCCTTGGTTGCATGTTTTTTGCACAAATAACACAAATATCAATGTTATCTAAGGGATATTCTCCTTTTAGGGGATATTCTCTCAAAGGATGTTTCTTTCTACACCTAGAAAAAAATATAGATAATGCAGTATTTTCAACCTTTTACTTATTTTGAACTATTAACATATCAATTTTCTCACTTAGATTTCAAGGAATATTAGTTTTAAAACTTTCTATCAATTTTTTTAGTTCAGTTGTACTTATCGTACTAGATGCAAATTTACTTACTCTAGCCATGTTTGGGTCTCAAGGACCTTTACCATATTTTCCCCTTCCTCGTTGTATCTACTTACACAATTCACACATTTCCACAAATGAAAGTTTTGATACATATCATTTACCCTTCACATTAAATAGATTAATCCATTCATCCCTAATTGCTCGAAGTAAAAAGGATTTTAAAGAATCAAATCCTATTTATGTTGTTTTTCCATTTTAGCACTGTAAACAAATATTTCCACAAAATCTTGAAGATCTTCATCCTCTATTTGGCTCATTTTGAAAATTTAATCTTTAAGCTCATGTTGAATGCAATAATATTTATGTTTATCTAAAAATAATTGTTTCATCACATCCCATGATCCTATAGAATTTTTTCCTAATCCCACGATCCATTTTAAGGCCCCCATCTTTTAATGTAGCATGAAACAACTTTAATTTTTTAGCATCTTGTAAATAATCATAACTTATACAAAGTACTTCAAACTCAAAAAAAAGTATCTATTTCTTGAATAGGAAATCCAAAGGCAACTTCTTCATTATCATTATCTCCATCTCCCCTTCTTCCTCCTCTTCCTCCTTTAGGATTTTGTCTTCTTCCTCATCTTCCACCTTCGAGAGGCTATCACCTCTCCCTCCACCTAATACAATTTCATTTCTAGTTCCATTGGGAAGAAGTAGTATCTCTCCTACTCCTTCTACCATTGATTCTCTAGAACTAAGATAGTATGGTTCTTTTGTAGGATTTCCCTCAATTGTTTCTTCAATTATTCGCCTTCCAAAGAAGATTTGTTCTTCTTCTTCTTCTTCTTCTTCATCTTCTTCAGTATGTATCTCAAGTTCTTGTGCAACAATTTGTTCTCATGTTGAATGAGAGAGAAAGATAACTACTTATATTGAAGAAGTTGGTTCGTCTACAACTACTTCTATTGAAGAAGTTGGTTCATCTACAACTACTTCTTTTGAAGAATTTTGTTCTTGTCTAGTTCTTATATTGTATCTTTGCACCTTAGGATGCCTTATTCTTCCTACAAAAGTGGGAATACGGGATGTAGATGGTCATGTGGTTCTTACTGCACCATGTGATCTAGTGGGGGTGGTAGGTGATTGTGGTATTGAATATCTACCTCTGATGAATCAACCTCTTGAATATCTTTATCTATACATGCATTCTAACTTATACAACTAAAATGAGTGCAACAACCAAGTTTTAGGAGAAACATCACTATGGTGATGTGCATGTTCTTTGATCTTATTATGAATGTTAGTTTTGTTGTGCTAATTTCCTTTCAGATATAAAACTTATTTACTAATCTTATGCTTGATGTACAGGTTTCCTTGTTGCTTATGTGTATCAAAACAGGAATTAAACTGAGTTTTATGAGTGAATTTGAAAACATAAAGTATGAATTTAAAAGTCTGAACAACAGCAACATAAGAACAACAAACCATCACAATTGATCCATTAAAATAGAGTTTTTATGAAGGATTTCACTCCTCCTGGGCTACATCCTTGGTCCAGCTTCCATTTCTTGGGCCTTTGTATTAGCTCAATAGTGCTAAAATTGTTGTTTACATGCATCAAATGCTCTTGGAACATATTCCAATGAGTTCAAAATGTCAAAATATATCATAAATGACTATTTATTTACTCAATTTGGCCTTCAGATGCTCTAGGCATGGCCTTCCCTCCTGGTGGCCCTAGGCTTCAAAATTCTTCAAGGTAACAAAAACCTCTGTAAACTAGCTCCTCTGCCTCTGAAACCTATTCCAATGTGTTCTTAGCATGCCAATTAGCCAAGAATAACTCTTTTTGAGCCCAATTTGGTCGAAAATTAACGCAGTTATGGAAAAAACAAATTTTCTCCCAATTTCTCCTCCAAATATGGAGAAGACTCCAGACAGCACCAACATTTTTGGTGGAATCTGCCTAAAATAGAAAATCTGCTAATTGCACTGCTAATTAACAAGAGGATTAATTAGAGTTAAGCACGCTTAACTATAGATAAGCATGGCTTAACTATGTGCTTATCCATAAGTGTTAAACCTGTTTAATTAATTTTTAATCTATGGATTAATGCTTAACACAATGATTAACATTAACCTAAACTTCATTTGAATTGGCTCCACGCCTCTGGTTAGGTAGATAGGTCATATGGGAGGCAAGCTGACCCGCAAGGCTGGCCCCCTCCATTCTGTCATCTGAAGTCTACATACACTTTAAATAAATGTGGAGCACCACACCTTTCAAGTTTTGAGTCTGTGGTCCATTGGTAAATGCATCTAGTGTTTGGGTGTAGGTCACAGGGTCGAACCCCGACCTTTGCCCCATATATATGTTTTCCAACGTTATATATTACGCCATCCAAACCTTTGATATCGCATTCCATTATAAACTTACCATAACCTCAATATATACCACCATTAATATATGCTTTGGACTTTGCGGACTTGTATAACCATGGTTATATGTTTAATACGCCATTTAATATATGCCTCAGACCACCATAGTTCAAATATGGTATAAAGTTTAATTCCACCAATGATAAAACCCAATCGGACTTTGTATTAATAAAAATTCGGAATTTGAAATGCGATATGTGGAATATTAAAATTAATTAAGGTTTTGATTAAAAATGAAATATAATATATATATACATTACTCTAATCTTAATTAATTAAAAATAATAATTTCCAGCACATAAAAACCATGAACCCACATTCAACCTTGAAGGACATTGGGAAATTTTTACCTTCACAAACCAAACTGATGAATCCAATTGTGACACTTGTCACAGTCCCATTGGAAAAAAATTGAAGAATATTCTCTGCATGTTGACTAGGCTTCCAAGTCATCAGCCCGTACTTGTACTGCAATTTGTTTAAAAAAAATTGCATGTTCTGAACGGCAATCATCATACCATAACTTCCTCATCTGAACTCGGTTTTCGACGAAACGAGTTGTGTTGGATTCCTAGCGAAGGTTCGGTCGTGATCGTTCATTTTTCAATTAATTTTGAGCACTTTCATTTTTGAGATAAAATATAGAGCCTCTGATCATTCTTACCTCTCGTCTTATCATTTACCTTTTCCCAAAGGTGTGTAATTTAAAAGTAATCTAAATTAAAAGATAAATCTTATGTACACTTCCACGACATCGTCACCAAAATGTCAGTCAATTCAATTGTACTAGAATTCCATAACATTTTAATATTATCAACTTGAGTTTGTAAACTTATTAACTGTAAAGAAAAATATATGAAAGGACTTGGCTTCCAATTCTATCAAATGTAAATTGACATTAATAGATATTACATTCTATGAAAGTAATTGAATCTATTTTATCTCAATATGATCGTGGTTCTTAAACATGTATAGACCCTCTTTTCAATGTAGAAATTCAATTGATTTTAACAACAAACTTTCTTAATGTATTTGAATATAATTTGTTCGTAGCTTAAGTGATCACTTGAATAACTCTAAATTTTAATTCTTTTTTAAGTTCTTTTTCAAGCGCTTGAATTGTATACTATTGATGAAAACAGGGTACTTATCTTATGTTAAGGAATACAAAGTATTTCTAATGTTGTAGAAAACACAGTATTTAAACTAGGCTATGAAAAAAAAAGGAAAATATATTGTGAAAAACTTATGAAAAAGTGTCGCACATCCTAGCATGGGGGGGCTCTTGGTGGTCGCACACACTTGAAGGAAACTTAGAAGCTAACTACTTATCAAATCACATATGCATTGTACACAATGATAATATAACTCGGCTAATATGCAAATTAAATTAAATATAATGAGTTCATATATTAGTTCCGATTCAAAAAAAATTGTTGGTTATGTTGAGTGATACTACAATATTATATAGTATATAAAATAATAATTCTCAAAATATTCTTGCTATAAACCATAACTAGATACAATGACCAAGAGTCCTAACACTATAATCTAGACTCAGAGCATATAACTCGGCTCATTGCATGATGTTGTATGAATATCGAATATCACACATTAGCCATTGAAATATTATTCTCCAATGCTTAATCCTGCAAAGATATAATGGTGGTTTATCATGATCTTTCAATTCTTTGTCATGGTGCAATGTCATAAGTCTTCAGTGATCTAACTTTTCACTATACCATGTAACTATTCATTGCTTTTACTAGAAATTTTACTTTTCTACAGTGATGACATGTTTGCATTTTTAGTGCGCCTAATAGGTGAGTAACCATCATGGTTCTTTTTTACACATTCTCCATTGCTTGGTTTGGATGAGCTATCCTTGGAAGTTCTCCAACGTATGAACTTGCTACAGGTCTATAGAGAGCCTACAACTTATATAAATTTATGTAATCACCACATTTTAGCTTATTTTTATAAACAGAACATATAAAACAGTAGAATATTGGACACATTACCTTTGAAGATATTTCTTGTAACCTTTGTAGCTCTGATAGCATGTCTATGTATAGGTGGTGACAAAAGGTATGAAAAAATGATGGTTATGAAGGCTTCTAAAAGATGAAAATCGTCAAAACTATAATACGAAGGTGACAAAAAAATTTAATTCTTTGACCCATCAACCACTTCTACTAGAATAAAATGAGGGTACCACATAATAAAGAGACTCATCATACACATTCTAAGCTTGATTGACATTTCCTCAGTTGGAATCACCTTTTTATGGCCTTTTCACCCCTTGAGATGAGTTTTAGGAAAAAAAATTAGATGATTCCACCACTAATAATACAACACTAGATGCTGCTTTATCTAGTGATATAGTATTGGGAACATCATTATCCCAGTATTACAACATTGTCCTAAATGTTATCTCAGTGACATTGTGCTAAAAAAAAGGTGACTTAACTCATAAAATTGGTCTTGCAAACTTTCTTCCTCGAACGCCATATCACCTTGATGATAACTTTCCCAACAATATAACATTATAGTCCTCATCATCCCAATAACACAACAATCAAGCGATGACTAAATTCAACCTTTTCTCTCACAAAGCTTGTTTTCCACACACTATATCACTCCATTAATGACTTGGGTAGTGACATATATTTAAAGGTAGTGACATATCTTTCGAAAAAAGTACTTCCCTGATTATGTATTCCCCATGAGAGAAGATAGCTTGACACCTCGCGTTGATAATCCTTTCATTATGTAATTTCCCATCTCGATGATCCAGGTTCACATAGGATAACTTTATAGGCCAAGCCTGCACTCTCTCAACATACTATAAAAAATGTTTAGAGTCTAAGTCTTACCCTAGTCGAATCATCATTGGTGGTTTACCAATACCAATAGTTGCTATGTCGGGTCAACAACCACCGGTGTCTATCTCACCTACTCAATAAAATGAGGATGCGTAAGTAGGCTCGACCAATGGGAGAGGAGTTTCCACACCTCATTTGGTGGCAATAAGTATTTTCATATTATATATTCTTGAAGACCAAGACATAAGTGGGTGTGATGGCCAATTTGGAATGATGAGAAAGCGCGCGGGTGGTTTATGTGACATGTCATGAGGTGCATGGTAATGTAGTTCATTGTCGAAGGTCAGGATTTTATGAAGGAACACCTTTTCTCACTTATAGAAGATAACTTCATACATATTCCCTCCCTATGGCATTTATTGATATGCAAATTCCACAGGGATTTTCGAGTAAGTAACACCATTCTTTTTTCCTCCTTTTTAAGGGACATGTAACTCCAATGATCATTATCTCAACAATAAAACACTCCATTGTTGCTCAATCCAATGACATACTCACCAAAATTAACTTAACACTCAATCTGCAAGATTCTTTATCTCAGTATGTATCACTCCAATCATGATCAATCCAATCATAAATCACCCCAATAATCATTATCTCAACGATACAATGCCATGGTGATGCTCAGAACAATGATATTTATAATCCATTTTTTCGTCTTTGACATAGCACACTAAGTATTAACCTGTATCCAGTGTATCACTAGCATGGTTATTAGTGGAATTAAAGTGTAAAAATTATTTACTACTTGATTTTTCATACCAAACCTCAAGTAAATGCTTTAAAAAGGCACCATACCGACCTCTTCCCTCACATTGCTTAGTGTCACATTCCTCTTGTGAGATTGAGAGAATAGATTGGAGAGAGAAGTTCTTCATTCCTAGTTAACTCCAAGTATCAACTAGCTAAGATCAAGTAAGGTCAAATCATTCCACTTAGCTATTGATTTTATTTTTTAATTTTTTATTATCCTAATGGAATCACCCATCTCAATCAATGCCATATATTTTCTTGTCTCTCTCTAATCATATATCTACCAGCTTCATCTATTTTCTCCATTGATCAAGCTATAAAAGACATTTTACCAAGCCTATAGTTTGTGCTATCATGTTTTCCATCAAACCATAGCTTTTCACATTCCCCGTGCACTCATAAAGCACCATGAACAACTCAATTCAATCCCAAAAAAAACCTTCAACAAGTTTAAGGAGATGCATTGTCCAACTGGCTAATCACACTCATTTATTATTCAATTCAACCCCACAATCATGCCATACCAACTTCAATATTGTTTCTGGTCTCTATATCAATTCGTTATGACATGTGAAACCCCTATATTTCTCTTTTTTCTTGTGTATTTGTGGGCTCTGATTTCATTTTGAATGCCAAAAACAGTATTTATCGTTTCATAGCTTCACGAGGGGAGTCAATTTCTTGGATATGAAATCTAAGACCCTGAGTAATGGACATTCCTATCAACCCTCATGTTTGATCTTGTTTATTTTCTCATTTAGCCTTTTTATCTCCATTAGTGGTTTTAGATTCTTTTCATGTGCCTATTATATAAAGCCCTTTACTTCTAAGTAATTCCACCATGTATGATAGCCATTGGAAATAATTGGTGTTGTTAAGAATAACCACGCATGCACTTTTCATTTTTTAAAACTGAAGCTGAAAATGTTTAGACTAACTACTCGAATGGAAAGATCTTGAAAAATTAGGCCGATTCAAAAAAACTGATTCTGGAAACAACTTCTGGATGAAGAAGTTATGCCTTTTTGAAGAAAAGTTGGAGTAGATGCCGAGTAATTACGTGATAGATTTAAAGTTGATGATGTTGTATTTTTAAACCCCCCACCCCCCTCTTTTCCAAACTTAATATAATAAACTCACTTTAAAAAGAAAAAAAATACTTTATGTGACCCACTTTTATAAATAAGTGAGAGTCACTTTTACAATGTTACTTTTACATGTGCTTTTTAAATAAAATATTTTTTTTTCCTTTTTAAAGGACAACTTGCCAAAAATATTTTTAAGAAAAAATAACTTGACAAAAAACTTTTTAGAAAAATATGTTTGACAAAGAGACTTGAACCCAAGACCTCTATTCTCATAAAGTAACGTTACGCCAAGTGAGCTAGTAAAAAGATTTTGTAATTGTTTGAAAGGAGGAAGGGAGGGTTTTTTTTTTTTTTTCTCTTCGGTGTGCATGCTTTTTCCATGCAAAAAAAAAATACAAGTTTTACGGCAGAACGTTAGATTTCAAGTTAGTCCGTCTGGCAACTATATATTTTTCTCGTTATTTCTGATTTCCCGAGAATGCACAAAGACACGAGGAAAGAGCATACGTAGCAGAAAAATCTCGTCTTCCTATTTTTGGTTTGCCAGATCGCAAATAGTGTAGAGAAGAGAGCGTACGCAGAGAAGAGGGTATAGATCTGATAATAAAAAAAGACTATAAACTGAAATAAACATAGGGATTAATAAATATAACTGCAAAAATATTACTTTATACCTATAGATCTAAAATGAAATAAATTGGGAAACTAAAAACCTTTTCGCATGAAATGAAAGGGGCTCCTCACTGGAACAAAGGCTTTGGACACAACAGAGAAGTTCTCCCAGCCCAAAAGTGGTCAGAAACAATAGATCTGGAAAACGGAAATCGCATGCAGTCAAACCGGCTTCAAATTTGGATCAACAACAAATGTGGCCCTCAAACCTGCTCTGATACCATGTAGGAATTTACAAGGTAAGTTCCTTAGATCAAACACCAAAGGTCGCCGCTCACAAATAGATCACAGATAAGTACATCAGTATTTTACGTGGACCCTCAAACAAGGAAATAGTCCACGGCATGAGCCAATGCGATCACTCCTGGTAATTTATTAATATAAAGAAATAAAATTCACATAAACTTCTCTCATAAAATTTCACCCAGATAAATGACCCTCCATGCTCTTTAAATAGATATCATGGACCAATCGGGTGTCAAGCCATGGATAAATTGTCGGTAATATCGAGAAGAGAATGAACCATCAGATCACTACATATATTGACCATCAGATTATAAGTTACAAAAGTGCGTAGTAAACAAACACACTTTACCTCACTCTACGCTAGACCAAGTTATACTTAACTACTTCCTATGTGTCGGAATATCCTAACATCCCTCCTTAAGAACAACTTGGGATAGGATTGAAGGATTTACAAGGGTGACACAATAGGAGAAGGAAGGAGGCATTAGAGCGTATCCCCCCTTAACGATAACTTTCCTGATCTCCAAGCATAGATCGAAGTTTGGTAAACTTCTCTTTTGTGAGAGCCTTTGTAAAGATATCAGCAACTTGATCATTAGATGAACAATACTGCACTTCAAGAACATGATCATGAATCAGCTTTCTGATGAAGTGTATGTGTATCTCAATGTGTTTCATGCGTTTATGCTGAACTGGATCTTTAAATAGTTGAATGGCACTCTAATTATCACACCAAAGTGCAGTTGGATGTTGCTGATGAAGACCAAATTCATACAGCAACTGACAAAGCCACAAGGCTTCCTTGCTAGCTTCAACAACACCACGATACTCTGCTTGTGCTGAAGAAAGAGATATGTCACTTTGTTTCTTACAAGACCATGTAATAGGTCTTGAACCAAGAGTGAATACATAACCTACAGTAGACTTTCGATCATCAAGGTCACCAACCCAATTAGAATCAGTGAAACCAATCAACAAATGGAGATGCTCTTGCATTGTAATGAATCCTAAACTGAATTGTACCTCAAATATATCAAAGTATTATTTTAACTACTTTCCAGTGACTTTCATGAGGTTTGTACATAAACCGAGCAACAAGACCAACGAAAAAGGAAAGGTCGGGACGGGTATGGGTTAGATACATAATTTTACCAACAAGTTGATGGTATAAGGTAGCATCAACTTTAGGGGAAGTAAAATGACTGAAAGCTTGACTCTAGACTGAAAGGGAGAAGGGGTTGGCTTACAGTCTTCCATGTGAAAGTGGAATAGAAGATCACATGCATACTTGGACTGAGAAAGGATAGTAACTTATTTGGATTGCAATACTTGAAGACCAAGGAAATAATGCAAGTGTCCTAAGTCTATCATTTCAAACTTATTTTTGAGGCTAGACTTCACATGGTCTATATGGTTTGAATCCCTACCAGTAAGGATAATATCATCAACATAAAGAATAAGGATGATTAAGGACTTACCCACTTTCTTGGTGTAGACAGTGTTGTCAAAATGATATCTAGAAAAGCCATTATCTAAGAGAAAGCTATCCATTTTGGCATATCAAGCCCGAGGGTATTGTTTGAGACCATAAAGAGACTTCAGAAGGAAAAAAACAAGGCTAGAGTCGTTTTGGATCAAGTCAGGGGGTTCTTCCATGTATATTTCTTCATGCAAAACCCCATGTAAGAAGGTAGATTTAACATCCATTTGATGGACTTCCCATTTAAAGAAGGCAGCAAGGGAAAGAAAAAGGCGGATAGAATTCATTTTGGCAACAAGGGAGAAGGTTTTAGTATAGTCAATGCCTTCAACTTGTTAAAATCCTTTAGTAACAAGACGAGCTTTATGTTTATCCACTTTTCTATATGGTCCAAAATTTGTTCTGTAAACCCATTTTCATCTGACAAGTCTTCTTCCCTTTGGAAGAGGAACAAGATCCCAAGTATCGTTTACCAATAAGGAACGTTATTCTTCATTCATAGCTCCATCCCAATCTAGATGAACTTCAAATTCTTCTAAGGTGTCTGGATCAGGATTTTCTAGAACTTGAGCCAATAAGGAAGAGGCTCTGTCAAACTAAGAACGTCTACGACATTGATCTCCGGGGTCACCTGCAAGAGAACCTGCTCCATCCCGAGTAGAGCAGGCCCATTTTGGAATCTGTGGAGTTGAAGGAATATCTTGAGGAGGTGGAGTATTTTCATCCTCGTTGTCACCATTCAAACTAGAAGGAATTCTATCAAGAATAGAAGAGATAGAGAGAGGTGGCACATATGCCGAATCAGGCTCGCAGGCCAAAGGTGGCACACCTACTGAACTAGGCTTGCAGGCCAATATATTTTCATAAAATTTTACATATCTTCTTATGATTACATTTTTGGATTTGGGTTGAAGAAGTCTACATCCTTTGAAATCTTCATAATATCCAACAAAAATGCATTTTTCACTCTTAGGTTCTAAGGCTTTATGTTTCTCATCGAAAATATGGGCCCAAGCTTCACTTCCAAAAACACGAAAATGACTTACATCTGGTTTGATTGAGCTCTAGGCTTCTTCTAGAGTGATATTCCTTAAAACCTTATTAATTTTCATAGTTAATTACTTCTGCCCAAAAATTAATACTAATTCCTTTAGATTGAAGCATACAATTAGCCATTTCTTTTAGAGTGCGATTCTTCCTTTCAGCTACACCATTTTGTTGTGGAGTATATGGAAGAGTATGTTGCAATTGAATGCCATGCTCAACGCAAAAGATGATAAATTTGTTGTTAACATATTATCCTCCATTTTCATATCTTAACTTAAGAATGTGATGTCCAAATTGTTTCTCAACAAAGGCCTTAAAGGCCAAGAACGTGTTAAAAACTTCACTCTTGAGTTTTAAGAAGTATACCCAATTGTGTCTGGAAAAATCATCAATGAAAGTTCAGAAGTACTTGTAGCCAGAGAAAGAACAAATGGAAGTGGACCACATAAATCACTGTGCACAAGCTGCAAAGGGGTCCAAGAGGCACGTTTGTCAAAACTATACCGATGATGTTTTCTGAGTACACAACTGGAAAAAACACCATCTCGACAAGATACCATAAGAAGACCTGTCAGCATATTTTCTTTACATAGAGTTTGAAGAGAGCAATAGTTTAAGTGACCAAATCTCTCATGTCAAATTTTGCTCACTTCATCATTATGACCAAAAAAAATGGAGGGAATACAAGATGACCCAAAGTTGTCAAACTTATACAACCTTGTGCAATCATCAGCAATTTCAGTAGCTAAAATATGTCTAGGATCTCTTAGGTCATTAATTACAACATCATGAGGTGAATATTCTATTTTTTTCCCTTCATCTGAATGAGTTATCTGATAAAAATATAGAAGGTTGCAAGACAAGGTAGGAACGCATAATACATCATTAAACTGACCATTATCTAGATGAATGGTTCCAAACCCTACAACACTAAGAGATCTTCGATGAAAATCACATGTAAGAAATTTTTGTCGACGCATTTCGAACCAGCCAGTGTGGTTCATCATCACGACAAGATGAGATCTCTGATTAAGAAACCTATTTAAATAGATAAGGACAGCTCCAACTAGCGGTTGAAAAAACAGCTAGTTTGACTGGAATAAGAAATTGAATAAATTTTTCGTCAAATTTTATTAATTTTTAATTTTAATTCTAAAATATTTTAATTTAATTATATTTGAATATAATTTAATATTAATACTTTTATATAATTTTATATCAATAATTTTATAAGAATAATTTAATATTATTTTTATTTTAAAACTTTAAATTATATGTTCTCTAATTTAAATATAAAAATAGAAATAAAAAAATAAAAAAATAAAAAAAAAATCAATATAATAATAATAATAATAATAATTGATTGAATAATTTAATATTACTAAATAGGTAATTTTCAAATTAAATCATAAGGATAATACTAATAATAAAAATATATTAATCAAAATTTTAAAAAATGAACAGACCGGGAGAGAGGAATCAGGAGCAAGAGAAGAAAGAACGACCAGAGGGAGCAAAAGGGAAGGAGGAAAAAAAAAAAAACTAAGAGTGAAGGACAGGAATCCAGCATCTGCTAACACTCCACCCATCATCCTTGTTAAGGTTAACCGGCCTCTTTTCGATTTCCAAGCCTTCCCTCAACTTTCGGTGGTGGAAATGGTCAATCCTTGCAATAACCTCAGTATCTTCAATACAAATATGATGATTTGTTTTTTCAGCATGCTTTTCTAAGGTAGAGGACCGAGATCTACCATGTCTAAGGTCAGCAACATGTTCATGAATTCTTTGATTAATTGATCGACCAATTTCACCTATGTAAGGTGTCCCACAGGAACATGGAATCAAGTAAACACCTTACCATCCATCAGGCCAATCGGGTCTTTAACCGATCTAAGCGAACTTCGAATACTGCGAAGAGGCTTGAATGTTGAAGAGACATTATGTTTCTTCAAGATCCTAGCAATTTTATCAGTATTACCTTGGATAAACGGAAGGTGAACCCTAGATAACCGATCACAAGGATCTTTCTTAACCCTAGGACATTTTTCAGCTTTTTGAAAAGCTCTAAGACATTGAGCCCTGCTATAACCATTCTTAACATAATGTCTCTTCAACATTCAAGCCTCTCTGCACTATTCGAAGTTCTCTTAGATCGGTTAAAGACCTGATTGGCCTGATGGATGGTAAGGATGTTTACTTGATTCCGTGCTCCTGTGGGACACCTTACATAGGTGAAACTGGTCGATCAATTAATCAAATAATTCATGAACATGTTGATGACCTTAGACATGGTAGATCTCAGTCCTCTGCCTTAGCAGAGCACGCTGAAAAAACAAATCATCATATTTGTATTGAAGATACTGAGGTTATTGCAAGGATTGACCATTTCCACCACCGAAAGTTGAGGGAAGCCTTGGAAATCGAAAAGAGGCCAGTTAAACTTAACAGGGATGATAGGTGGAGTGTTAGTAGATGTTGGATTCCTGCCCTTCACCTTTTTTTTTCTCCGTTTTCTCCCTCTGGTCGTTCTTTCTTCTCTTGCTCCTGATTCCTCTCTCCCAGTTTGTTCATTTTTTTAATTTTGATTAATATATTTCTATTATTAGTATTATCCTTATGATTTAATTTGAAAATTACCTATTTAGTAATATTAAATTATTTAAGCCCCGGATGTGGGTGATCAAAGAGCATGATACGTGGCAGGGGGTATGGGTCTGCGCGTGGGATTCTACCACCGCCACCCCTCCTCTTTTCCTCGTCCTCATTAATAGCATTTACGACGAGGCTGCCAACCGCCCCATTGCATTTATGCAATGCATTTTCCCAAGCTCGCACCCATTCTTCAGCAATATGGCTTCCTCCGGAAGCTTCACGCCTGCTTTTTTGCCTCTGCACTCATTCTGCTCCTCGGATGTCTCAGAGCATAGCTCTAGAACCAGCACTGGGCATAGATATTCGATTTTCTGTTGCATTGACTTCATCTCGAGTTTTCATGTAACGCAGAGCTCCCATTGTCCTCAGGGACTCTGGTCTCCCTCTAACTCTCTCCCTGTTCCGTTCGCCCATTCCCTGCCTTCAGATCTTTTCACTGGTCCGCCTGCTCATTCCCTGCCCTTCGAGTATTGCTCTATCCCGCTCAGTCATTCTCATCTATGTCCAATGCCTCATCTACGTCAAAGGATGCAGTGTCATCGTGGCTCGAGCCGTGGTCATCCACCCCGCCACCCTCCCCCCACCTCTCCAAGCTCCTCGTCTCCTTTCTTGAAAAACTCGTTGGACCATTTCCCTGAGACCAGAAGTGGTCGTGGCATCAGTGCTGGTCGTGGGCTTTCTCAGCCAGCTAGAGGCATTTCCAGTCTTGTCCCCCGTCATCAGCATTCTGCCCAGCTCCATTTCCCTTGTTTGCTCAATAGGCCAACTATTACAGCCACCATTACCATTGATTTTAAAGAGGAGCCCCCTTAAATGAGTACCTTGCTTCCGAGAACTGATCTGGTGCATATGGATGCTGAAAGGCCTAGCTCTCCCTCTAGAGGTGGCCAGAAAAGAAAAGCGGTCAAGTGCAGCACTTCGCAAGATCTCAGAGTTGAAGCTGGTTCGAGCAACATCAAGCGAGGCTATTCCAGTGCTAAAGATGATAAGCAGGACGAGGACGACCCTTACGCCTATTCCTGTCGCGTGGTCGAATCTCCCCCCTACTCTCAAGGTACCTAAATGGTTAATCTCCATTTCTGCAGGATTTTGGATGGTCAACAGCCCAAGTTAGTCACTGTAACTTGCTCGCTGCCACTGCTTGGTCACTTTTAGATTTACAGTTTGTCAAGTCGTCGATTTCCCCTTTGCGGGCAGCTGTGTTTTTTGACTGGGAAAAAATTTGTATGCATAATTTCTCTTCGTTACTGTGCTTTGATTCGCTGTTAGAGCTTCATGGCCGGTTTCCCCTATGAGGGCAGCACTCTCTTGTTGATTTGCTTGATAAATTATGAACATGTCTGCTGTATCAGAATGCCCATACCAGGGGCCAATACTTCTGAGGCCTTGGCCTCCATGTAACTTTTTTTGTATACTAATAGATTAGACTTATTCAGAAAAAAAATAATAATAATAAATAATAAATAAATAAATATTGTTAAATTATTTAATCTATTATTATTATTATTATTATTCTTTTCTATTAATTTTATTTTATTTTATTTTCTATTTTATTTTTTTATTTTATTTTATATTTTTATTTATTTTTATTTTATCTTATTTATTTATTTATTTATTTATTTTTATATTTAAATTAGAGAACATATAATTTAAAGTGTTAAAATAAAAATAATATTAAATTAGTTTTATAAAATTATTGATATTAAATTATATAAAAGTATTAATATTAAATTATATTCAAATACAATTAAATTAAAATATTTTAGAATTAAAATTAAAAATTAATAAAATTTGACAAAAAATTTATTCAATTTCTTATTCGAGTCAAACTAGTTGTTTTTTCAACGGCTAGTTGGAGTTGTCCTTATCTATTTAAATAGGTTTCTTAATCAGATATCTCATCTTGTCCTGATGATGAACCACACTAGCTGGTTCGAAATGCATCGACAAAAATTTCTTACATGTGATTTTCACCGAAAATTCCTTATACACTTTTTATGGATCACAGGAGCCAAATTCCTAATACTAAGAGATCTATCATCGCCAACATAAATGTTTTTGGTGGTACAATCATCTAAAGAATCAAACATGGATTTATTTTTGGCCATGTGGTAAGAGGCTTCAGAATCAATGAGCCACTCATGAGAATGAGAAGAAGAAGATACATTCAATGTATAACCAAATCTTAATTCTTGACAACCACATGAAGAGAGTGCCATTCCCAAAGATTACGTTGAAGAGTTCTCCAAATGGATGTTGTGCTTCTTCATTGCTACTTCCAAGGCTTCCATCTTCTTAAAGCATTTTGACTCTATGTGGCCATCACGATTACAAAAGTTGCAATGTCTATTTGTCTTCTTCCCTTTGTTTTTATTTACCTTATCAGTTTGTTGAGTTGATTTTTCAGTTTGCAATTGAAATTGCTTAAGACCCTTGTTTGGTTTATAACCATTCTTTTTGGGATGTTGCTTCTTAGGATTCGTTGGATATGGTTGTTGTTGGGTTGTTAAGGCTTTCTTAAAAGAGTTTCTAGTATCAATAAGACCAAGGTGTAAGATTTTTTCTTGTTCTCTTATCAAAAAATCGCAAAATGCATCAAAATAGGGGGACTTGTAGGTTGTCCCTTGAGAAATGAGGGCTTCTCTAATGGAATGGAAGGTGGAAACAAATACAAAGTATGCAAGGCCTAGCTTAGCAAGAATGGAATAGATAAGTCTACCATATTCTTTTTTGACCTTACAACCTTCTTGAAGAACTCTAAGGGTCTTGAATTTTGACAAAAAACCTTCAATAGAGGAGAAATTATTTGGGTCCAAAGTAAGCAACTCATTTTCATGCTGGTGGACTCTGATTTCATTTTAAATTCCAAAAACAGTATTTAGCTTTTTCATAGCTTCATGAGGGGAGTCAATTTCTTGGATACAAAATCTAATATCTTGATCAATGGACATTCCTATCAACCCTCGTGCTTGATCTTGTTTATTTTCCCATTCAGCATTTTTATCTCCATCAGTAGGTTTAGATTCTTGTCTTGTGGCTATTCTATAAAGCCCTTTACTTCTAAGTAAGTCTACCATGTAGGATAGCCATTGGAAATAATTAGTGTTGTTAAGAATAACGGCATGCACTTTCCATTTTTAAAAACTGAAGCTGAAAATGTTGAAACTAACTAATTCAATGGAAATATCTCGAAAAATTAGGTTGGTTAAAAAAAAACGGTTCTGAAAACAGCTTCCAGATGAAGAAGTTATGCCTTTTTGAAGAAAAAATGCAGTAGATGCCGAGTAATTACGTGATAGATTAAAAGTTGATGATGAAGTTGTACTTTAAAAAAAATCCTCCACCCCCTTTTCCAAACTTAATATAATAAACTCACTTTTTTTTTAAAAATACCACTTTATGGGACCCACTTTTATAAATAAGTGAGAGTCACTTTTACATGTGCTTTAAAAAAAAAAACATTTTTTTTTAAGGCAACTTGCCAAAAAGATTTTTAAGAAAAAATAACTTCACAAAAAACTTTTAAAAAAAAAGAAGCTTGACAAAGAGACTTGAACCCAAGACCTTTATTCTCATAACGTAACTTTACACCAAGTGAGCTAGTAAAAGGAATCTATAATTGTATGAAACGAGGAAGGGCGAGTTTTTTTTTTTTTTTTTTTGCTCTTCAGTATGCATGTTTTTTTCCTACAAAAAACAACCGTGCAAACAAAAAAATACAAGCCTTACGATAGAACGTTAGATTTATGGTTAGTCCGTCTGGAAACTATATATTTTTCTCGCTATTTATGATTTCCTAAGAACGCACAAAGACGCGGGGAAAGAGAATACGTAGTAGAAAAATCTCGTCTTCTTGTTTCTGGTTTTCCATATCGCAGACTACGCATAGCAAAGAGCATACGTAGAGAAGAGTGTATAGATCTGGTAATAAAAAATACTATAAACCGAAATAAACAGAGGGATTAATAAATATAACTACAAAAATATTACTTTATACCTTTAGATCTAAAATGACATAAATTGGGCAACATGAAACATTTTCGCATGAAACACAGGAACACAGGCTCCGAACACAACACAGCAGTTCTCCCAGCTCGAAAGTGGTCAAAAACAGTAGATCTGGAAAACGGCAGTCGCATGCAGTCAAACAAGCTTTGGATTTGGATCAACAACGGATTTTGCCCTCAAAACTACTCTAATACCATGTATGAATTTACAGGATAAGCTCCTTAGATCAAACACCAAAGGTCACTACTCACAAACAAATCAAAGATCAGTACACTAGTATTTGACATGGTTAAAACCCTCAAACAGGGAAACGGTCCACGGCCTGAGCCAACGCGGCCACTCCAAGCAATTTATTAATATAAAGAAATAAAATTTACATAACCTTCTCTCATAAATGGTCACCCAGACAAATGACCCTCCATGCTCTTTAAATAGAGATCATGGACCAATCGGGTGTTAAGCCACAGATCAAGTGTCGGTAATAACGAGGAGAGAATGAACCGTTGGATTATAAGTTACAAAAGTACATAGTAAAGAAACACACTTTACCTAACTCTATGCTAGACCAAGTTATACTTAACTATTTCCTATGTGTCGGAATATCCTAACACCTTTTTTCATTTTTAAAGTAGGAAAAAGCCTACAAAAATTAGGGCTATTAGCTTAGATTTTGTTGATATAATCTCAACACCACAACGTGTAGCAACCTCAAAGTGTGTAAACAAAACTTGGTTCCCTATAATAACTTATTGGTGGTTTTTGGTTTGTAAGTGACCAAACTAACACTCTTGTTAAATTCCCTTGGGTCTTAGGTCATTACCTTGTTTCTTTAAGTTCGAGGAAGATGAGATCTTAGCCAATTAGAATTAGTTTTAGGTCATACTCTAGGACCAAGGATAGTTTCATCCTAGCTAATATTCGAAAGGAGGTTAGTACCCCATACTTGCATCATTTCCAAAAGCCACAACAATGGGGTCATGTACATTGAAGTAACATCTAGTCCTACTCCCTTATATGAGACCAAATACTAACCATCTCTGTTTTTTCGAAGGAGGCCAAACCTATCATAAATTATTTGTCAACTACTAGTAAGGACAACCATCACCAACTATTATCTATGAATTCCTGCTAACCCATCAGCCTCATTCAAGGAAAACCACACAACCTAAAATGACATATTGGTGGTTTGTAAGTGATAGACTTCTACTCTTATTCTATGCCTTTGGTTCTTGGGTCATTAACTTGTTTTCTTACATATGATGAATACATGCTCTTAGCCAATCAAAATTAGTTCTAGATCTTATTCTATGACCTAAAGATAGTTTCAACCTAGATAGTATCCACAAGAAAGTTGGTGTCCCTTGTATAACTTTTTACAACTTAGTTTTTTAACCAATAAAGGAATTAAATAAGCTAACCTCAAATCATGCAAACACATATTTGTATTCTTGGCAAACCACGGCACCTATAATAACTCACTAGTGGTTTATAAGGGGATGGATTTCCAGTCCCACCAAATGCCTCTTGGTCTTGTGTTGCTAACCCATTTCCTTAAACTTGAGAAATTCGAGCTCTTAGATAATCAAAAGAAATTCTAAGTCTCATTCTAGCACTAAAGGAAGTCTTACATAGTCATTAGTATCCATTAGATACCCAATATCACATTTGGTTGTTGTTGAGGCTACGAGAGAGGGGTCATGTGGTATCTAAAAGCACCTAGCATTTAACAAAATACATGAAGCCTAGATATTAGAACTCGGTTGCAATTAATTGAGATTATCCTTTTTTTCATTTTTAAAGTAAGAAAAAGCCTACAAAACTCAGGGCTATTAGTCCAGCTTTTGTTGATATAATTTCAACACCACAATGTGTAGCAACCTCAAAGTGTGTAGACAAAACTTGGCTCCCTAGAATAAATTACTGTCGGTTTGTGGTTTGAAAGTAACCATACCAACATTCCTACTAGATTCCCTTAAGTATTGGGTCATTAACTTGTTTCCTTGTGTTTTGTTATCTCTCCACCAGATCTCTAAGGCTGAAAAATAAATCCCAATAGAGGTAACCACAGACCAATATTTTGGCTTGGTATCTAGCCCTACCAAACCGGAGAGGGCTCTCTCCCCAGAGTCACAGCCAAGAGGATTGGATGAATTAGGGTTTTAGGCTAGGTATAAGTACAGGGTTTTTTTTATTTTGGGTTGCTATATGGGTGAATTAGGTCAAAGAATCTAGGTCGGGGCAAATAGGATTAGAGTTGCAGAGATTCAATGGGGCAAGGTAGGTATAAAACCTAACACTTTAGGGTTTCTTCAGTGGGATGGATCAGACAGGTGAGGAGCTAGAAAGAGCAAGGCTAAGCATGAATTCTTTCTAAACTAAAGGAGATGGACAAACTATGAAGGTTTTCCCAAAACAAAGCATGAGAGATGTATTTAGTTTATCAACTTAAAAACCAGCATATTATATAAATAAAATGGATCATGAAACAAAACATTCATACATAATGAGACATAAGAAGAACAATGCTAAATTATCATACCACAGGTATCCCAAAGAAATAGTTGCAACCTTTTCATTAATTTCGTGCCAAAATGATTAAACTAGAGTCTCTCATCAATGCATCAACATCCAACCTGTGAAATCAGTCAAAATGTACATGATGTAGACCTCAAAAAAACTCCTCCCATCCTCAGGGGTCGAATCCATGAGAGGAGGAGCAGTTCCACCAAAAACTAAGCTAAATACCTAGAGTGTAGGGAGGTCAAATTAACTCATCCCTCACTTTTTGCAAATTGATTCATTACATGTCATCAAAACTTTTCACCTAATGTATTTACCCTAAGTGTAAAAACATCATAACTACATTTAATTCCATTAATTACATCAGTAAAACATGATTTCTCAAGGTGAAAATAAAAATTGCAGATAAAACCCAGAAAAAATCAGACACTGGTCAGGTGCACAGCGCCAGTGTCAGGTGTGCAGCGCCATCTTCAAGCTAAGTTTTAAGGAGGTTCCCGATGTCCAAACTAAGCTCAGGATAGCTCATTGGAAATGCTATCAATTCTACTTTCCAAATTTGTGCTTGTTTTGCAGATTTGACTTGATTAGACCTCCAAAAAATTGATTCTCCTAAGACTTCTCTATGCACAGCACCACGGTGAAAAAGGAGGCAAAATTATTATTTTTTTAAGGTTTTTTTACTTTTTCACCTGCCAGTTTGACCAAACAAGGCTAGAAAAGTGGTTTTATTTCATGTTTTCTCTGTTATGAATCCAATGGTGGTATTATTTTGACCAAAAGATACCTCAAACAGGTGCGCAGTGCCTAGGACGCTATGCACCTCACAGTCCAACTGTCACATGACTATTCAGGAGTTGCACAAAAACTTCAAAAATTTGCAAAAATGTATCAAAAATTACAAAAATTTGTTGAATGGTGGCTGATGATGAGGATTAGGCATGGAGTGAGTCTTCAGCAAGGATATCAAGCCTTCTTTTCTCTTCTTGCATGGTCAAGTTTTCAATTTTGGCATTGGCTTGTTTAAGTTTTGACCTTGCAATTTTGTTTCTCTTGGCATAGTGCTTCGCCATCCTTCTCTGAATATCATTGTCCTTGTTTTATTTCTCCAGGAGATTCCCAAGATGTTGGTTAGCCTTGTCAAGCCATTTCTCCCAGTTCTGATTGATTACCAATACAACTTTTTCATTAAGAGTAAGCTCATCTTCTAGTTCTCTTTCTTTTTTTTTTTCTACTTCTAGGGCTCTCTTCAAACCTCTAGTCCTTGGCCTTATTTTTGGTACTTATTCTTCTGGCTCATCTATCACACCATATTTTTCTAGTGTCTCTTCAAGCAATACTATAGCTTTTTCTGCCTCTCTTTGAGCTTTGAACACTTCATCAATGAAGTGTTTGGTCTTTAGCTGTTGGTTCTCCTACTCAAGACAGGTAATGAAAAATTTAGATATATCAAGATTTGTTTGTAGCTCTTTAATCTTGGCATATTTTTCCTTGATGATTGTGCTAGTGATATCATAATCATCTTTCTGATTCAAGTCAACAAGGTCAAACTCCATTTATGTCTCATGAAGATTTCCCTCCTCATGCCTAATCTCTTCCTGAATATCTGCCTTTGTCATATTTTTCTTTCCTTTGTCTACCTACTTTTTTGATGAAGAAGGCAGGACCCCTTCCACAATATGTGGAGAAAACACTTGCCTATGACCCCTGTGATATTTTTTTTCCAATGTCTTTATCTCAGCCACTTTAGGCTTTTGAAGCTCACTGATATTAGTTCTGCTAGATGACCCAATATGAGTGTAAAATGGTGATGATGGTGGTGAAATGGGTGAAGTATTTTGAGTTGGTGAAGAAGTAGGTACTGTAGGCTGAGATGGAGGAATGGATGTGGAAGGATGAGATGGTGGAGGCATAGCTTGAGCATGTTGAATTGGTGGAGCAGTAAAGATATCATTAGCTATGAAAGTGTCCCATGAGATGTTCAATTGATCGAGGTGGTGGAGGAAAATGACCTTGATGAGAGAGTGGTGAAAAATAATTCTCATTTGGTGGTCACAATCTCTCTTTTGATTAATGTATGCCATTTTTTCAATGTCCTTGAAGAGAAAATAAGGTATGTTGAGCATTTTGACCCTTGTGAAGTGCATTAATAACCTGACATGGTAGGTGTAAATTATAGGGAACCTTCCTTCACAAGAAAAGTACCTCATGATGATTTTCATCATGGGGGAATACCTATCCAAGACGTAAGAGAAAGGAAAGAACCTTTTTCCTTCATAGGCTTATACATTGGCTTGATATATGGCTCATAGTAATAATTCTCCAAGTCTTTTGCCTTGTACCACTTTTCACCAACATTTGGAATTATAGTGGCATCTACTATGATGGTTCTGGATGCTATTAAAGTGACACCAGCTAGGGTTACCTGGTTGTAATGAAGATTAGAAATGAAAATCCTGCTCAAAACAGGGTGATTTTGGACCTTTTTTATTTTTTCGCAAAAGTCAAAGCATCCTACATGCTTGAAACATGTCACAGTCATGGGAGAGGCCATGAGTTCTCTGGTGTTTGTAGGTTCAATTCTAATGATCTTCCCTCCTTTTTGTGGCCTTGTCTCTTCCCTTTCTTCTTCCTCACTGAATTCTTTGTTTTCTTCTTCCATAGTGTCTTGGCTAGAAAACCTAGGGAGATGAATTGGGATTGAAATGTAGGTTTAAGGAGTGAGGAATGGGATGGAAAAAATTAGGGAGATGCGGGAAGGGATTATTAGATTGAGGGAGGCGATAGGGATTAGAAATGTTGTGGGATTTGGGAATAGGAATTTTATTACAGGTATGGGGATTTGGGAACCTAGGAATTTGAAATCCCTAGGTCTTAGGGTTTAGGGAATAAAGGGGTTTTGGATAGGTATTTAATGATATAGGGGTGGGTATAGGATTTATTGTGATGTGGGAAGGGTAAAAGGGTCTTCAGGAATCAAATTTAGGATTAGGAAGTGAAACTAGGGTTTCTATCTGGAAAAAACTAGATATTTTTCATGAAAATCTTAACAACATGAAATTTTCACTTAAGATATGCAAAGAGGGCATAATGATTCCTTACTTGCTAGGAAGTGGAGAAACCCTTTACTGAATGTTTGGAGGACCTGCACAAAGTTTGAAATCTTGTAAGCGAAATTGGGCAAGTGTGCAACGCCTTTGGTGCGTGCATAGCGCCTATCTGCCAGGTGAGAAATGCCTTTTATCTATGCACAGTTCTAGCGTCAGGTGAGCAACGCCTTGTTCCGAGTGAGCAACGCCTCCCAGAAATTAGACCTTTCACCATTCAAATTTTATTTTTTGATCTATGTGAGTGATTTCTTGATGGCATAGAGAAAAAATTAATGTCTTTTGATCTTTGGATGGGCTTTATGCTTGATGGATTGAATGTTTTGAGCTTTGGGACCCACTTTTCCTTCTTTCTTTCACTTTAAACCTTTGAAACTATACCTTTCAATTTGACTTCTTTCCTTTGACAATTGATCATTTTGATGGACTAGGAACTCTTTGCACTTTGATATTTGCTTTGTTGGCATGTGGAACTCTGAGTTGGAAGCTTGGGAACCTTGTACTTATTACATAGTAAACGACATAAAATTACAAAATAAAAATAAAAGTTACATCTTTTTCGAATAAAAATTACATTCTAAGATGCAAATAACAACTTTTGAATCAGAATTACATCTTTTCAAATCATCTTTATATGGTAAAGAGATGTTATTTTGTTCACTCTCTTACTTTGCTAGATTTATGCAAAGAAAATGGTGTTTTTATTGGAACTTGAAAACCCTAAAAGACCTAATGAGACCTTGAAGGATTGAATTTCAAGGTGACATTGACTGATATTGACTTTATGAATGGTGTACAATCAGCAAGGTATGAAATATGCCATCAAGTAATAAAATTTGAGGAAGAGTGATGTTTTTGGATTGGGGCTATCATCAGTGAGTAATTTTTTGCATGACCTAGTGGAATGAATAAAAATTTTCTAAGTGGGACTCCTAAAATTATATGAAGAGGATTTTGATCACTGATGGCAAGATGAAAATACTGACACTAACATTGGCCTTATTGGGGATGATAGCTCTGAAAGAGGTGTCAAGAACTACAGAACTCTGGATTTTTCAAATCAATGCCTTATCCATTGGGCCAATGCGGTCAAAAAACTCAAACCAATAACATGACTTAAAGTTGATAACTCGGAAAAAATAGACTGACTCAAGACAAACTCAAATGAAGACTCAATACTGACTTACTTGACTGAAAACTGAACTTTTGAAAATGGCAGAAAATCAGTGAAGCTCCATGGCCTTCACTTTGGGCTCCAAAATCCAATGATTTTCTACTTCACACTTGCAGAAAATGTAACTGATATTTTCAATGAAATGAAAATTGATAGAGAAATGTGTTTCAGAAAATACAGTGTTTCAGGAGCCTACCATTGATTGGTCCTCTTAAACACTCTTTTCCACTCATCTCTTCAAGCAAATAAGCATTATGTCCCCGACAAACTGAAATCTGATATGGCCCTTTCAATAAATTCTCAAATTTTCCATGCTTACCCTTTTCTTCATTTCTGTTATCCCAGCGGAGTACCACATCTCCAACCTTGAAGTTGTCTTCCTTAGTCTTCCGATCATAGACCTTCTTTATCCTGTCATGAAGTTTTGAAGTATTCAAAAATACTTCATCTCTTGTTTGTTGAAGGTGTTTCATTTGATTAATACGGCGTTGTATGTCATTTTCCTCAATCCCTACGTCTTGTATCAATTTCATTACCAAGACTGCTAATGATGAAGGAAGCATAGTATTGACACCATACACAACTTGAAAAGGAGACATACCAATGGACTTCTTATTAATCACCCGGTCTGCCCACAATGCATTGATCAGATTCTTATGCCAATTCTTTTTATTTTCCTCTAACATTTTCTTAATGATATTGATCAAGGATTTATTGGAGGACTCTAACAATCCATTACCTTGCGGGTAGTAGGTTGTAGAGTGTCCCAATTTAATGTTTTATCTGTCACAAAACTCAGTCATCTTCTTGGACTTGAATGTTGCTACGTTATCTGTGATAATCTTAGTAGGACATGTTATCATTCTATAATTTTAAGGTTGGCAAGAATAATTATATAGGACAACATCAAAACCACTTTGGATCCTAGGATCTAACCCTTCTAGACTCATAGAGGGATCTCTCTTTTAGATTTAGCTTTGTTTTATGATTCTGATATTAGGTTAGTTTTATTGTTTGTAGGGGTTTCTTTTTTATTGATTATTTAGCAGGATTAGAAGATCTGCTTAAACTAATTCCATTGGGCTATGGAGTCATAACAGGTTGGGTTGTTGCATAAAATTTTCAAGAGCATTTGCAAGGCAAGCTAACTACACTTACTGGATCTTTAAAACATAATGGATCATGAGATGAAAAAAAGAGTGAATTCACTAGTGGTTAAAAAGCAATTACGTATTTCTTAACCATACTTCAGAAGAAAAACATTTATATTGTAAATACAGCTAGAAATAAGGTGCTCTACTACAAATCTTAATCTTCATATTTCTGCTTTATAGAGATTTAAATGATGCATTTACATAAAATAAATGGAAAACATTAACAAAGAAAGAAATGACATCACTAGATAAACATAGCTCAAGAATCTTGCAAAATGGCATTTTATTATTGATGCTCCAGCCCCAAAAATACAATGCTCCAACAAAAAAGTTTTACAATTTAGGGGCCAACCCCTGATACTGAGAAGGAATGCAGTATTTAACTAACTCTACAATGATTATCGTATCTACATGGGAAATCAATTATTAATTACAATAATAATTAAAAATTGACCAGTGTGACCACGAAGTGGACATGATGGAATAACTTTGACATCTGGCCCTATTCTCCAGAAGGTCGTTCTTGCTTGATATGATCTGGCATGTGCTAGCAGATTTTGATGATCTGATTCTGATATGCTGAGCTGGTTGATACGCTAGCTTTCACCCTTCTTGGTAGTCACACAATTTTTTCCATTGTTGCTCATTTGGGATCTTGATCCTGATCAGCTTTCTGTATATCTCATTTTTCTCTAAGAATTTCACAAAATTTGGCCTCAACACAAAAATGTGTTTGATTTCATGTTGTATGAATAAATCATTATCCATGGCTTCAAGGAAATCTCTTCCAGTCATTGATCCTTTAATCCCTGAAAACTTAGTTGTGCCCATGGAAATCTCTTTTAGCTTCTTCACATAATCTTGCTTGGGCATAAGCTTGTCATTTATTACAAGCAATGAGGGTAACCCTCTTTTGGTCAGTGGGTCGATTATGTTAAATAATATACTGACACCAACTTCTAAATTATGGCACTTTTCCTTTAAATGTGTGACCAATATTTTTTTATTGAGAACCTTCGTGACCTCCAGGATTGTTGTTGTTTTGTCCTCCACTCCAAGTGCTTCTAATTTGAACTTGTTCTTGGAATTCAAAAATCTAATAATGTTTTTTGTTGTCTCAGGCATCCCTGCAAGCTCCTTGGTCTCTTTCTCTATAGCATCATTTACTAGTTCAATTATCTCTTTCTGTTCAAATGTGATTTGAATAGAAGGCCCTATTTCATTCATGCATGGAATCTATTATGTTGGTCCAAATGATCTCCTTTGCCTGGCCAATGGTCTGACCAATGGAAGCTTCACTCTCTGCCTTTATCAGTTTTTCAATATAATTTTGGGCTCTCTGTATTTCCATTTAATGGGCATTGTCAGGCCTTGTTTTCAGATCCTTCAAGGTATTGATTTATGCTTCTAGCCTTTTTATCTCTTGTGATTGTATAGTCATATTCTCCATGGCTTTGGCCAGCTGTTCTGCACCACCTGATGTGCTTGTAGTTGTTGGAGTAGATGTAGTGATGACTGCAATAGGAACAATGTCCATTTCTATTGCTTTTTCTTTTTTCTTGACCAATTTCTCCATCTCTGTCTCCATTTGCTTTTGTTGTGCTGACTGCTCCATTATCAGCTTCATCATATTTGTTGTTTGTGCTTCATTCTCCTCTATGTCTTTTGTGACAAGGTCTTCAATAGCTGACATTTTAATTTTCTTTCTCAGGGCTGCTATGTCAACGTTCTTCTTCTTCAGGATCTCTTCCACTGCCTCTACATTTATTGGATCATATCCAATCTTCACAACTAAATCCTCTAGGGATTTGATTCTAGTATCCTTGGAAAGAGAATAAATATTCTCCATTTTGAGATGAGATTGAATGTTAGCCAGTGATACCTGCAACTTAGATAGGCTCATTGCAGTTCTTTTTAGTGTGGAGGAGATTATCTCTCCAGTCTTCTTGTGCATCTCCATCTGATCTATTGGATGGATGTCCTTGACATTAAACTCAAAAGTTGTGTGCTTGAAATATGTAGGTGATTTAGGTTGAGAGATCTGGGTTTCTAAGAAATTCATTCTCATATTTCCTTTCTCTGAGTCAAAGGCTGATAAAAACCTGCTTTGTGAACTGTTGGTATGCTTCCAAAACTGGTTTTAAGTGTTGGTTTTCAATATCTCGTTCTTCCTTTTAATTTCCATGAAGGTGTCATAAATATTTTCCTCATTTTCTCCTATAGCATCAGTAGAGGTAGGTGTTTGTAGATTTTTTTGCTGAAATGGAATTGTGGCTGAATATGTAGAAAATATAGCTTGGCCACCTACTGGAGATGAAGTAGGAGAATCTCTGATTGTTATGACTGTCTGTTGCTTTGTTTCCTTGCTTTAATCTATGCCCATATGGATTCTTGCTCTCTTTCTGTATTTAATTTGAATTCTCTGATGGAGGTATCAGTCTCCAAAATAGACTGATCATCTCTTGGCCTCTTTCCTGTTGCCTCTTTCTCTTGTTCTTTTCCTCTGTCTTATTTGTCTTATGTAGTCTACTTTTCTTGTGGAGTAGGGGTTTGTATACTTGAGGATGAAATCACCTGCTCTTCAACCTCCTACAATGTATTTGTTTCCCACTCTGTTTGGTTCATGAACTGCTCAATTTCAGGCCTGTGGGTGTGAATATGTGGGGTTGATTTATTTTCCACCCTTTTCTTGGAGATGATGCCCAATGGGTCATAAGACCAAGTGATGCTATAATTAAACTTCACCTCCTTCAACATTCTGTCATCATCCTCTCTTGCTGCTCTGTTATTGCAAATGAAAGGACCAATTTGAGACTTTATCCTAAATCGACACTTCTTTTTGGCAGATATAAAGTGTACCTCATCTACATTTATCATCTTCCTGATGTACTCCAGGGAAAATATCCTCATGGGGAGGAACTTTGGTAGCTTGTAAGGGGCCAACTCAAACCCATAAATTATGAGCTTTGTGTAGTTCTGGTACAAGTACCAGTCTCCAGTTCTCAATTGGTCTGATAGTTGCATGATCTTCTTAATATCTTCATTAAACCTTGGTTCCATTGTACTGCTGAGGATGCTCATTGTTGGATGCACAAATGCTTCAACATATCTTTTGTAGGTGTATTCATTATGTTCCTTCATTAGCATGGTTGTCCAAAATATGATTGATTGAGGTTCGGAGCCTTCATTAACTTCCATCATTGTACTCGAACCTGTTGGCCTGAAAATATACAAACATGTAAACCAAGACTGAAGTGTATTTAAACACTTCCTATGGGTGAAATTTAACAAACTGGTCGTGGATGGCATCAGCTAGGAATTGGCTGAAGTTAAACATAATTGAAGGCTTGGAATCTTATTAGAGTATGGATAGGAAACCCATCATTGCTTCATCTATCCACTGATCTGAATGATACCCTAAAAAGTATGAAAGGATAGTGACAATGTATTGGGTCCTATCAGGGAAAGTAGAAGAGAGATATGGATTATTCTTTTTTGGTAATGGAGTGTTTGTAGCCATAAATAACTCCAATTTTTTGGCTCTGCTGACAAAATCTAACTTTTGGTATAGTTCTCTGAGGGCCTCCTAGGAAAAAGGAATGGTTTCTTCAACAGTAGGAACTTGCATCATTTGCATGATGGACTGGGCACTGATGGTAAAAAGGACTTCTCCTGTGGGGGCTACAATAGATCTATGGTTTATATCATAGCATGCATGACATTTCCTAACAAACTGAGGGAAATTATGGGTGTTTTGGAATATGTAATAGGGTAATTTAGTCCCCCATAGCCCTATATCATCGACTTCATCGATGAGCTTGTATTCTAGCCAAAAGTATACATCCAAAAGGTTGAAATATAAATCAGTCTCATGTATTTTGAATTCCCTGCCAACCAGGGCCACATGATCCAGGTCCACATGAGGGTGAACCATTGGGTTAAATAGTTGTTTCTCCTTCTTTGGACGCATAATTGTTCACTGAAAAGAAATTGATTGCAAATGTATAGAAAGGGATTTGAAGAGGAGGGGAATAAAGAAAGGGAGCTTGTGTTGATCAGTAGGCGAATTCGAAGAAAATGGAATTGAAGAAGGGGAACTATGTTGATTCTACGAACAGTTGAATGTTTTATGCACCTTTCTTTGATCTGTAAAGCCTGGAATTTGATCACCTGTAACCACAGAGCGCATGAAAACACAATAACCTTTGATCAGTTGATGAAGAACTCTTTTGTAGGGTGACAGGTTACTAATGACATGGCGCGGGTCCATTGGGTAATGGCCTAAACCATTAAATGTTTAACGGGCTTTAGGCGGGAGCGTAGGTGATTGGATGGAGGTGACAAGAGTGGTTATCGTGGCGCAATGGTAATGGTGGGGATACAACGATTAATGGCACAGTTTAGAAATGGAGGAAAACATATTTTTGCATGGGGTGTAGGTCGGTAAGCAGTATGGAGTGGGCGGTGCAAAAAGATTAGCGCCTAACATGTAGCAGGGAGGACGGTTTGGGAAACCGCCTGTTTCGGAGCGCCCCCCCCCCCCCCAACTTCATCATCTCTGCTTTTTGTGCTTCATTCTCCTCTATGTCTTTTGTGACAGGGTCTTCAGTAGCTGACATTTTAAGTTTCTTTCTCAGGGCTGCTATGTCAGCGTTCTTCTTCTTCAGGATCTCTTCCACTGCTTCTACATTTGTTGGATCATATCCAGTCTTCACAGCTAAATCCTCCAGGGATTTGATTCTAGTATCCTTGGCAAGAGAAGAAATATTATCCATTTTGAGATGAGATTGAATGTTAGCCAATGATACCTACAACTTAGATAGGCTCATTGCAGTGTTTTTCAGTGTGGAGGAGATCATCTCTCCAGTATTCTTGTGCATCTCCATCTAATCTATTAGATGGATGTCCTTGAAATTAAACTCAAAAGTTGTGTGCTTGAAATCTGCAGGTGATTTAGGCTGAGAGATCTGGGCTTCTAAGAAATTCATTCTCATCTTTTCTTTCTTTGATTCAAAGGTTGATAAGAGCCTGCTTTTTGAACTGTCGGTATGCTTCCAAAACTGGTTGTAAATGTTGGTTTTCAATATCTTGTTCTTCCTTTTAATTTCCATGAAGGTGTCATAAATATTTTCCTCATTTTCCCCTATAGCAACAGTAGAGGTAGGTGTTTGTAGATTTTTCTGTTGAAATGGAATTGTGGCTAAAGATGTAGAAAATATAGTTTGGCCACCTACTGGAGATGAAGTAGGAGAATTGTTGATTGTTATGACTGTCTGCTGCTCTGTTTCCTTGCTTGGATCTATGTCCGTATGGATTCTTGCTCTCTTTCTATATTTACTTTTGAATTCTCTGCTGGAGGTATCAGTCTCCAAAATAGACTGATCATCTCTTGGCCTCTTTCTTGTTGCCTCTTTCTCTTGTTCTTTTCCTCTGTCTTCTTTGTCTTCTGTATTCTGCTTTTCTTGTGGAGTCGGGGTTTGTATGCTTGAGGACGAAATCACCTGCTCTTCAGCCTCCTGTAATGTATTTGCTGCCCACTCTGTTTGGTTCATGAACTACTCAATTTCAAGCCTGTGGGTGTGAATATGAGGGGTTGATTTATTTTCCACCCTTTTCTTGGAGATGATGCCCAATGGGTCATAATACCAAGTGAAGCTATGATTAAACTTCACCTCCTTCAGCATTTTTTCAGCCTCCTCTCCTGCTGCTCTGCTATTGCAAATGAAAGGACCAATTTGGGAACTGATCCTAAATTGACACTTCTTTTTGGCATATAAAAAGTGTACCTCATCTACATTTATCATCTACCTGATGTACTCCAGGGAAAATATCCTCATGAGGAGGAACTTTGGCAGCTTGTAAGGGGCCAAATCACACCCATAAATTCTGAGCTCTGTGTATTTATGGTACAAGTACCAGTCTCCAGTTCTCACTTGGTCTAATAGTTGCATGATCTTCTTAATATCTTCATTAATCCTTGGTTCCACTGTACTACTGAGGATGCTCATTTTTGGATGCACAAATGCTTCAAAAAATCTTTTGTAGGTGTAGTTCTTATGTTCCTTCACTAGTATGGTTTTCCAAAAGATGACTGATTGAGGTTGGGAGTCTTCATTAACTTTCCTCATTGTAAATTGGAACCTGCTGGCCTGAAAATATACAAACATATAAACCAAGACTGAAGAGTATTTAAACACTTCCTCTATGTGAAATTTAACAAACTGGTTGTGGATGGCATCAGCTAAGAATTGGCTGAAGTTAAACATAATTGAAGGCTTTGAATCTTATGAGAGTATGGATAGGAAACCCATCATTGCTTCATCTATCCACTGATATAAATGATACCCTAATAAGTATGAAAGGACAGTGACAATGTATTGGGTCCTACCAGGGAAAGTAGAAGAGATATATGGACGATTCTTTTTTGGTAATGGAGTGTCTGTACCCGTGAATAACTCTAGTGTTTTGGCTCTGCTAACAAAATATAACTTTGGGTATATTTCTCTCAGGGCCTCATAGGAAAAAAGGAATGGTTTCTTCAACGATAGGAGCTTTCATCATTTGCATGATGGACTGGGCACTGATGGTAAAAAGGACTTCTCCTGTGGGGGCTAAAACAGATTTATGGTTTATGTCATAGCATGCATGACATTTCCTAACAAACTCAGGGAAACTGTGGGTTTTTGGGAATATGTAATAGGGTAATTTAGTCTCCCACAACCCTATATCATCGACTTCATAGATGCGCTTGTCTTCTAGCCAAAGTATACATCAAAAAGTTCTAACTCTGAATCAGTCTCATGTATTTTGAAGTCCCTGCCAACTAGGGCCACATGATCCAAGTGCACATGAGGGTGAACCATTTGGTTAAATAGTTGTTTCTCATTCTTTGCACGCATAATTGCTCACTGAAAGGAAATTTATTGCAAATGTACATAAAGGGATTTGAAGAGGAGGGGAATAAAGAAAGGGAGCTCATGTTGATCAGTAGGGGAACTCGGAGAAAAAGGAATTGAAGAAGGGGAACTCTGTTGACTCTGCGGACAGTTGAAAGTTTTATGCGCCTTTCTTTGATCTTTAAAGCCTAGAATTTGATCACCTGTAACCACAGAGCACATGAAAACACAGTAACCTTTGATCAGTTGATGAAGAGTGCTTTTGTAGGGTGACAAGTTACCGTTGACATGGCATGTTTCTATTGGGTAATGGCCTAAGCCATTAAATGTTTAATGGGCTTTAGGCGGGAGCATAGGTGATTGGATGGAGGTGACATGAGTGGTTTTCATGGTGCAACGGTAATGGTAGGGATACAACGGTTAATGATACAGTTTAGAAATGGAGGAAAACATCTTTTCGTAGGGGGTGTAGGTCGGTAAGCAGTATGGAGTGGGGGGGTGCGAAAAGATTAGTGCGTGACACGTAGCAGGGAGGACGATTTGGGAAACCACCCGTTTCGACCCCCCCACCCCCCTCCCCCTCGACGTTAACGTTCGGAGGATGAGGGGGGGGGGAGGATTTGAACCATTGGATGAGATGGAGGGAGCGGAGATGAGACAGGAGATGGTGGGAGGTTAAACGATGATGTGACGTGAGTGGATGGTGGGGTCGGGCAATTATATGTCGAGGGAGGTATAGTTTCGAGGCTTTGGGATTTTTTAGTATATTACATGAAATATGTCAAATACCTTTGATGAAGTATTGATCCTGAAACTTAGGCTAAAGCACCTCTGTTTTTTTTATTTTTCTTGTTTAATCAGGAAATACATGAAATCCTTTGACTGATATCTTCGGACAAATTTCATGTAATTCAGCTTTATTTTTCTTCTTTCTCTTCTACCTTCCCATTTCACTATTTTGACATTTTTCATTATTTTTCAGGGTGCATTTAGGCTTGCAGACCCAAATCACTTTTTTTATATAAAACTCTAACCTACTCTATCCCTTATTCCTTCCATTGACTCAAATTAAGCTATTGAGTCAATTTTATTACTTCCTAACTACTGATCTTCCAAGATTAAACTGTTTGGAAAATCCTTATTTTCTAACCATTAACAAAAATTTAAAATTTTTCAATCATGCTTAAACTGTATGATTTGAACGAACTAATCTAATAAGCAGTGGCATTTTGATTTTCAGCACTTTCAGTATTATTCTTTTTTGGGGTTTTCTTTTTTTTTTTCTTTTCTATTTTATTTTTTCAATATACACTCTTTTTTTTTCTTTTCCATATTTTTTTTGGAAGTCATTTGAATATTGAAAATCATACTCAATATCAAATTGCAACTTATGAAATACTCAATCACCTTGAGATCCTATAATTTTATAGGACCCTAACAGGACAACCAAAACGAGACAAAATATTACTTTCTAAAAAATGAATGATGATATAATTTGTTACTTGCCTGGTCGAGATCACTTCGATCCACTTTATAAAGTAATTTATGGTTGTCAATATCCACTTGTGTTGTGCAGATGATGATGGGTGAATCTTGCCTATGAAATCTAGGCCCCACTGCTGAAATGGTGCATGTACTGAAATAGGTTGAAGCCGGTAATGGGAGAAGTTTTCTCTTACCCTAAAAAATTTGACATTCGTAGAAACTCATTACTGTGTTATAGACATCTGCAAAAACTGTCGGCCAATCATATATCCCGCTCTCAATATTTTATTGGTTGTGGTCTTCCAATATAGGTGGACCCCACAATATCCTTTGTGGAATTCATTCACACTTCCTTAGATTCTTCTTCGACCAAATAGTTCAACAACACACCTCCAGGATCCTTCCAGTAAAGTGCATTGTCCAATATGAAATACTTTGAATCTTTGAGTTTCAAATATTTTCCTTGACTCTTATTCATTCCTACATGAGGGTTTAGGTGTTGAAAAACATAAACAATATCATAATAACATGGAGATGACAAAAAGATATTGGATACCTGAATGAGGTTAACTTCTTATTCATTTTCGAATAAGGTTGAAATCAATTTGATGTCAAGAGCATGAAGGTTTGACTCAGCCATGATCTTGGCTAAGGCCTAACCTTTGATCAACTTGATAGGCTTGATCTCAAGGTCATATTCTGGTAAAGCTACTATCCATCTCCCTCTCCTACTTTTTGGGTTTGTCTGCATGAGAACTTATTTTACAGTTGCAATAGTTACATAGGCAAGAGTATGTGAATGTAATATGTAAACTCTGAAATCTTTCAGCGCTTTAACCAAAGCGAGAGCCTATTTCTCTATGATGTTGTAGCAAAGGGTTGCATATCTAATATTGAAACTGGAAAATGCAATTGTTAGCCCTGCTTTATCCCTTTTCTGCATCAAGACTGCTTCCATGGTGTGCTCAGAATCAAATGAGAATATTATGAAATCAGTAGTATAATCAGGACTTATCAAAAAAGCGGTAGTAGTCAAGGAAAACTTAACTGAATTGAAGGATTTCCAGACATCTTCAGACCACTTCACATCATTATCTTTCTTCAACATATTTGCTAACTCTCTGAGATGCTCCACCAAATTAGGAATGAATCTACGTAATAAATTCATCTTACCGTTGAATGCTTGTATTTCCTTTTTGCTGCGAGGGAAATCAATCTGTTCAATTTCTTCAACACGGGAAGGGTCAATCCAGATCCCATCCTTGGAGATGACGTGACCAAGAATTTTTCCCTCATCCATGGCAAAAAGGATTTTCTTTGAGTTGAGAGATATTCTAAAATTCATGCATCTCTCGAAAACAATTTTTAAATGGTGCAAATGTTCATCATCCAAATGTGAAAACACGGTCAAGTCAAATAAATAAACAACCAAGAAAAAATATTTTTCATTGGCGAATGTTATGTCCATGGCCCGCTGAAATGTGGCCCCTACATTTTTCAAACCAAATGGAATTTTTGCATATTTGAACGTGCCCCAAGGTGTAATAAATGTTGTCTTGTCCTCATCATCCTTGTACAGCAAAATTTGGTTGTACCCTGAATAGCCATCCAACAGTGACATCCAGGAAGAACTGACAACTCTTTGAAGTATATGGTCCATCTTCGGAAGTGGATAGTTTTCCTTGAGGGACACTTTGTTCAAGTTTCTAAAATATATGCCAAGTCGGATTTCTCCAGTATTTTTTATTACTGTGACCAAATTTGAAATCCAATCAAAGAATCTGATCGGGACAATAATACCGGACTTGAAAAGTTTGTTTACCTATTTTTCAATTGATGGCAACAATCTGGGATTTATCCTTCTCAACTTTTTCTGAAAGGGATTTTTATCGGACTTGATTAGAATAGTGTGTTGAATGATGTTCTTGTCATACACATTTAAATATGTATATTCCCATGCGAAAACATCAGAAAATTCAGAAATTAAATTAACATATTCAGCCTTTACCTCGGGAAATAAGGACTTCGATAGTTTAACCATATTTGGTTTGTTGGTTGCCCCAATGTTTACATATTCAATACCCTTTTTCTGTAGGCACCAATGTAGGCTTTCTTGCTACGTTATCTTGGTCAAAAAATTCTTCCAAAGGTATGAGACCTTTTGGAATATTGTTGTCTTTCAACTGTAGTATATCCATATGATTTAATTCTATATCCTAGTCATCTTTATCACAAATTTCATCTATGTAACAATTCTCAAATTCTTCTTCACCTTGGATAAAGTTATTTACTTGCTTATCATCCCAGAAAACCTTCCAATACTGCAAGTTATTGGGAATAGTGTTCTGGTGTTTCACATGAATCTAAAACTTCCTGTTTGAAAAGATGGGGATCTTAAAATTGCTTGCAGCTTTAGCCAATGAATCTATCATGAGTTTTTGATTCCTTGGAACCACTGTAAGTGTGCACTCCTGAAACATTTTCAAAATATCTAGTACATCATTCCTATATTGTCTCATTCAAGGATGGTTAGCTTGATATTCACCTTTAACTTGCTTGATCATAAGTTCTAAATCACCATACACAACAATCCTTCTTGCTCCCAATTTCTTCAAGATCTTTTGGCCAGTAATCAGTGCTTCATAATCCACTTCATTGTTAGTGCAATCAAAATCTAACTTGTAAGAGCACAATCTAACATTTGTAGGGACCTTATTCTGCTAATGAAAAGGGATGCAAACCCAAATTCCAATGTCTGCCCGGTCTTTCCCTAGGGCACCATCAAATTCCATGTACCATAGACCATTTTCACCCTCCAAGTGTTGAAAATTTTATTTATGTTTTGGCAAAATTTTCTGAATTGTTTCTTCATGCTTTTCCAGACTTTCTTCCACTTTATCCAATGATTGTTCTGAATTTTTCACCGCTTCATCTGATTGGTGTTCTGATGAGATAGGTAGATCCTATTTTTCTTTTGCTATAACTTCTCTAATGCAATTATGGATCTCTGTAACATCTTCTACATCTACTAGCTGGATATCTACATCATTTAAGTCGTTATCATTAAAAAAAATGAATGACTCTACATCTGTATGTATAGCATTTATCAAATGATTGTTAGGATTTTCTTTGCTTGTGATCATATATCTCATCTTAGTTTCACGGTACAATTTTCTCAATTGCCCGAAAACAGGGATATTTGCATAAGAAAAGTATAATTGCAATGTGCCTCGTAATTTTTCCCCCCAAGATCTTGACAGCAACATGCCAAACCGTGGCGGTATGTCAGCTACCACCACATCCATTAGAACATTTTTTGTCGGAATCTACTCTAGGGAGACTACCAAATATTTAACAAGGCCAATACAATAGACTCTACCTGAATCAAAGGAGTATAAGTCATGGTAGGGATGAGTGATGTCAAGGCCCAACTTTTCCATAATGGCTTTTGGCACTAGATTGTGGGAGGCATCGAAGTCTAATATGGAATTATGTAAAATGCATTGGTGAATTCTTAGACTCAAGTAAAAAGGAGGAGCCTCGCTATCTTCTAATTGACCATCAATAGCAGGACCAAAAATGAGTTTAGGCTGATCATCTTCAACATTCACCATGTCGGACAAAGGATCTACTTTAAGCATTTTGGCAACATGGGACTTATACTGGTTATTCTTAACAAGATCGGTTAAAGGAATAGACACATTTAATTTTGAAATTTTTGTTTCTAGGCTAAAGGGAGTGGTTTTGTGTACCTCTTTAATGACGATGTCTCGTTGTCCAGCATGGTCCTTTGATGGAACTTATTTCTTCTGATTGTCCTTTTCCTTATTTATTGAACTTGTGGATGGTCGATTTACCTTGTTCTGATTTGTGACTACAGACTCTTTTCCCTTACTCTGATTGCTTGGAGGATTATGCCTTGTTTGAGTGTCTTTTTGCTGAGATGCTCTCTTCTGAATGGGATTAACCGGCACATCTCTGCTTCTCAATGACATCTGCCTATTTTGTGAACTAAGTGCATTCAAGTACCCCCGTTGGTAATCATCTAATTCAGTCTCCAATTCATGATCATTGGTAAGGATAAAATCTTCATCTTTAGGCTAATATTTCTTTTCAAAATACTCCTCATATTTGGTCAAAAACATAGGCAAATCATCATCTTTGAAAAGGATAATTTCCTCAAAAATTGTGTCTTCATCTTCTACTTCTCCTTAAGCATGGTTCTACTAGAAGGGTGTCCTGATTTTTTGTTGCTGCTGTGGTGGTTGTTCAGGAGCCCGTTGTTCTCTCTGCTTGATCCTTAACTGAGACTATTGTTGACCTCTGTAGTTAGGATTTCTGACCTTAGTTTGTCTCTCAGTATTGGACATAATTTCAACCATCCTTTCAATAGTTCTTATTAGTGTATCCATCTTAGCGTAGGAATATTAGGTGGATGGTTCATCTTTAATATTAACTCTTCTCTCATTTCTAGCTCTAGCTCTCTTCATCAGCAAATTTTCTTCAATGTTAACTGCATTCTTTTTCATATCCTCCAGTGTAGCTGGATTTATTTCCCTTAGTTGGTAAGCCATGTCAAGATCAAATGCATCTGGATAACGTATGAGAGCTAGGCTTGGAGGAGGCTTGATCTCAACAGGAATTGCATTATAAATTCTATTGAAGCGAGTATTGAAATCTTGGACTAATTCATTGAGATTTGTTTTAATAAACTGTAAATGATTTTTATTTACTTCCCACCGGGCTATAAATAAATCAATGACCTATTCTGGATTGGTAATGGAATTAGCAGTCCAAGACCTAAACCAAACTTTGACATCTCCAGAGAAGCTCTGGGCTATAATCCTCATTTTTGCATTGTCGGCATCAACTTCCTTCAAGTCTATGAAGTTAGTGACCTTAAAAATATGTTGTCTTGCAAATATGGTAGATTTTTCATTAAACAAGGGGAGTCTTTAGCCATAAACCTGAGGTAAATCATTCAATTGGGCAAGTAAGATAAGTGGGGAAAATCTTTCCATGATTCCTGCTGAGTGAAGTACCGGATTGACAACAGGAGGGATTAGTTGAATAGGTAGTGGAACACTAGTTGTAGGTACTGGAGTAGTGGGTATGAACGATGAGGTCGAAGGTGCAGATGAAAAAACTACAATTGATTGAGTTTGAGGTTGAGTTGAGACAGGAATTTCCTCTTAATGGTAGAATTGGATCCAACCTTTGATGTCAATGTCAAATTCGGGTTTAATCTCTTCAAAGAACCAATATTTCATACGAATAAGGTCTAATTCAGAAAATGACTTGACCTCAGATAATCTTAAATGATCGAAGACTATGTCGGATAAAGAGGTTTCAGACTTAGATTTTAACAATGACAATTCAAATTTCAGATCATACGGTGTATCTTCAAGAGAAAGTAGTATAGCAGGTAGAGAAATAGATCTTACCAATGGAATTGGTCTTGACTAAATATTTATAGTTTGATATCTATGCCTTCGTAAAATATTCTCTGGATCATCTATTGGATCAGCTCGATCTGGATCGGGATTTTCTCTAGTATATCTTCTCAAAGCCATCTCTACAATCTTAGCTTTGCAATTATTGAATCAGCCTTTCTAAAACATAACCCTATCATCCAAAGGATCAAATTCCAATGTTTCTTGTCGTACACCCAGGGAAAATAAATCTTTCGTTCCCCGGCAATTGCACCAGTATGTTATCTCTTTGCCATATCTCTAAGGCTGAAAAAGAAATCCCAAAAGAGGTAACCACGTACCAATCTTTTGGCTTGGTATCTAGCCCTACCAAACCGAAGAGGGATCTATCCACAAAGTCATAGCCAAGAGGGATGGATGAATTAGGGTTTTAGGCTAGCTATAAGTACAGGGGTTTGTTTGATTTTGGGTTGTTGGATGGGTGAATTAGGTCAAAGAAGCTAGGTCAGGGAAAATAGGATTAGGGTTGCTGAGATTCAATGGGGAAAGGTAGGTATAAAACCTAACACTTTAGGGTTTCTTTAGTGGGATGGATCAGACGGATGAGGAGCTAGAAAGAGAAAGGCTAAGCATGAAATCTTTCTAAACTAAAGAAGATGGACAAACTATGAAGGTTTTCCCAAAATAGAGCATGAGAGATGTATTTTTTTTATCAACTTAAAAACCAGCATATCATAGAAATGAAATGGATAATGAAACAAAAAATTCATACATAATGAAACATAAGAAGAACAATGCTAAATTCTCATACCACAGGTATCCCAAATAAATAGTTGCAACCTTTTCATTAATTTCCTGCCAAAATGATTACACTAGAGTCTTTGATCAATGCATCAACATCCAACCTATGAAATAAATCAAAAATTACATGATTTAGACCTCAAAACATCTCCTCCCATCCTAAGGGATCGAATCCATGAGACGAGGAGCATTTCCACCAAAACCTGAGCTGAATACCTAGAGTGTAGGGAGGTCAAACTAACTCATCCCTCACTTTTTGCAAACTGATTCATTAAATGTCATAAAAAAATTTCACCTAATGTATTTACCCTAGGTAAGTGTAAAAACATCATAATTACATTTACTTCCATCAATTACATCAGTAAAAACATGATTTCTCAAGGTGAAAATCAAAATTGCAAAGAAAACTCAGAAAAAATCAGACACTGGTCAAGTGCGCAGTGCCAATGTCATGTGTGCAGCACCATCTTCAAATTAAGTTTTGAGGGGGTTCTAGATGTCCAAACTGAGCTCAGGATATCTCATTGGAAAGCTTATCTAGTCTACTTTCAAAATATATTATTTTTTTGTAGAGTTGACTTGATTTTACCTCCAAAAAATTGATTCTCCCAAGACTTCTCTATGCGCAGCGCCAAGGTGAAAAAGGAGGGAGAACTATGATTTTTTGAAGGTTATTTTTGTTGGGTGTGGAGCCTGATTATCTTGTTTATTTTGTATCACAGATTTGGACCCCTGTACCTTAATAGGATGGCAATGACCCCCATAATTAAACGCTGCCTGGGGGGTCTAGGGGGGGCGGCTGCGACTTCATGGAGCCCCCCCCTGGCGGGGGGTTTCGGGGGTAGCACCCCCGAAGCTAAGAACAGATGTAAAATTGCCTTGTAAAATTATAGTAATTTCTAGTCAATCTGGGATGTTCATTAGGCAGATGATCTGACGGTAGAAGTTATGTTTAGTTTAGGGTTTTTTTCCCTAGAAGGAAAACCCTTGCTTTTATGAGGGTATTGTATTGCGACTGTGTATTGTGTGTGTATTCTCAGAGCGAGAAACAGATAGGGAGACTGTGAGAGAGAACATATGATATTACAGCGGATCTGCTGGAGGTTGTGTCTCTTCATTTTTATGGATAATAGAAAGGAAAGACTGGTTGTTCGGGGTGGACATAGCCCAAACTGGGTGAACCACGTATATATGTGTCTCTCTAGTTTTATGTGTTTTGTTTGCTTGTGCTTTCCGCATATTTTATGTGTTTCATTACTCTGTAATATTTAATTTTCTAACAATTTTACTTTTTCACTTGCCAGTTTGACCAAACAAGGCTATAAAAGTGGTTTTATTGCATTTTTTCTCTGTTCTAAATCCAATGGTGGTCTTATTTTGACCAAAATATGCCTCAAACAAGTGCGCGGTGCCTAAGACGCTACGTAACTAACAGTCCAACTGTCACATGACTATCCAGGAAAGCACAAAAACTTCAAAAACTTGCAAAAATGTATCAAAACTTGCCAAAATTTCTTGAATGGTGGCTGATGATGAGTATTAAGCATGGAGTGAGGCTTCAACAAGGATATCAAGCCTTCTTTTCTCTTCTTGCATGGTCAAAGTTTCAATTTTTGAATTGGCTTGTTTAAGTTTTGACCTTGCAATTTTGTTTCTCTTGGCATAGTGCTTTGTCATCCTTCTCTAAATATCATTGTCCTTGTTTACTTTCTCAAAGAGCTTCTCAAGATGTTGGTTAGCCCTATCAAGCCATTGCTCCTGGTTCTCATTGATTACCACTGTAAATTGTTCATTGAGAGTAAGCACATCTACTAGTTCTCTTTCTTTTTGCCTTTCTAGTTCTAGGGCTCTCTTCAAACCTCTAGTCCTTGGCCTTATTTTTGGTACTTGTTCTTCTGGCTCATCTCGCACACCATATTTCTCTAGCGTCTCTTCAAGCAAGACTTTATATTTTTCTTCCTCTCTTTGAGATTTGATGAATTTCACTTCATCAATGAAGTGTTTGGTCTTTAGCTGTTGGTTCTCCTACTCAAGAAAGGTAATGACAAATTTAGATCTATCAAAGTAAGATTTTAGCTCTTTAATCTTTGAATATTTTCCTTGATGAATGTGCTAGTGATATTAGAATCATCTTGCTAATTCAAGTCAACAAGGGCAAACTCCATTTCTGTCTCATGAATATTTCCCTCCTCATGCCTAATCTCTTCCTGAATATCTGCCTCTGTCATCTTTTTCTTTCCTTTGTCTACCTACTTTTCCGATGAAGAAGGCAAGGCCCCTTCCACAATCTGTGGAGAAACACTTGCCTATGACCTCTCTAATATGTTTTTTCCAATGTCTCTATCTCAGCTACTTTAGTCTTTTGAAGCTCACTGATCTTAGTTCTACTAGATGACCCAATATAAGTGTGAAATGGTGATGACGGTGGTGAAATGGGTGAAGTAGTTTGAGATGATGAAGAAGTAGGTATTGTAGGCTAAGATGGAGGAATGGATGTGGAAGGATGAGATGGTGGAGGCACAACTTGAGAATGTTGAATTGTTGGAGCAGTAAAGATGTCATTAGCTATGAAAGTGTCCCATGAGATGTTCAATTGATCGAGGTGATGGAGGACAATTATCTTGATGAGTGAGTGGTGAAAAATACTTCTTATTTGGTGGTCATAATCTCTCTTTTGAACAATGTATGCCATTTTTTCAATGTCCCTAAAGAGAAAATAAGGTATGTTGAGCATTTTTACCCTTGTGAAGTGCATTAATAACCTGATATGGCAGGTGTAAAGTCTAAAGAACCTTCCTTCATAAGAAAAGTACCTCATGATGATTTTCATCATGGGGGCATACCTATCCAGGAGTTAAGAGAAATGAAATAACCTTTTTCCTTCATTCTTATACCTTGGCTTGATATATGGATCATACTAATAATTCTCCAAGTCTTTTGCCTTGTACCACTTTTCACCAACATTTGGAAATCCAATGGCATCTGCTATTATGGCCGTAGATACTATGAAAGTGACACCGGCAAGGGTTACCTGGTTTTCATGAAGATTAGAAATGAAAAGCTTGCTCAAAACAGGGTGATTTTAAAACTTTTGTATTTTTTCACAAAATTCAAAGCATCCTACATGTTTGAAACATGTCACAGTCATGGGAGAGGCCATGAGTTCTATGGTGTTTGTAGGTTCAAGTCTGATGATATTCCCTCCTTTGTGTGGCCTCCTCTCTTCCCTTTCTTCTTCCTCACTGAATTCTCTGTTTTCTTCTTCCACAGTGTCTTGGCTAGAAACCATAGGGAGATGAATTGGGAGTGAAATGTAGTTTTAGGGAGTGGGGAATGGGATGGAAAAAATTAGGGAGATGGGGGAAGGTACTATGAGATTGAGGGAGGTAATAGGGATTAGAAATGTTGTGGTTTTGGGAATAGGAATTTTATTACAGGTATGGGGATTTGGGAGGCTAGGAATTTGAAATACCTAGGTCTTAGGGTTTAGGGGATAAAGGGGTTTGGGATAGGGATTTAATGATATAGGGGTAGGGATAGGATTTATTGTGATGTGGGAAGGGTAAAAGGGTCTTCAGAAATAAAATTTGGGATTAGGAAGTGAAACTAGGGTTTCTATCTTGAAAAAACTAGATATTTTTCATGAAAATCTTGACACCATGAAATTTGCACTTAAGAAATGCAAGGAGGGCATAATGATGTCTTACTTACTTGCTAGGAAGTGAAGAAACCCTTTACTGAATGTTTGGAGGACCTTCACAGAGTTTGGAATCTTGTAAATGAAATTGGGCAGATGCACAATGCCTTTGGTGCGTGCACAACGCCAATCTACCAGGTGAGCAACGTCTTTGCTCTATGCACTGCGCTAGTGTCAAGTGAGCAGCGCCTTCTTCTAGGTGAGTAGCGCCTCCCATAAATTCGACCTTTCACCTTCCAAATTCGATTTTTTGAGTTGTGTGAGTGATGGCTTGATGGAATAGAGAGCAAATGAATGTCTTTTGATCTTTGGATGGGCTTTATGCTTGATGGATTGAATGTTTGGAGCTTTGGGACCCAATTTTCCTTCTTGCATTCACTTTAAACCTTTTAAACTATACCTTTCATTTTGACTTCTTTCCTTTGACAATTGATCACTTTGATGGACTAGGAACTCTTTGCACTTTGATATTTGCTTTGTTGTCATGTGGAACTCTGATTTGGCAGCTTGGGAACCTTGTACTTATTACATATTAAATGACATAAAATTACAAAATAAAAATAAAAGTTACATATTTTTGGAATAAAAATTACATTCTAATATTAAAATCATGACTTTGGAATCATAATTGCATATTTTAAAATCGTATTTACATGGTAAAGAGATGTTATTTTGTTCACTCTCTTACTTTGCTAGATTTATGCAATGAAAATGGTGTTTTTGTTGGACCTTGAAAACCCTAAAATACCTAATGAGACCTTGAAGGATTGAATTTCAAGATGAAATTGACTGATATTGACTTTATGAATGGTGTAAAATTAGCAAGGTATGAAATTTGACAACAAGTAATAAAATTTGAGGAAGTGTGATGCTTTTGGACTGGTGCTACCATCAGTGAGTAATTTTTTGCATGACCTAGTGGAATGAATACAAATTTTCTTAGTAGGACTCCTAAAATGATATGAAAAGAGGATTTTGATCACAAATGGCAGGATGCAAATACTGACACTAACATGTTCGAGGAAGATGAACTCTTAGCCAACTAGAATTAGTTTTAGGTCATACTCTAGGACCAAGGATAGTTTCATCCCAACTAATATTTGTAAGGAGGTTAGTACCCCATACTTGCATCATTACCAAAAGCCACAACAGTTTATCCAAGTGGATATTAGTGGCCACCCACCTATTCCACTTGGACCCTCACCATTGTTTCTTTTAGCTTTTTTGTTTCTTTAATTGTAGCACAATTTACTATTTCTGGCATTTTTTTGAGTCTTGAAATTCCAGAGCTGTTTTGAGGCCCAAACAACGTTTTTTGGGAAAATGAGGGCCAAAACCAATTTTAGTCACTCGAAATTTGTATTCCTCGAATAGATATTTCTAACGAGGTATTGTGCATGTCAAACGAAGATCGTATGCCAAAGTTATGAACCTAGAAAGTTGATGTACCAATTTACCCAAAAGGGGCCCATAGTTTTGGCGCTTCATCTCCTAGGGTTAAGTTTTTGGATGTTTAGGATTTTCCATTGTTTCTCAATCATAAGTAGGCTTTGTATCCTCATTATAACATAGTTAAGAAGCCTATAGCTGCCACGTCTCATCTCATAGATAAGCGACGAGTGCCCTAGCTAGTTCATTTCCATTATGTCTATAAGCATATTTCAGTTATTTGATATTAATGAAATGAAGTGTTATTTCTACTGCATCTTTGTATCTATGGTTTTATTCCTATTATATTGTGTTCCTGTGTAAATGGTTATATTTTTAAGGAGGTTAGTACCCCATACTTGCATCATTGCCAAAAGCCACAACAATGGGGTCATGTACATTGAAGTAGCATCTAGTCCTAGTCCCATATATGAGACCAAATACTACCCATCTCTATTTTTTTAAAGGAGGAAAAACCTATCATAACTTAGTTGTCAACTAAAAGTGAGGACAACCATCACCAACCATTATCCATCAATGCATGCTAACTCTTCATCCCTATTCAAGGAAAACCACACAACCTAAAATGACTTATTGGTGGTTTGTAAGTGATAGATTTTCACTCATATTATATGCCTTTGGTCCGTGGGCCATTAACTTGTTTTCTTACATATGATGAATACATGCTCTTAACCAATCAAAAGTGGTTCTTGGTCTTATTCTATGACCTCAAGACAGTTTCAACCTAGATAATATCCACAAGAAAGTTGGTATCCCTTATGGTTACTATTGATGGCACCTCTAGTGGGGTCATGCACTATCTAATAACATCTAGCCTTAGTCCCATACATGAAACAAAAAAAAGATACTCTTGGTTGTAATTTAACCTATTTCCCAGGAGGAAATTGTGTCTTTTTTTCCCAAATGTGATAAAACTGATCATAACTTAGTACTTGTTCTCATATGTCCAAGGAAGATGAGCTCTTAGCCAAAAATAAGTAGTTTTAGGTCTTATTCCAAGACCGAAAGTTTGTTTCAGTGTATATAATATCCGGATGAAATTCAATGTTCCATGTGGTCATCATTGATGCCACATCTAGTGGTGTCATGCAATTTCTAGTAGCATCTAGCCTTTAGTCCCATACATGAGACCAAATACTACCCTTGATTACAGTTTAACCTGTTGTCTCGGAACTCATGTTCTTTTTTATTTTTTCAAATGTGGTAAAACCTATCATAACTTAGTTATTAAGCAACTGTGAGCAGAATCATCACTCACTAATATTTCTGAATATGGATTGAATCATCACTATTATTCAAGAAAAACTATGCCACTTGAAATAACTCATTGGTAGTTTATAAGAAGGTAAACTTTCACTCGTGCTAATAACTCACGGATAGTTTATATGAGGTAAACCTTCACTCATGCTAATAACTCATTGATAGTTTATAAGGAGGTCAGCTTTCACTCCTACTAAATGCATTTAAGTCGTAGGCTATTAACCTATTTCCCTATATTGGAAAATAACAATCTCTTAGCCAATTGAGAGCAATATTAGATATTACTCTAACACCCAAAAATAATTTCAAATTAAATAATATTGCTAGAATATCAATATCTCATCCTATAATTATTGAAACTATGACAATAGGTCACGTACCACCGCACTTAAACTTCTTGTCGGTAAGACTCTACCCACATATATTTTACGTATTGGCTCCTGGATTTGAAATTCTTACTTAAAACAAGTATCCCACTTTAACTGTTGTCGTCATCAAATTTAAACTTGTTATTTACCATTTCGATTGGGGTTTTCTGTTGATCCGGATTTATGTAGGAACGGAACAGAATACATAAATAACCATAAAAATCTAAATACAGTGGAAATAAGGCTTTATTTCATTAATATCAAATCACAGAAATATGCTTACAAACATAATGAAAATAAAATAGCTAGGGTGCTGGTAGCAAATCTCTGAGAAGAGATGTGGCGGCTACAAACCTCTGAACTGTGTTATAATGAGGCTCAAGGACCTATTTATTATGGAGAAACAATGGATAAGTCTAAACGTCCAAAAACCTAACCCTAGGAGATGAAGCACCAAAACTATGGGCCCCGTTTGGGTAAATTGGTGTTTCAACTTCCCGGGGACGTAACTTCGGCATACTATCTCCGTTTGGGGCTTCAAAATGGCTCCGGAAGTTCAGGACCCAAAAAATTGCTAAAAATAGTAAGTTGTGAAAAAAATGAAAGAGACAATGGTGGGGCCCCAAGTGGAATAGGCAGGTGGCCACCAATATCCACCTGGATCATTCCTCCCCCCTTAGGAAGCAATGGTCCCCATTGAATTGAGTTCCTCTGTGAGATGAGGAAACTTCTGTTGAACTTGGTCCCTGGTGAACCACTTGCCTTGGTGCAGGAGTTGGCCAGCTTTGACAACCCAATACAATTGGATCTTCTGCTGACAAGTGTTCTTGATTTGCATGTCCATGATATAGTCTGTGGTGGCCTGTTCCATGTAGTCTGGGTTTAACTCTTTTGGTGTGAGTTCTTCTACATTGTCAAAGGTTTCCAATAGAGGTGGGAAGTAGGGACGAAGGCGGTCTACATTGAATACTGGGTGCAGACCAAGGAATGGTGGAATACTGAGCTCAAAGGAATTGTTCCCTACAGCCTTGGTGATGGTGTACAGCCCATATCGGAGCGAGCGAATCTTGCGGTAGGGTCCAATGAGGTGCTCCTTCTGCAAATGTAGCCACACTTTTTCGCCCACTTGGAAGTTGCGTGGCACCTGATGTTGATCACGTCATTGCTTGTACTTAGCATTGGCTCTGTCCAATATGTCATGGACTTGTTGGCGGATGTGTTGAATGCGCTCGATGAAGTTGTTTACTTTGTCAGCTTCAAACTGGACATGAGCCGAATGGGCCTGAGTAGCTACAAATGGCATGGTTACGTCAATGGGAAATAGTGGCTGGAATTTCTAGCCCACCCAAAGAAAAGGTGCTTGGCCGATTGGTGTGGAGAGAATGAGGTTATAACGCTTGTGTTTTGTGGGGAAGGGGAGGCTCCTCATCCCATGTGCGTGGATGTGGTGTACATGCGCAGAATGTGTACAATCATCCTATTGACGACCTCTATCTGGCCATCAGTTTGGGGATGGAAAGTTGTGGACTTGGTGAGCTTGGTGTCTAGCATTGACCAGAGGCTGGACAAAAATGTGTTGAGGAACCTTTTGTCCCAATCTGAGATGATAGACTGTGGGATCCTAAAGTGCAACCACACTCATTCAAAGAATATTTTAGTAGTGGCTTCTCTTGTGATGAAATCTGTACTACTGCACATTGCCATAATGGCCATCTTTGAGAATACGCTAAGCGACCATGAAAACTTGATCATTCCATGCTTAGTAGAAGGAAGGCTGACATGCTGTCCATGGAGATGGATCCCAAGGATCGGCCCAAGGTGGTCGCAGTACAGAGCCCTTGCTTCTTGATGGTGGGTTGCAGCGATGGCGCGAACGGTGCGAGACAGATGTATAGACGCATCTTTTTGTGAGTTGGCTTGTTGGCTTAATTGAATTAATTCTGATGCGCTTACTTATTTTCTCTACCCAAAATTCATTGTTCATTGTAGTGTGCTTCCCATATCATCTCAGCACACTCGCTTGAAGGAACACAAAGGTGTCCCAGGTGACATAATAGTGCATCTTGGAGGTGAAAATTTGGAACTTGCATACCCCCCAAGAGTGCCTTGTATGTGTAGCTAAATTTTGGATCGCTCTTGTAGAGAAGCGGCCAATCAGAAGTCTCATGCCCACAAGAGTTGAGAATGGTGGTTATGGCCACGATCGGTGGTCAGCTGAGGCAGTCTACAACATTATCGGTGCTTCCCTTCTTGTACTTGATGTTCAAATGAAATTGTTGCAGATATGTGGACCACTTCTGATGGCAATCATTCTGCAACTTCCCTTGTGTCTGTATGAACTGCAGGGGTCGATGGTCTATGTGGATGATTGTCTCCTTCCCCAAAATGTAATGCTTCCATTGTCAACAAGCCTGCATAATGGAATACATTTCTTTTTCATAAGTGGGATACTTTCGAACTGTGTCGGACAATGTCTCACTGAGATATGCCACGGGATGCCCCTGTTGAGTAAGAACTACCCCAATAGCATAGTCATAGGTATCTGTCTCGATCTCAAATGGTTGTTGAAAGTCTGGTAATGTGAGCACTGGGGCAGAACAGAGGTAATATTTCAATTCTACGAACGCCTTCTGTTGAGATTCCGACCAATAAAATTTTGCTTTCTCTCCTCCATTGGTGACTTGACTCAAGGGCCAAGTGATATGAGTGAATCCCAACACGAACCTGCAGTAGAAATTAGCAAGACCCAGAAAGCTGCAAAGCTCTATTAGGGTGGTTGGGGCTGGCCAATCCTGAATGACTTGGATCTTGGCTGGATCCACATGCACCCCCCTTTCATCAATAATGTATCCCATATATTGAACCTAGGTCATGCCAAAAGTGCACTTCTCCAAATTGGCACACAACTTGTTTTGCCGCAGTGTTTGGAGGACTTCTCGGATGTGGTGGAGGTGCTCTTCCCAAGTCTGGATGAAGGTCTGAATTTCATCCAAGTATACCACTACAAATGAGTTGGTGAATGGATGCAAGATGTCATCCATCAACCTCATGAAGTTTGCAGGAGCATTTGTCAATCTGAAAGGAATGATGAGCCATTCGAAAAGGCCCTCCTTGGATTTGAAGGCAATCTTCCACACATCAGAGGGTTCGATTGGTACCTGGTGATACCCAGACTTCAATTCGATCTTGCTGAAATATTTTTCCCCTTTGAGTTAGTCCAGAAGGTCATCAATCCAATGGATCGGGTACCTATTCCAGACAATGATCTTTTTCAGTACCCGATAATCAATACAGAGTCTCCAAGTCCCATCCTTCTTCTGTACCAACACGATCGAGCTCCCATAGGGTGATGAACTTGGCCAGATGTGACCTTTCTGCAGTAGCTCCTGAATCTGCCTCTTGATTTCATCATTCTCCAGAATAGAGGGCCTATAGATCGGTCCATTGGGTAGCGGCGCACCTGGGGTCATGTCAATGGGGTGCTTGACCTGACAGTGTAGAGGCACCCTTGTGGGTGAGGTGAATATGTCCCCGTACTCCTCCACAACCTTGTCCTTTTGTTGTTGTCGTGCAGAGGAGCCATGTCTGGAGGTCGTGGCCACAGTCTTCTTCTTTCCCTAGGGGCGGATCATCAGGAAAACAAATTTCTTGGTTTGGGAAATGAGCTTACTACATTGTTTTCCAGTAACCAAAGAGATATTGGGAGGCGGTGGTACCTCTGGTATCCTATACAATTTATTTCCCAAAGTAACAATAACAGCATGAGGCCGAGACTCATACATAGCATGTCACTTCCACAAGTATGGTTGGCCTAATAATACATCAGAAACATCAATAAGAGCAATGTCACACAATACCCCATCCGTGAAGGGCTTGATGCTATAGGGAAGGCGGCACTACTGGCTGACGCGGAGATCCCATCCTTGGTGAAGCCACCCGATGGTGTATGGTTGTGGGTGTGTTGTGGTCGGCAAGCTCAACCGCTTCATGACATCTGCTGAAATGAGGTTCTTTTGGCTCCCATTGTCGAAAATGAACCATAGCGGGGAACCCTTTACCCACATCTGGGAGTGGAAGAGACGCTCTGCCTCCTCTGGATCTTCTGGTTCCTCCTTCTGGATCTTCGTAGTGGCAACAGTGGCGTTGGGCTCTGCATCAATAATCTACATCCCTTTGTCATTTACCTTTTCAGGTTCTGATTCAGAGTCGGAGCATGCATCTGATTCAGAAGCCCTCATCTCGGCCACCAACGACTACTTGGCCTGACACTCACTTGTGTTGCGAGTGGATCTCTTATTGAACTCACACCACTTTCCCATGTCCTTCTTTCGCTTCGCAGTGTTGTTCTTTGCTTGTGTCTTTATCAGGTTGTCTTGGGTTACCATTCCTTGGCTTTGTCCTTTGCTCTGCGGTTTGGGGGCACCTTTCCCTTTCTTTTGATTCGCAAATCCAAAGTCTCGCTTCTTCTGTTTGAATTTCTTCTCAATCTTGGCAGCATACCGGTATGTCGTACCAAGCGAGGAGATGTCAAGGAACTTCATTTCCTCCTGAATGTATCTGTGCAGACAACCATGATACTTTAGCACCAAATGTTTCTCTGAATCTTTGATACCCAACTTTGTGCGCAGGGTATGGAATAGATTCATTAGCTCATGCACATCTTGATCCCTTTGTTGCCACAGCTTGGTCCATTGTATGTACTTGTCCTCATAGCTCCCCATGGGATAGTATTGTTCCTTGATGACATCTCACAAAGAATTCCAAGTGGGTACGACTGAGAACAGAGAGGGTTCTGTCTCCTCCTTTTTCTCACAGTAGGTTTCCCACCAGTCCTTGACATGGGGGGTAGCTTTGAGGAGTGCAAAAATAATCTTCTCCCGGTCGGAAAAGTCATGAATCGAGAAATAACCTTCTAATAGATTCAACCATCTATCTATGGCATCTGCATCTATTTTACCCTCAAATATGGGAATGTCAAAGTTTACATGTACCTTAAAGGGAGTCGCGCCTCCAGAGTGGCTACTAGATGCAGATGCGCGGCCGGTGGGAAGTCGTTGAAGGATCTGGGCAAATTTATCCATCATCACATTCCTTTGTTTTTCGAGGGCCTCCTCGAGCAATATTTTGATAGGATTTCTTGCTCCCTCATCTTTATTTTCGTCCCCCATGGGCGTCCGTCGGGGTTTGCGAGGTTGATCTTGCAAAGGTTCCACCAGATCGATCCCTAACTCCTTATACCCCAACCTCGTTGGGGACATGCAAAGAAGGATCGAGAAAAAGTAGACCGCTCTGATGCCATTGATCTAGATTTATGCAGGAACGCAACAGAATACAGAAATAACCATAAACATAGAAATACAGTGGAAATAAGGCTTCATTTCATTAATATCAAATCACAGAAATATGCTTACAAACATGATGGAAATAAAATAGCTAGGGTGCTGGTAGCGAATATCTAAGAAGATATGTGGCGGCTACAGACCTCTGAATTGTGTTACAATGAGGCTCGAGGGCCTATTTATTATGCAGAAACAATGGAGAACTCTAAACGTCCAAAAACCTAACCCTAGGACATGAAGCGCCAAAAATATGGGCCCCGTTTGGGTAAATTGGTGTTCAAACTTCCCGTGGATGTAACTTCAGCATACTATCTCCGTTTGGGGCTTCAAAACAGCTCCAGAAGTTTAGGACCCGAAAAACTACTAAAAATAGTAAGTTGTGAAAAAACTGAAAGAGACAATGGTGGGGCCCCAAGTGGAATAGGCGGGTGGCCACCAATATCCACCTAGAACATTTGTGTTGCACTTTTCATTGTTCTTTGGATTAAATATGAAATTGATGCCAATTAATTAGCATTGCATTCTGAGAAGAAAATTGTTAACATGATAAATTTGTCTAAAATTCATGCATTTTTATTTTATTCACAAAGAATCAATCGAACCACTTAAATATTTGGCAGATTATTATTGTAATTTAGTTCTTCTGAAGTGTTTAACATATTTTACCTACAGATAATAGTGTGTTTTAGAAATGGCCTTGGAGAAAACATCTACACATGTGCCTTATAAATATGCAACTAAATCACATAAAAGCGTTCACTTTACGGTAAACAATAAAAACATCTAGTAATTGGACCCCAATCTGCTTTACAACTAGCCTTAATCTAGTAGCTTCCTTAGGCTAGTTTTCTGTCAAAATTGTCTGGGACTTGCAACAGGCCTCGTCCCTTTGAAACTAATGCTATTTCAGGTGGCAAGAATGAACCCTTGCTCGAAGGTTCAATAGTAAATCAAGCTTACCAGTGAATCAATGCCTCATTAGTAATATCAGGGGTATTGTTACTTTCACTCCTTTTTTATGCCATATGAAAAGTCTCACAAAACTTTATATGGAAATCTTGGTCACCCCTTTTATGGTTTAGTCATATTTTGAGCTCAACTACATATTTGGAGGGAAGTTTGGTTCAATGGAAATTGGAAGAATTGCTTTATAGGAATGATAGTGTTGTTTCTATTAGAATATATTCCGAGATGGTTAGGTACGGGGCTTAAACATAGCTCCATGTTTGTTAGAAGAATGTGACTTCTATTGTTTAAAGAAGTTCTTCTCAATAGTTTTGGTGAAGGGGCCTTGCTTTGGCAGCCACAATTTACATACTTTTGATGACTGTGCATATTTGCAATTTTTTTAACTGATTTATCAGTTCATACAATTATTTCACAATCTGCCACATTTAAATTTGTTAGCAGTAAGATATTGAGAAGAATATGGAAAGATGGGACCATAACTTACTAGTATCTTTAGTCATACAAAATTAGCTTACTTCCCTATACCAAATTCAAATATTTTATTATAATATTTTGTGTTAGATAATCGAAAAGGTAGAAATATTTTCTTATGTTGATAATTACTTGTGATATCTTTATGTTCTTATTAACTTTCTTATTTTTTCTTTTATAATCGATCATCAACCAATTACCAAAACCAAAACACAAAGATCAAGGACACCATATGTAAGCACTCAACCAGGGATAAAACCCCTATATAGGGGAAAACCCAATCAAGAACTTGTTACACAGTATTTTTTCACATTCCTCAGTTCTTATCCTAAGTGTCGTATTTTGTGTCGCTCATGCCACAAACGTCGCAAAGTGACAAAAGTTGTGAAAACTTATTCATCCTGGATAACATGCTTGAGATATCCCCAAAGACCTAAAAGAGAAATGCCTTGAAGCTTTTCTACAAAAGTTTGTAAAAAACCTTATTTTACAAGCCTAGCTTAGTTCTCCCCTTAATAGCCTCATGCTTGTCACCATGTCCCTAACCTAAGAACAACACTGCCAGTGCGGGAATTCAGCAGTAAAGTCGTGTTAGTCCTCTTCAAGCAGGTTCTCCAAAAATGGAGCAGAAGCTTTGACCTCTAGAATTCTCGAGAATAGAGTTCTGGTACTTGTTGGTTGAAGATATGGTCAAATAATTCCATTTTTTACCCTTGATCTTATCTCCCAAGATTTTCTCCTTTGAGATAATGCCTTTCCCCATCTTTAGTGGATCCATAACTTCTCCAGCTTTGCTATAAAAGAGTGCCATGCTAGTGAGTCTTGGTTGGTCATTGCTGGTTTCCATTCTTCTGCTTGATTGTGCCTAGATGTTGTCGATTTGACGAAGAAGGAGAAGAGATTGAAATGCTAGGCTTGGACTTGGATTTCCACTCTAAAGGAGGCCTCCAACATCAAGGCATCGGTTGTAAGCTTCCCTTTGTCCATTTAATAATACAAAGTATTCTTTGCTTCCCATGAATTTGTTAATATTAATTGGTTTAGCATGATACTCCTTGATTTTTCATGTGGTTTGCTTTGGTATATATATATATATATATATATTTCATATTTTGTCAAGTGATCTTCTTTATAGGTATTCGGATGTAGAAGGCATAACTAGGAACGAGACTCAAAGCAAAAGGATCAATATCGATATCGAGGAAATGATTGCATAAGGAGTGAGGTACGCCATCTCCCTCTCTCGTGCCAATTCAATGTTAAACTAGGAAATCTTGTATTCTTTGTCACAGTTGTTACTAGACCCACTCATTGGGCAAGAGGGATCACTTCTTTCTGAAGAAGGGATTTTCCTACGTAACAAATTGGCAACTCCACTAGGCAGTTTACACCCTTTTCACCCTCTTCTTGTGTTTTTTCTTCATGCTTAGTTTGGCCAACCATTGAACAACCGCTTGTTTGTCTTGTTTTTTAGTTTGTATTATGACTTGAAAGTGTTTTAAGGTATCAATTCTAAAGTTTTTCCTCATATATTTCCTATTTTGTCCCTCTTTTCCTTGCTCAACGTGCTTTTTAATAGATACAGTTGAGTTGCTAGTGTTGGATTTTTGCTAGAACAGATGCGCTGCAGACCATTGGCGTCAACTGGTGGACCGCACTGGTCTTAGAAAATAGAGATTCTTTGGGTCTCTTCTAGAAAAACCTAAGTGTGTCTTAATCCTTGAAATATTTTCTTTGCTTTGATTGCATTATTTCTTGCTTTGAGTGTTTGCAGTCTCTTTGAAAAGTGCATATTAGTCTTATGATTTAAGTGGTAAAGTTTCTGTTTTGGTTGAGTCTTGTTGTTGCAAGTCAATTAAAATATTTGTTTACTGCTTGTATCAATCAAGAAATATCGGTTCTATGTTATAGGACAGTAGTGAACTTGTGCTTGTTTAAAGAAATTGAGTTTTGCATCTATTTAGTTTTCATTTCAAGAATTACTTTTCTTTAGCATGAGATTACTCGCATTGAAAAGATTTTTTTTTAATTTCTTATTGAAAATAGAATACATTTTTTCAATAAGTGAAAAATTTTTAAGTGAACCAATTGCATCAGTTGCATATCATCATTAAAAGAGAAAAAACAAAAAAATTATTTAAATGCATCTTAGCGAAAGTAGAAATCATTTTACTTTTTAATTAGTTTCATTTGGGATAGTGAAAGTGAAATCATCTTTACTTTTTGTGAAAGCTAATTGGAGGGCATTTTTCTTGCTGTGTTTTGTTTGATGCATCACTTTTTGTGATCTCTTCCCTTATTAGTTTAGCTTTCATTGAAAATGAAAGAATCATTTTCTCATATATCTGCAACTTAGGAATTCAGGTGACATCGTTTTTTAGCCCAAAATCGAGACTTAATTGAAGATCAACATTAAAATGAACCTCAATTAACCTAAGGAGCATTTGGAATTAACACAAACATTTAGAGGTCTAGGCTAGAGACGTGTTCCTGCGTCGTTAATCGTAGCAGTTGTCACTAACAACCTGTGTTGCATTCCGCGCGCGATATCTCGTCCCAAGTACGGAAGTATATAGGACTATGCTCCACGTCTGGTAAAGTATATGGGGACACTCTCATTGAATGGTTACACATTAGACAACGCTACTACGGACTGAGCTCCCACATACCATCGCGTATATTTTGGGAGAGCCCGCTAGGTTGCAAACCTACCATAGGTAAACGAGTCATCTGCCTTATAGACGTGATACACTGAACACAACATTCAGGGAGATTGCCTGCACGTACTTCTTGGTTTTCCAGAACGTATTCTGTAGTTCACGGATACCTGGTAATCCCTTTTTCCGAGATTAATCTCCTTTGATTTATTTTGTTTAATTCTAAAATTTACTATCCACGAAAACATCTTACCCGTGCACGACTCCTTAGTAGATCTTAATTTGAGACTCATGAAAAAAATTCTTGAGTTTACCAATCAAGGAAATCCCTCTAACGGAAACCTTGTCCTTTTCCTTCTTTTGCAAATATTGGTGCTCCCTATATCGCAACGTTATCCCTCTCGGGATTTACCATTGGTCTGCTAGTTTGGTTATTTTCGCCCCCCATGGTTCCAAATGTCCAAACTACTTCTCAACCAATTTCGCCTCTGCCTGAACAATGTCAACCTCATGTTGATCCTAAAGTTGACCCCTCTCCTTCTTCACTTTTTTATTCACCCCGTTCTTCCTCTTCGCCTCGTCAATGTATGGATTCTAGCAACTAGGAAGCTAAGAAGAAGAAGAGAAGGACGAAGAAGAAGAAGCAAAATAAGCAAGGGGGAAACCAAGAAACCATTGTTACCCGTGCAACTGATGTTGAAAACCCTTCCATTCAGTCCCGCAAAGTCAAATTCCCTTGTAATTTATGTAAGGGTGACCACCTTCTTAGGGATTGCCCTGGTATTTCCAAGGTATTAGAAGCATGGTACACCATATCACATTAGCCTTTGTCATTAGCCTCTGGAGATCATACTGGTGATAAAACCTCAACTATTGATAATACGGCCCATGGGAAAAAGGGGAAAGTCAAATTTCCCTATAATTTATGTGAAGGGAATCATACCATTCACCTTTGCCCTTATATTGATGAAGCCTTGAAACTATTGGATAACCTTACAGCTTCTCAGCCCCAGCTTCCTACTGGCTACCGAAAGTTTTCCCTTGATCCTCCACTAGTTGGACAAGTGATTGATCAAAATTCATCTTTGGTCAATCCCACTCTCTCCCAAAGTGAATCCCACAGGTACGTTCCCGACCAACCATTGGTTGAGAAAACGGTTGACCTGATTTCACATTCAATTGATCGTGATTTTCCCATAGAGAGTGAACCTCATACCACCCAAGTTTTTTTTGTTTCTTCAAATTCCCATGAATTGGAGGGAAAATTCTCCCATTCCCATGGTACAGGATGGAGATCCTCTTATTCCCGTAACACAAGGGGGGTAGTTCTCTCATTCCCATGGCACCCCCTCTAAGTAGTCTGGTCACTTCCTTTGATTGGATTTGACTGACAGTATATCGTCTTCCTTCTTATGTGCCCTTTGAGATCATATTATAGGCTTATAATGTGGTCGTACCTAGAACCATTATACATGAAGGCGCATTTGTTAGTATTTTGTCCTCAACTGCTTGGCAAGCTTTAGGTTCTCCGCAACTTGTGCATGTTACCCAGAATATGTTAGCTTTTAACACAGGATCTAGTTAATCATTAGGGATCCTTCCTAAGTTTCCTATTACTTTGGGAGGAAATACTTTCTATATAGACGTGATGGTTGTCCAAGGCCCTTTATACTTTAACTTCCTCTTTGGGCATGACTATACTTATGTCATCGGAGCTCTTGTCTATTATCTCTTTCGTCTGATGTGTTTCTAACATGAAGTAATAATTGCGACCATTGATCAGTTGTCATTCATTGGTCCTAATCTAGCTCCCAATCAACCATCATCCCTTAACGGTCCTTACATGCAAGTGGTATCTTCCCCACCACAGGTTAATTATGTGGCAACCTCTTCATTACCCACGTCTACTGATGATCTGGTCATTGATACAACGCGTCATGTATTGGGGGCATTGGTCCCTGATTTCCAGAGTGTTGTTATCCCATCTTATGAGAACCTCTTGGAAGCCATGACCTCTTACGGGACATGATCAAGGTCTCCGGAGCAAAGTTCCTTTTCTTGTGTCAAGCTCCTTAAAAAATGAAACAAGGTGTTGGAGCAAAGTTCATTTTCTTGTGTCAAGATCATTAAAAAATGAAACAAGGTGTCATGAGGATAGTTCTTTTATTGTGTCAACCTCGTTAAAAAATGAAACAAATCCCCTTTCAATTCAAGTCTTTGAACAGATCTTGTAAATTTCCAATCGAGTCTTTCACTTGATCTCATAAATTCCCAATCGAGTCTTTCACTTGATCTCGTAAATGAACCTTCATTTCTTTCACTTGATCTTGTAAATGAACCTTCATTTCATCCACCTATTAGTAACTAGTAGTCTACTTAGGTGAGTGAAATGAAGCTTTGGGGGGAATGTACCTCGAATTCATTCATTATGTTGGGGGCATGCAAACTTATCTCAAGCATAGTTTTCTCTATTTCAAGCTTGTGTAAAAATGAAACCATATTCAAGGGTTCTCAAGCATAGTTTCCCATGTTTCAAGCTTGTGTAAAAATGAAACCATCCCCATTCCACCTCTCGTTATCTCCCTTTTATCTGCCTCTTCTTCCAGATGAGCCTTGTTTTTCCCATTCCATCGTCACCATATGATTGGTTGATCATACTCTCTCACTTGGTTGTTTTACCCTTGCCTGGGGAACCACTGTGATTAGTGGTCTTGTTAGCCAACCTATTTCCCTTTTCATGTTTCGAGAAGTTCCATCATCACCAAAACCAGTCGTTTTTCTTTATACCACTCGTTCCTCTAGGAGGAGTCCTATTTAGACTCTTTTCAGACTCTCAAAACATTAGAATATTGTCGAGCACTTGTCTTATAAAGCTTGTTAAAATAAATGAATTGACATCGTCTCAGTATACGTTTACCCCTTTTTCGAAATGAGGTTGACTAATTATGAAAAAGGAATACCTTGGTCAAACATGATTAGGAGGTTCTCTCATATAGTGTTTTCTACCTTTTCGGATTTGAGAGACTATTTACGAAAAGGGACCTTTTGGAGTTTTCTTTTCCATATCTTTTTCAAACTCCCTAAATATGAAAAAGATACTGATTTATCCCTATGTTGGACTCGTAAAACTTAAATAGTGAAGGACTTGTCACCATGCGAGACTGAGCGACTCCTTCCTAGGGATCATTAAACTTACTACGATGGATTCATCTAAAGGGTGAACTTATATGCTAAGCATATGGTATCCTCTTCAATCTTGCTATAAAAAAAAAATAGTTACTCGCTATAAATTAGCAGGGGAAATGGGAGTGAAGCATGTTTTGTATTTTTTTCCAAAGGCAGCATGTCACTCTTGAACATGAAACTCATCTGAATTTCGTGTCGGGTTAGGGATATCCTTCATTCGTCATTTGCTTTCCTGGGTTTGGGAAATCCATTTTCCTATCCTTTGATCATCATCTGCTATCACCATGACCTTTGATCCTATTTTGAGTCAAATTATGCAAAATTCTGGAGTTGTGTCACCTATATGTTCAAGATAATTCCTATCTATAAAGTCAAACATCCTCTACTTATCTGACCCTCCCCGCAAAAGTCTTGAATCACTCCTATCATCATGAGAAATCATTTGTTTCTTGTATATGGTGTGGGAATCATTATGGCCCTCCTTCGATGGATCACTTCCTATTGATTTCAACTCATTATCCGAGAAGTTGATCTAGAAACTCCTTTTTAGTACCTTGGAGCTTGCATGCCTCAATGGCAAGTTCTTCGTGTCTGACTACAGGTTCACATCATTGGCCTTTGATCGAATGATTCTGCAAGTGTTTGACTTCAGTTCATTCATTCACAATTGTAGATTGTGTTGTCATACCTTGAGGGCCATTTTCATTATTGGTGGTTTCTCTCACGCATGTTAACGGTTTACATCATCAACCTGTAATCAAGAGGTTTCTACCATGTTTGACATCAACACATCCACTCACATGGTTAGATTTTTACAGTGGGTAAATCGAGATAGAGACGATGACCCTGGATCACATATGTTATTATCCAGATTGTGTGGAGTTATTTAGTATTCATGATTATACACATGATCCTTTTTATACGGATGGTTGCGACCATACCATGGATCCATTTCCATGATCTCTTTCATACGAATGGTTGCGTCCATGTTGTGGGTTCATGTTTTATTTGATTCTTATTTAGATATATATTATTAGGAATATTTATCTTAGAGATGTCATATATTGTATTTTGTTTCATTGGCAAGTCTCCTGGCAATCGTTTTCCAAAGTCCTTGACATGGCTGATAAAGCGATTCAACCATCACTTATGGTTCTACTTTCATGCTTTAGGGGGCATCTATTACATAATATTTTGTCACATTCCTCAGTTCTTATCCTAAGTGTGTGTCACTCATGCCACAAACGTCACAAAGCGACAAAAGCTATGAAAACTTATTCATCCTGGATAACATGCTTGAGATATCCATGAAGACCTAAAAGAGAAATGCCTTGAAGTTTTTTTGTAAAAGTTTGTAAAAAAACCTTATTTTACAAGCCCAACACTGTTCTCCCCTTAATAGCCTCGCGCTTGTCACCTTGTCCCTAACTTGTGAACAGCGCTACTAGCATGGGATTTCAACAATAAAGTCGCACTGGTCCTCTTTAGGCAGGTTCTCAAAAAATGGAGCAGAAGCTTCGACCCATAGAATTCTTAATAACAGAGTTATGGTACTTGTTGGTTGAGGATATGGTCGAATACTTCCATTTTTTACCCTTGATATTATCTCCCAATATTTTACCCTTTGAGATAAGGCCTTTTCCCCTCATTAGTGGATACATAACCTCTCCAGCTCTGCTATAAAAGAGTGCCATGCTAGTGAGCCTTGGTTGGTCATTGTTGATTGGCATTATTCTACTTGATTGCACCTAGATGTTGTCGATTTGACAAAGAAGGAGAATATATTGAAAGGCTAGGCTTGGACTTGGATTTCCACTCCGAAGGATGCCTCCAACATCAAGGCACCGGTTGTAAGATTCCCCTTTTTAATTTAATAATACAAAGTATGATTTTCTTACCATGAATATGTTAATATTAATTGGTTTGGCACGATACTACTTGATCTGTCATGTGGTTTTCTTTGAAATATGTATATGATATGTATCTTTCATCTTTTGTCGTGTGATCTTCTTTACAGGTATTCAGATGTAGAAGGCATAACGAGGAATGAGCCTGAAAGTGAAAGGATCAATATTGACATCGAGGAAATGACTACATAAATATTGAGGTAGGCCATGTCCCTCTCTCGTATTACTTCAATGTTAAACTAGGAAAGCTTGTATTCTTTGTCACGGTTGTTACAAGACCACCTCATTGGGTTAGAGGGATCATTTCTTTCCGAAGAAGGGATTTGCCTACGTAATATAACTCTCCCTTCAGTAATTCAAAATGAGATGGGCCAGGACACTAGACCAACAAAACTTCTTCCTCCACCAAGTCATCCCTCTAAAATGATTTAGTAGTCTCTTATGTTCTAGCAGCTTCAGCCCAACAATAATTCAAAAATTCAAATTCCCAACTACAAAAATTCGACCCTCAGCAACAGAACTTTGACCCATAAGCTTATTTACAGCTTCAGCCCTTCCAACAACTTAGAAGCTTCACATATGAGAGAGAGAGAGAGAGAGAGAGAGAGAGAGTTTTGACTTCTTATGCTTGAGATATACCTCCTCCTTCGTCGCTATCCCTTTTCACCTTCTTTCTTGAATTTCACACTTTTTACTACCCCAACAATTGTAGATCGAACTTGGTGAGTGAGTGCTCCAAATGAGGGTGAGTTAATGCCTTTATATAGTATTTTTTTCCCCTTAGTTGAGGCCGACTTGGTGAAGGAGGCCTAAAAGACCTAATTTACATGAAAAAAAAAATATTCCTTGACAAATAAATCCCAAGAAGGATTCTTTACATTATGACATGGACAAGGACACTTGACATAAACCATAGAAGTCTTCAATGGAGACTTTGACCTAAAACCAATTGACCCAAGCATAAAACCCATGCTTTAATAAGTCAATTTATTTAATAATAAAATTTCTTCTTCTTTCTTTTGATAAATACATTACGTCATGTCACAAATACAATTATGAATATCGATAGTAGTTACATTCTTCAACATTTTGGAGTGACAAATTTATCTTTGAATTTCATTGTTACCAAGTCTAAACATGAACTTGAGCCAAGTGACTTAGGTAGTAGTAGTTTGTGACACAACTCCTGAAATTACATGGCATCTCCTATTTTCATGGCCAATTCCTATTTTTTGCCAGGGTTTTTTCTATTATGGGTGCTTGTTGCACACGTATTGTTCCATTGTATCCCTTGCTCTTATTTTAATGTATTTATCTGGGTTTGGTTTTGTATCTCTGTTGTCGAAACCCATTTGGTCTCATTCTTCACTCATCTTTCTGAAAATATAGCTCTGCAACACAAGATCTCCACGGGGTTTCCCATCATTTTGTCTCTACAATACATGACTAAAACAACAATGATGCCGCCATTACCAAACAACTTGGTCCTTCATCAAATCCTAGGAATTTCTCTACGTATACTCCCCAAATCTCAACTTCTACAAGAATTTAGCTAGTGCTCAAAACCACTTTTGGCCCATATTTTTTACTATTCCTGATGTATGACCAGATAAACAAGCTCCAATCCCGAATATATTTTCTCAATTGTGGTTCCTCTATGCTGCTTCCGGCCTCTTGCAAATCTCTTTCAAGCTCGTCAATCTTCATGCAAATCGATTGGTTAACGTTGACTTTGTCTTTCCCATTGTTCATTTATGGGCATTAATATATCATGGAGTTAAAGCACGCGGTTGAACACAAAAAAGCACATAGTGGCTGTTAGATCTCAATTTCCAGATAATTATATATGTAGGTTATCTTTTCACAGGCCCAAGGAAGAGTGAACATACAGAGTAGACATATGAAAAAAAATCCCTTTGATTTAATTCACTTCATAGAATAGTATACTTCTAGAGAATTACATAAGCTCTCTGCCCAAGCCCACATACCCAATTTAACAGTGTGTAAAAGTGCAGACAAGGAGGGAGGATAAGAAGAAGAAGAACAGAAGAGGCAGAAACCAGGAAAGGAAGAGAGTTGCAATGTGTTTTTGGGATGCAAACTAAGTGTTTGATTTTTTTTGTTCCTATGCAGAAGTAAGCCGCACTTGCAGGTTTGCCACCATTTTCAAGTTTCTCTCTAGTTTTAGCCAGGATATTCTCTAGATAATATTCATGGGTCTTCAATTGCATAAACTCCTCCTCTAAATCTACATATATGTGTACATGTCTCTTCAACTCAGATTCCAATGCTGATTTTTCAACTTGAATGTCATTAAGATTCTGAATTATGTTTTAGCCACGATAATATCTAGATTATCTTTATGGGTCTTCAATTGCATAAACTACTCCTTTAAATTTGCATATTTGTGTACATGGTTCTTCAACTCACATTCCAATGTTGTTTTTTCAACTTGACTGCTATTAAGCTTCTGAATTATGTTTTAGCCATAATATTCTCTAAATTATCTTTATAGGTCTTTAATTGCAAAAAATCCTCCTCTAAATCTGCATATATGTACACATGGTTCTTCAACTCAAATTCCAATGCTTCTTTTTCAACTTGAATGCTATTAAGCTTCGACATTATGCGAAAATTTTCATTTATCAAGGTAAATTTAATGTTTTTATTACTTTCTTGTCTCGAAATACCATGTTTACTAAACCAATTATTGCACAAACTAAACTGGATCATGTCAGAGGTTTGAATTTTGAAGTCAGTGGCTTCACTTTGTGAAATTTCATCATAATCATGCACACGGAAATTGTCCTAACTAGGGATAGGAAAGTTATCAGTTCAGTAATTAACTGTACAATTTTTTATTTTCCAAGTAAAAACTGATCCACTAGCTCATCAAACTCCAAAATTTTGGCATCTAGCATATTAACTTTACAAGCTATGAGTTGTGTGTGTTCAGGTTGTTGAGTTATACATTGTACGAAGTTGACAACACTAGAAATAATAGTTGCCAACTCTACTTCAATAACATTAATTTTACTTCCAAAATCATAAAAAGAAGTTGATTCTACATTCATTAAAGGTTTACTGCAAACATAAGGATCACTTGCACTTTCATCAACTATTGTTGCATTTCTTACATCCTCTAATACCTTTTTCAAATCTGCACCCTCAACTTAAGTATCGAGGATTACATCAAGCTTATCTTGAATACTAACTAAATAAAATTCATTCAAAACATTTCCCACTTGCAAAGAAGTCAAATTTTCTTGTAAAGAAGTTAGCTTTTAGACCAAATCAGAGCATTCCTTATTGGTGGCTGGAATCTCCAGCTCTCTTTGTGCAAGATTTTATTCCAAGGAAGCCTTCTCTTCTTGAATAGATGATGCAATTAAACCTCATGTAACATTCTTCCCAGTGAATTTATCTTATATTTCTATTCATGTCTCACTGAATCTAGCAGAAGGCATATGGGCCGCCAATTTCTCCATCTAAAGAAAATCATTCACCAAGTCAACCTTGGGTGCATCACTAAGCTTTTTAAATTTTCCATAAAAAAATTATTTTCTAAACTGATCCAGTTCTACAATTAGTTTTGAGGCCCATGACTCTGCACTAGGATCGCCATCATTCCCATTGTTAGAAATTAAGGTTATGCTTGGTGGATTGATTGTACTCCCACTTCTTGATCCTTCTAAATGCAACTAGAGAGTAGGTTTTTTTCATTGTCCCATCGAGGATTCTAACAGTTCCATAGCATTGGAAAGGTTTTTTTCATTGTCTCATCAAGGATTCTAATTGTTCTACAACACTAGAAAGCTTGGCAGTTGTTCTAGCACATATAACTCTAGAAGCCTTAAGCTCATTGTCTCTCTTTAATAAATTTTCTTTTATTAACTTGGATTTTTCCTCCATTTCTAACATGTGTTCATAAGATATTCAATCTCTTTATGAGCATGTTCCTGGTTGCTACGATTTGATAACTCTGTATAATAAATAGGTGAAGTGGCATCCCTACAAAAATACTTCCTAAATTTCACTTCATCGGCTTCCTTTCCAGTTTATATACTTCATTTGAGCTAGTGAAGGATGAATTTGAAACCTTTTGCACACTAGACCCCTCAGTCTCTTGAACTCTACCTCCAACTTAGCAACTTTTTATAACAGTTTCTTAATGTTGTTTTTTCGCAACCTCTGCAACTTTCTTGCATATGTCCCTTTCATCAATTATCGAGTCCAATTCATTATTAAGTTAATGAAGCTTGTATTTGATGGAAGGATTTTTTTGTAATGATTCAAGATTCACTTGAAGAAATTTGAGCTCAACCCCAACTTGATTTTTGGCTTCATGTATTTCCATTAAATTTGAACTTTCCTGTAGAGAATTATATATTGTATTATGCCTTGTTTTTTCTACAAGTAACAGCTGCTCCAATTCAATTATTCTGGAATCAAGCTCAAACTTCATTTTGTCCCATTCTATGGCCTTTTTTGTCACAACCTTGTGAATTATCTCTTCATTTTCCTCTATGGTATGTTGAATTTGCCTCATGAATTCTTTCAAAACACCATCCAAATGGCTAACTCAATCTTCAAGTGCAAGATTTTGTTGTGTTGCTTCTATTTCAACCTTCTCCCAACTAGACATGGATTATTTAGCTACTTTGGCATGTTGCTTCACCAAATTATCCTTGTATGTATTGTCTGAAAGGACCAACAACAACTTTTCATTCAAACTCTTTAGCTACTTAGAAAGTAATGTTTTATTTATTGAATATTGGCATCTCACAATGTTTCACACATATATATAGGGGATGGCACGGGAAGGAGATTTTCATTTATGCTTGCTTTCTTAGCCGTCAAGTTCATTGTCATTAGTTTGCGAGAATATCAAGACAGACCAGGTATAAATCAAGATTTGGGTATCAAGATTGAAGATCCTAGGAAGGTATTGAGAGATAGAGAGGGAAGGCAACAATATATATCTATCTCCTCAAAGGCAGGGTAGGCAAGTTCAAATAGGTAATTCGACAAATTCTAGATCATTAGTCAGGAGGGATCAGGCCTAAAGATATCTCTCCAATGAAGAGGGAGAAGGTAAATTGGTAAGTGAGAAGGTGGTGTTACTCACCACTAGATGGAGTGGAATGGTTAATTCATAAATCAAGCAAAGGTAGCGAGCATTGTGATTTGTGAATGTTAAGATGATCCATTTCGATGTACACAATGTGTAATCTATCATGTTCATTGATTATGTGATGTGTTTTATCCAGATCTAAGTGTTTCAATTGGCTTCACGCCATCAATTGTCTCTGGGAATTAACTTCCCAGCTTTTCAGCATCAGTTAGTAATTCTGATGGTGGGTATGCATGCCCTTAGTCTCATCCCATTCGTGCTAGTAGCTGCTCTTCTTGAAGGGGGTATTTTCTCCTCTTTTTACCAGTCAACTTTCACTTCCCCTCTTCCTGCTCACTTGGTCAAACTTTGTTTCATATGCGCGACTAGATACATATACCAAATCAAACTTAAATTCCCATTAGGTGGGACACGTGTCAGAGATTTTGTTGAGGATGACAATTCTCTATAATGTCACCAAGAACAGCCTCACAATCAAATTCCTATCAGCGTAAATATAGGATGATAATGAAGAGTGAGTGCTCCTAGGTCATGGAAATTGCAGAGGCTTTGCAACAATAAACATACAATATTTAGATAAATAGGGAAGTTATTATATGAAAGCCTTTTCCAACCAAATATAACCCTCTCTTTAATATATATATATATATATATGAGATTAATTTGTTTAAAAAATGTTTATATATTTGTATGGAAGATAACAATCTAATGAATTTATTATTTATTTTTTTTTGAAACAATTGTTGTTAATTTGTATTAAAAAAAAATGGTCTAATTAGTTGGTGTTGTAATATATAAAATAAGGAAGGAACATAACTGAATTATCAATTATAAATTCCAAGTTCTAAAAATTTTAATAACTAAATTAAATTTTGACAAATACATTGTTTATAAACTATATAAAATGAATAATGTTATACAATATATAGCAAGTAGAGAAAGGATTAGAATGTTTAGCAATGAAGGGCACCCTCTGTAACTCAGAGTTTTGCAGTAGATTCTTCCTCGTGATTTATACTCTTGTTTTTGCCACCAACTTATCCTCTTCCTTGATTCATAAGATTCCATGCAGGTTCAAACCACCCCTATACTAACAAATAGACAAGATAGGGTCATGTTACCTCCAGGGGGGATGTTTAAAAAATTAACAATGTGATCAACCAAAAAAACTAAAGAAACTTTGCATCTAAATGTAGGCACCTATGCTCTTAATTTTGCATGAGGGTTTTGACCTGCTTCTCCTGAACTCTTGAAATTTCCAAATATGAACCTTAGTCTTGACCATATACCCGTTCCTCTCTCATGTCTCCACCAACAAAACCTCTCACTGCATTTCATGATAGTGAATCTATTGGAGTTTCAACTTAACCACCTCCTTCTACCCTTCTAATATTCCCCACTCATTCCATGACATTTTCCTATTAACCTTGAATAGGTAACACATCGTGCATTGCATATTTTCGATATCAAGTGATGGAAACCACCACTTAGAGAAAAAACAAAGCCAACACATAATATCACATGATGTGAGAATCATTCGTCCACAAAGGAATGCACTCCCCCTTTTCACTGTCTTGGGCCCCTAACTTTTAGAATGGATGTGCACCGAGAGGAATGGAAGAGGACTCCATAACCACTTAATAACCTTAAAAGCACTCCAATATTGCTCCAAAACCATGCTAGAACCACTCCAAGACTAGAACCAATGGTATGAAAGAGATATGGACCAAAACCACTGACCTGTGTATATTAAACCACATGTAGGAAAGATCCAAAAGTAGACATTCCTCATATTCCCAAACACCACCAACCTATTGCATTAATTCGTGGGAAATATTGAATACCATAGTTGCATGTCATGTCAATCTTTCATGTTTATACACGTGTGCAATGGATCCATTACTAACTCAATGTGCATTAATATCATGGGAGGGGAATAAAAAATAGCGCCCACCTTTCAAATCTATACACTCATTTAATTGGACGCCAACATTGATGAGGTGATCAACCTTAGCATCACATGATTTCAAAACCTAAAATAATGAGATGGCTTAGAAGCATTTTCTAGTTCTAGAGTTATTTGAATCATTCAATTTAGTCTGACATTTTGAGGAATAGAATATTATAGAAGAAATCAAATAATGATAAAGGAATCTTCACTTATGCTCTCTTTACCACTAGAGACTTTAATAAGTGTAATACTTGAAACATAACCAATTCCTCTTACTCGTTGTTTGTGGTAACATCTATTCCTTATGAAAAATATATCTTTGCTTTTCTTCTAAGATTAAAAAGGATCCCACCCACACCTACCACCCCTTTAAAATTACAGACGTAATAATGTGTAGTGTTCCATCTCAAGGATGACAAGAGGGTGGGATTTTATCCACTTATGCTTCCATGAGTGATACAATTCAAACCTCACATGCTCAACCACTACCTCCATGTGCCACTGTTAACACCAGAAAATTGTACATTCTAAAAGACGCCCAAAGTCATCCAGTAGAACGTACATATGAAGATTTTCTAGATGAAGACATTATGAAAGTTCAAAATTTTAATTTCTCCTAAGGTTTCATATATAAAAATTGGACCGCTTGACATATTTTAAGGAATAAAATACAATTATGTAACTTTTTCTTCAAAAGTCGTGCGGTCAAAGAAAATTTTGACTCAACAGATTCGAGACCACTTCCCACACTTGAAAGATAATTCCCTGACATGAGCCAATAAAGGACAACCGAATTCGATTCACCCTAAAGATATGCAACCCTAAATAGAATCATATTGTCCTACTCTTAAGTCATTATCATTCATGAACCAACAAATGGAAGATGGATTCAAAAATTCTATATAAACAGGCCATGGGAGAACCAAAACAAGAGACAATGTTATGATGGCCAAATTGCTATCAGAGCAACACCACATTTCACTGTTGAAGCAAAAGAAGTAATATCATTAGTATGTTGGCCATATTTCTTCTAAGCAATCCATCATACTAGTGAAAGAAGAAGAGTCCACCATTGAGAAAGTCTTCATACTTCTTTGAGAGAGAGTAGAAGCTTGCAAAGAGATTGAGTAAAGGAACCTCCTTGTTGAGGATTTTTGAACACCATAGCTCAAATATTTATGTTCAAGTGTTTAGTATTCATCTATTATATTCATATTCTACTACCAACAATCAATAAAGGGGGCCTTTTTTCCATTATTTTGTTGACTTGTTTGCTTCATTAAGTATTATTTATGTATTTATCTCTTTGTTTTAGTTTATCTTTGTATATGCATTGTTTTCACCATTTTCAATGCTCTTTTTATCTCAGTATTTTCACTAACAAAACCAACTCTATCTGTATTCCTTGGTAGGGAACAACCAAGTGCTAAGGAGGTGTCTTTGGGTACATCATTGCTACAAAAATACTACTACAGCATTGGTGACCATATTATTTTCTTTTCTTCAATCTAATGGTTGTGTTTGCAGGACCCTCTCTCTGCATCATCACCTAACAAGGCATTCAACACCTCTCTGGAATTTTTGAAGGACCTTTTGGACCTGTTGTTGGCTGAGAAAACTTTTTGGTTCACAATTTATTGCCTACCGCGCGACTTTTGATCAGATAGATGTGTGGCTGCGTATGTGCGTAGTAAATCTCGTGTGATCTGAATTTCCTTCACCTCTACAAAAAATTTACAGTCAGTTTAGATTTTTTGGTTACTTTACTAATCACTATTAGTGGAGCAATTGGATTATCTTTCATTTTTATTTGCAATTCACACATAGCTTGCTTGGGGGGGAAAGTATGTAGCCAAATTCCACATATATATTTTCAAACTACTTTGCTAATTTTTTGCAAATCACGTAGCTTAATTAGTAAGGGAGTAAGTGGACCATCATCCACAAATATTGTTACTACACTAAGCAATTTTTCCATTTCACTAGTTTCGGGAATAGGACCAAGTGTCATTACATAAAGTAAGTAATCCATGCTTCCCTTGTGTCTTTTAGGAGAACTTGGGCTTGCATATGAAAGATTTCTTAAAGTACTTGATTTTCTGATCTCCCTTTAGGCACACATAGTGTAATAGGAAAAAGAGTAAGGAACCCATTATCTACACATCATTTCTTTTTCATGCAAGGAACAATTGACACTTAGTGTAATTAGGGGATATTGTAATGGATCACTGAATATTTGCATCTTATCACACTTTGTATGTTCACTTTGCCACACAATAAGAATCTGAAAGTTTCATATTACGGAGATTTTTGTATATAGCTTATTTTTGCTTACCATCTTGGACCCTAAGAAAATTAAGACTCCTAAAATAACCATCTTGAACCAACTAAATCTCCCCATAGGGGCCATAAGAGAATTTATAGTTCAGGCTAATACAATCAAGGATAGGCATCCCATAACTTGCCATGGTCACGTTACATATTTGAAACATAGAAGTTGTCTTTTAGGGTACTTATAATCCTTCATCATCACACAGAAAATATTACCCGAGCATGTCAGAGACCTGATTCAGAGGGGGTTGCACTTAGGTCTAGTGCATGCGGTACTATTTGGGGCTACCCGACTCGTCTAGTGCTCAGTATTGGTAAATTACTACCTAGAAGATAAAGACTCAACTACTCACGTGGGACAAAGGTATCTTAGTCGCCAAACTTAGGGCATCCATCCCTATAGGTGGAGGTGTGGGTAGCACGAAAGCCTCATCCATTACCTTGGTCGATTCTTCAGTTACTAGAAAGCATCGCCAGTTCTTTCAAGATGTTACCCCAGTACCCATCAAAATATATATTTGCAAGGCCCAATGACTTTGAGAGTGCAAGGATGATTAGGTCTTCATAGGATTTTTTATCATACGCAAAAACAAACAAAACCATTTTTGTTTGATTGATTACATAGCCTAATTTTAAAGGAAAATAATCATTTAATTTTAGCTTTGTCTTATGTATGTGACTTTATCATTGTGATATTTTTCCTCTTCCCTCAATCATACAAAGTAGCACACACTCTACTCGACACCATAGAGGACCCCACGGCTCCCCGTTGATCTAGATGTTTTCTAAACCTCCCCCCATTACCGAGAGGTCTGCTAGGTTTCTCGCCATTTAAGCGTAGAGGACGTCACGCAACCACCATTATAGGATCTTCCTTTATTGGTGCAACTTTTCTTGGGACCCCTCCCCATCAAAGCACACATTTCACTACCCCTAAACGGTCCCCACATGCTACCCCTTTTGGAAGCCCATATACCACCTCTCCGGAAAGTCCACGAGGCACCTCTCTGGGTATTCCTCCTCATACTTCCCCACTAGAGACCCCTTTACATATAAATGTTCAAAATAATTTCTTGATGGAGAACAACTTTCAGGTCCCATTTTTAGCTTCCTTAAATCTACCCAGTTTAAGCCATTCAAATAATGACCCTATAGCACATGGCCCCGAATCCCAATTGGCCACCCATGCCTGCCAAATTACCTTCAGATGTTGCAAATTTGGAAGGTGAACAAGGAGAATATCATGGAAATCATTTCATTACCTTTCACCTGTGGTGTTTTTATAATAGCATCACAGAAGACATTATTTGTCTGTGTTTGTTTCAACGCACCCTTACGGGGGCTGCAACAAAGTGGTACATAGGTCAACCATCCGGGACGCATGGAAAATTTGGTTCAATACGCATCGCTTTCCTCACATTCTTCCAGCTCCCGGTCTAATAGGACTCGGGCCTGGAACTCCTTACTCGTTTCAAAAAAACACATACTATGCACATATCATACCTGTAGAGATTCAACAAGATGATGAAGCTTAGTGAAAATCAGTTGCCTTCACTAAGTGGGCTCGCAGGCTATTTTTAGACTATGTCTATTTTTAGACATGGTGATCATATTTCAGAATTTGCAGCATGTTATTTGTGGATGGTTGGTCAAGTTGCAAAAATAGATGAAATTCTATTTTTATAATGTTGGGCGAATTCTATTTATAGATCGTCAATCTAAAAATAGATGCATTTCGATTATTATTAGCTCTTAATAATAATCTGACAATAAACATCAACTTATTCTCTTGGAGCACTTTATTTCAATAAATCGATTTGGAAAATCAGTGGGTTGAAAGAATTACGCAATTCCTAGGGTTTATTGGTGGCTCATGCATGAGGACTCAGTTAGAACTGAAGTGGAAAAGTTCTGACGGAGTTGGAAGAGTAGTTACAGGAGTTGATATTTAGTTTAACTCAGTTAATGGAGTTAAACTCAGTTGAGCTAGTTGTATCTATTCTAACTAAAAGATGCACTAGTGAGAGTTAAGTGAATTAATTAGCTAATTAATTCACAACTAATAACTCACTAACAACTGAATAGAAACAGCTGTTAACTACAGTGCATGATAGTTCCAGTGGAGACCCAGTGGAGAGATAGGTGAAAGGGCAAGATGGACTATCTGTTGTGACTATAGTGATGCATTGATTGCACCACACACACATTGGAGTTTCCAATGAGGATTGCGCAGTCAAGGCAAGGTAGATTCGAATTCATTCAAGGTTCTTCTTCAGCAGGCATTGTGCAGTGGAGGCGGGCTAACAGGTGGCAAGAAATCAGTGCATGGATTTGCAGATTTCTTTTGATTAGTGTGTGATGATTGTACTGTACTGAGAGCTTTATGTACTAAGCATTGTATGAGATTGTTACATGATCTCCATGATATACATAATATGATATTTGGGGTTTTTAGCTTCATGATTTCCTGTTAAACAACTGTGTTATGTGCGATTGTTTTTATTGCTTCATGTGTTTGCAATTGAGTTTTAAATTTCCGCAAAAGTATGAACAGTGGAAGGATTTTGTATTTAGCAAGAAGATAAATATTGTTAAATCAGTAGAATCTAGATATATGCATGCATCTTGTATATAATTTCTACATGGAATCAGAGCAGTGTTAATTCTTGAAGATTGCAATTGTGAAGAATTGTTGAGTTTGTGTTGGTGGACAATTCGAATTTGTTGCAGAAAATTCTTGGTGCGACAGTTGAGTATTCATTGAAATTTCTTTCAATGGGTTGCGATTGTAGTATGCCCTTGAGGGCAGCTCGAATTACATATCCTGGAAGGATAGGATGGAGGTGGTTTTGGAGGATAATGGACTGAAGGAGTTCATCGATAGAGATGTTCCTAAGCCAGCATCTAGCGATGTTGCATTACTTGACGCATGGAAAAAGAAGGTAGAAAAGACAAGAAGAATTTTGTTGGAAGGTGTGAAGGACCATATTGTGTCCATCCTTCATGGGAAAGCCACTCCATTTGCAATGTGGAAGGCTTTGATATATTTCTTCCAAAGCAGCAGTGACCAGAGGAAGTTGGCGCTGAAATATAAGCTCAGAAAAATAAAAATGGAGAAGGGCGACAGTATTCCAAAATATCTCACGAAGTTTCTTCACTATAGGGATGAACTGGGAAGTGTGGGGATTAATGTTGATGATGATGAATTGGTGAGCTTGGCTCTCCTTGGGCTTCCGAAGAGTTGGCATAGCTACGAAGACTCTATCAATGGACAGGAGAAACTGTCGATATGGGAGCGACTTTGGTCGGATCTTGTGCAGGAGGAGATAAGGCGAAGTACCAGGGATGGCTCTTCATCAGAGAATGATGATGGAGAGAATCTCACTTTGGATGCCAAAGCAAGGAAGGGGAAGGGGAAGAAATCCCATCCAAAATCCAAAGCTAAAGGCAAGAAGTAGGATTTTTCCAAGGTGAAGTGTTTTCATTGTCACGAACATGGGAATTTCGCCAGTAACTGCCCAGAGAAAAAGAAGAACGATAAGGTTATTGGAGCTGCAGCTCGAGAGGCCTTAGCCTCACAATTTGAACTTGATTTCTTTTTTATCGCATGCTTGGTTTCAAGCTCAATGGGATCGGTGTGGTATCTTGATAGTGGTGAGTCTTTCCATATGACGGGAGACAAAGAGTTGTTTAGTGACTTGGAGGAGAAGCATCTCCAAATGCATATAGAGATGGGTGACGATGGTTGATACAATGTGACCGAAATTAGGACCATTACCTTTGAGAGGGAGTCAGGTAATCCATTTATGTTGAAAGATGTTATGCATGTTCCAGGTCTGAAGAAGAACTTGGTCTCGAACGCAATGTTGGAAGACAAAGGTTATGATATTGTTTTCAGTGAGGGAAAATTCTTCCTTTGACATAAAACAACGGGTCAAACCAAGAGGATAGGGATTCAAGTTAAGAATATCTACAAGCTAGAGGTAGATGGCTGCGCTACAATGATGGGCAAAGAAGAAGAAGTGGTAAGCCGGGATGAGGGCGAATTATGGCACAGGAGATTGGGCCATCTTCACCATGGCGCTTTGAATATTTTACAGCAGATTTTTACTGGACTTCCCAAGGGTAATCCCGCGCAGTTAGATCAGTGCAAGGGATGTACTATGGGTAAGCTTGTGAAGATCACCTTTCATGAGAAGGAGAACTGTGCTTCGGTGATCTTGGAGAGAATTCACACAAACGTGTGTGGACCTTTCTCAGTTGCTTCAATAGAAAAACAGAGGTATTATGTTATATTTGTTGATGACTATTCTTGTAGATGTTGGATCTTCTTCATGCAAAAGAAGAGAAAAACATTCTCAAAGTTCTGTGAGTTTAAAGCATTGGTGGAGAAGGAGTCAGGGAAGCAAGTGAAAGCTCTACAGAGCGATAATGGTGGTGAATATATCTCGGGAAAATTCAAAGACTTCTGTAAGAAAGAAGGAATTCGAAGAGAACTCATAGCGCCTCATAACAGACAGCAGAATGGGGTCGCAGAGAGGAAGAACAGAATGATCGTGGGTGTTGCATGACCAGGGCCTATCGATGCACTTGTGGGAAGAAGCATGCAACACTGCGGTTTATGTGCAAAACCGTTGTCCTCATAGAGTACTTGGCATGAGTACACCTAAAGAAGCTTTTACTAGTAAGAAGCCTGATATTTCTCACTTGAAGATTTTTGGCTCATCTATTTACATTCATGTGACAAAGGACGCCAAGAAGAAGCTAGAGCCGACTGCAGAAGTTGGGATATTTGTGGGGTACACAAAAACACCCCATAATTATCGTGTGTATTTTCCAAATAGTCAGATGACTGTGGTGCGACAGGATATAAAATTCAATGAGGTGAAAGCCATGAATTTGTCGCTTGAGAGGGAGCTACACTTGCATGTAGAGGAGGAACTTCTTGTTCCCAAATATGAGCCTCTAGATGTGGATCAACCATAGGAAGAGATTCATGGAGTGGAGGAGTCCACTCAAGCAGAACCAAACATCAGATAAGGCAGAAAGCGTACCACAGAAGCTGAGAGACAGAAGCTTGATGCGGCACAGAATGTAGGAGTCCCTACATCACAGCGCAGACATAGAGAGTCACCTGAACGATTTACTGGATACATGGCTCTTATGAGCAAGTGTGTCGTGACAGAGCCATATTCTTTTGAAGAAGCAGCGCAGGAGCCCACATGGGTAGATGCCATGGTGGAGGAGTATGACTCCATTGTCAGAAACAGTGCTTGGGAGATTTTTCCAAGGCCGGTTGGTAAATCAGTGATAGATTCGAAATGGATCTACAAGGTAAAGCAAAATACTGATGGGAGAATCGAGAAGTATAAGGCAAGATTTGTTGCTCGAGGCTTCTCACAGATCGAGGGGATTGATTATGAAGAAACCTTTACACCTGTCGCACGGTATTCTTCCATAAGGACCATCCTTTCTCTCTCAGTGCAGATGGGTTGGCACATTCATCAGATGGATGTGAAGACTACTTTCCTTAATCGGATCATTGAGGAAGAGGTGTACATTGAGCAGCCTGAAGGATTTGAGATATTCAACAACGAGTAGAATATGTGCAGACTTAAAAGAGTGTTGTATGGGCTGAACCAAGCACCATGTGCTTGGTAGACACGGATCGACAGCTATTTCATTGGACTTGGCTTCACCAAGAGTGAGGCGGATGGAAACCTGTACCAAATTGTGGTGGAGGGTAAGCTTTTAATCATTGTTCCTTATTTTGATGATTTAATACTAACGGGCGATGAGCAGTTGATACACTCATGCAAGGCAGATCTTGCAAAGGAGTTTGAGATGAAGGATTTGGGCCTCCTTCATTATTTCCTTGGATCGGAAATATGGCAACGGGAATGTGAACTGTTTGTGTCTCGAGGCAAATATGCCCGGGAGATATTGGAGAAGTTTCAGATGCAAGGTTGCAAGCCTATCGACACTCCTCTTCCAAGAAATTGGAGGAAAGAGGATGCTACATCGGCAGAGGTAGTGGATGCCACTATTTATCGACAGTTGTTAGGTTCGCTCATGTATTTAGTTAATACAAGACTGGACATATGCTATGCGGTGAACCAAATTCACAAACGATGGTTAAGCCTACCAAGCTCTTTTGGAAGGTAGGAAAGCATGTCCTGAGGTATCTCAGGGGCACATCTGAGTATGGTTTATGGTACAGACAGACGGAAGAAGTGAATTTGCATGGCTTCACGGATGCAGATTGGGCAGGCAGCCCAACAGACAGAAAGAGCACATTAGGAGGTTTTTTCAGTATCGGATCTACGGCAGTTTCTTAGTACAACAAGAAACAAATATTTGTGGCACTCAGTTCAGCAGAAGCAGAATACATGGCAGCAATTCAAGCTGCATGTGAGGCTATATGGATGAGGAAGATCCTGGTTGGTTTGTTCGGTTCACATTTAGATCCTACAATGATACATTGTGATAATCAGAGTTGCATTAAACTCTAGATTAATCCTGTGTTTCATGATAGATATAAACATATTGATATCTGGTATCATCATATCAGAGATTTTCTGCAGCGGAAGACCATGTTGCTTCAGTACATTCCTACGAAGGATCAGGATGAATATATTTTGACGAAGGCGCTCGGCAGGAGCAAATTCGAATACCATAGAGGCAGGATTGGGGTGAAGGATAATCCCTATCTTTTTGAGAGGGAGTGTTGAGATTCAACAAGATAATGAAGCTTAGTGAAAATCAGTCGCCTTCACTAAGTGGTCAAGCAGGCTATTTTTAGGTGCAAGTTTATTTTTAGACTATGTCTATTTTTAGGCATGGTGATCATATTTCAGAAGTTGCAGGATGCTATTTGTGGATGGTCGGTCAAGTTGGAAAAATAGATGAAATTCTATTTTTAGAATATTGGGAGAACTCTATTTATAGATTGTCGATCTAAAAATAGATGCATGTCGATTATTATTAGCTCTTAATAATAATCTGACAATAAACATCAACTTATTCTCTTGGAGCACTTTATTTCAGTGAACAGATTTGGAAAATCAGTGGGCTGAAGGAATTACGCAATTCCTAGGGTTTATTGGTAGCTCATGCATGAGGACTCAGTTAGAAATGAAGTGGAAAAGTTATGACAGAGTTGGAAGAGTAGTTACAGGAGTTGTTATTTAGTTTAACTCAGTTAATGAAGTTAAACCAGTTGAGCTAGTTGTATCTAGTCTAACTGAAAGATACACTAGTGAGAGTTAAGTGAATTAATTCACAATTAATAACTCACTAACACTGAACAGAAACAGCGATTAACTACAGTTCATGACAGTTCTAGTGGAGACCTAGTGGAGAGATAGGTGAAAGGGCAAGATGGACTATCCGTTGTGACTATAGTGATGCATTGATTGCACCACACACACATTGGAGTTTCCAATGAGGATTCCGCAGTCAAGGCAAGGTAGATTCGAATTCATTCAGGGGTTTTCTTCAGCAGGGATTGCGCAGTGGAGGCAGGCTAACAAGTGGCAAGAAATCAGTGCATGGATTTGCAGATTTCTTCTTATTAGCGTGTGACGATTGTATTGTACTGATAGCTTGATGTACTAAGCTTTGTATGAGATTGTTACATGATCTCCATGATATACATAATATGATAGTTGGGGTTTTTAGCTTCATGATTTCTCGTTAAACAACTGTGTTATGTGCGATTGTTTTTATTGCTTCATGTGTTTTCAATTGAGTTTTAAATTTCCACAAATGTATTAACAGTGGAAGGATTATGTATTTAGCAAGAAGATAAATATTGTTAGATCAGGAGAATCTAGATATATGCATGCATCTTGTATATAATTTCTACAATACCATATCCACGAATGGTGAAAACGTCAGAGCTTCTGTAAAACTTCTCCTCGACCTTTTTCTGAGATCTCTTACGTAAAAAAAATCTAAATATGTGGCTATTTCAAACCCAAAAAATGTGGAATCAGCCATCAATAAAGCTCAGCAATTAGAGCTTATCTACAAATTGTCTCGATACCTCTATCACATCCTTCCAGACGCCCCCCACATGCAAAATTTTAAACAAGAGACACAGGTGCATCCAATGTTTTTGATGGATTGATTGGATCCATAGCCCAAAACCAACCCAGCACCACTTACTAGTGTCTGGGATACTTGTACATTGGAAAAAAAATTGATGTTACACAAGCAACACCGACGCTACAACATACAGGATATTATCCTGACCCACCCATGCCCATGCAAAATGTAGTTCATCTGGTTAACCAGGACCATCCTGTGAATGGAGGCCCACATCCTTTCCCACGGGGAAACCAATACGCCTCTAGGAATGCATAAGCAAATCCCCCTTCCCAAAACTCATATGACAGTTAGGGACAACGAAATTAGTATTCTCCTTTCCCCACATCGCAATAGAATAACCCACCAACACAAAATAATGCATGGGTTAATCTAGTGCAATCCTCCATCTCTAAACAATAGCCATCATTTTCCCAGGTGAATACTGCCAACCCACCAAATTCTCCCAAGAAAAAATTAAAGAGAAAATCAAAGGGAGAGCCCATCTAGGGGGAAGCAATCAGCAGCAACCTCTGCAGGCATCGACCGGGGGCAACCCCAACTGGAATCAAAACCAGGGTCAGACCAATAACAACTCAGGGAGAAAAATAATAAAACAAGTCTAGTGATCAACCATTCTTGTGCCATCTGCGAGGAGTATGGTCATTATACCCATCATTGTCCTGAACTCCCCGAGTTGAAAAGGATAGAGGATAATAGGGGGCAAGAAGATAAAATCCAACAACCTGCAGTAATGAAAAATCCCTTCCCTCATCAAGGAGTGTTTAATACTCAAAAAAAACCATCCCAGTCAAATCCCCATGGAGGGAATTCTCATAATATCTCTAATCACGACATTTACATGGCAAGGGAAGAAATTCTCCTACAAGCACGAAATATAAATTATGAAACTCCCCCAGAAACCAATCCATCCACTTTGACCACGACAACACCTATAACACCATTGACCATTCCATGACTTCTTATAGAACCCATGCCAAAAATGGTCAGAGGACCTTTTTGACTAGCATGACATAACTCGAAGGCTGCCCATAGCTACAACATAGTCAACGATTTATCTCAATCTCCCTCAGCTATGTCAACATTATAAGTCCTGCAAACATGGCCAACCCAACGGAAAGCCCTACTTTACACATTAGGCACAATTGACCCAATCGATTCTCGCTTAATGGTTTTTGATTTGGATAAGGTTGGCCCGCGTCCTCCATCATACGTCGCCTTCCAAATCTCGATCTCAATCTACAACGTCACCATTCATCATTGCATTATTGATGAAGGAGTATCGACATGTATCATGTCCAAGACAATTTAGCAGAAACTCATATCTCGAGAACTCAAACCTTCTGAAATCATTCTCAGAGCAATATGATAGGCGCTCTTCAGCCCCGTAGGCCTATACTAAGACATGCCGGTACATCTCGCTGGAAAACCGTGCTCATTGACATTGAAGTCTTAGACACACAATTAGATTACAACATCCTTCTTGGACAAAGTTATATGTATGTAATTACTGCAGTGGAATTCTCCGTGTTAATGGTAACTATGTTCCCCCATGAAGGTAAAATCATTACAGTTGACCAACTCACATATTATGAGAAGAGGACATTAACTGCCCCTGATGGCGTCCTACCTTTTGTAGGATCTTCTCTTGAGTTGATTACAACTTATTTTGAATTCGGAATTGGATAATTTAAACCATCAAGCCTCCTCGGTATATACACTAGAGACCCCCCCTTTTTGTTGGAAGATGTTCCAACAACCACAGGAGCTCTAGTGTGCATGATGATTTCATCAAAGACCCCACCAAGTCAGGAACCAATACCATACACCACGAGTATTGCAACTGCTAAATCGACATTCTTATCATATACCATCACCCAAACTCATTTCTTATATGCACTACCTGGTTTTGTCTCGCACCAAGTCATGGAAACACTTACATTTTCAAATATGGCTCTCGCGATATTGGTCTGGTATGCGACCCCTCATGCCATGTCATAAAATTCATGTATCACATTGATAGGTATAATTCTAGTAGCTCCGCCTCTAGAAGTTGCCCCAACTCAAAAAAATCTTGCATCGACATCAACCGATGCCAGTAAAAAGGGATAAGAAAAACGGACATAAGGTGGAAGCTTAAAATGCTTCCTCCTCCAGGGCACTTCCACCCTATGCTTTATGTGAAGCAGCTGTGAACCCTACCAATATGTGTCTTGAGTTAGAAGAGTTGAAAGCTCTTCTGCATGCCACACAAGTGCCAGTAAACCCTACTCCACATATGGGAGCAAAGGCCACATAAGTGCGTAATAAGGCATGCGCACTAATCATGCCTGTGCCATATGTGCGGAATACAATAATTACACTCATCACTGCCCTGAAATCCCTCGATACTGAGATGTATTGAGTGCACTCATACAAACCACTACTGTGGCTCCATCGGTTTCGATCACACTACTAATTAATAATGGATCCAAAACAATACTTTATGTGTGAGATGAACCAGTTTCATGCTCGCCCCACTCTCACCCATCCCCCCAAAATTCAATAAGGCAATCTGATTCCACACCTCCTTCCTCGTTATGTGCCTTCTGCAATGAACCAGAACATTTTATTTCCCAATGTCCCAAATTACGGGCATTCAACCAATGGTATCAAATTACCCGCGTTGCTCAAAGAAACATACCAAGGCACACATGTCATACTTGCCATATTTGCGTGGGAAAACATCATGTGCAACATTGGCATCATCTTCCCCGATTCCGTGCTATGTTAGATTTCATGTGTCGGTTCATCATTGAAAACTCTGAATTTGTCGGATTGGATACTAAATCATTAGATTGGACCACACCAAAAGGGGATGAAGCATATAGGTCCATCTTATGTGTGTTTGAGGAAAAAATATCATCGACAGTTCAGCCAGGCACCCATGAGCAAGTCTCCTCCCACCATCGTTGGTCTAGATCTAGAAAAAATACCAAACGACCTATGGCTGCTTGGTCAAAATCACCCCTCACATGCGGCCTCTATGCTAGACCCAACCACCTGCTGAATCATTCTCAGGAATTAGGCAAGATAAGAGACGTATTTTTCTTATTAGTGCACGTTATCACAAAATTGGACCTGATAGGCTGCTTGATCAGACAATCTCATGTTACTATTTCAAACCTAATCTTTTGATTGAGGCTTAGAATCCTCAGCTTGAGAGGGATCTCTCAAGAGTTAATGATATGGATAAAAATATAGATGGCTAACTCTATTTAGAAAATAAACTAATAATTATAGATGTAGGTTGAAGATAACATCAGCAAGTATACATTGGGCTTATGGAGTCAAAACAATTCAGCAATTCAATGAATCTACTTAACATGGAAGTTGAGGCATATCAGAGTTTTTAGTCATAAGGTACACACACATGAAACATGTAAAAACACAGTCAGTTCAATTATATAGGAAGTCAGAGCATCTAATAGATGAATTCTGAGTAATATAGATGAACACCAATGCAAATGAGATATATCAGAAGTACAGATGGAATAGGAAAACACTAAAACCCCTTAAGAATCTCAAGTTGGTCAAGTAGAAGATCTTTGTATTAGCTAAAAACAGTAAATTCACAACAAGCTCAGTTTTGCCAAAAATGTTCAACCCTTGACAAAATCGACCCAATGGCCTTTAATAGACCTCTTACATCATCAAATGATCTGCCTCTAGGATAGATACATCGAATTTCTGTCCACTGATGCCTTGCATAACCATAAATCATGGAATTTATTACAAAAAGACACCTATCCTACTTAACAATCCTATTTAAAAAAGGACTCAAACTCCTTAACACTATCTATAACAACCTTATCTATTTGAAATTACATTATTGACAAGTGTATCATCACATGGTCGAATTTGGATAATGATATTCAGTTCTTCATGACCACTTTGCTGACCTCCACAAAAGCAGGAAACCATATCCTGTTTTTTAGGCATAAGATCATTTTCCTTCTTTAAACATTATAACCATCATTTAATCTTTATTTCATGGTCCTTGGTTGTTGAAGACTAGCTTAACATGTCCCATCACTCTTTCCTAGCCTCCAGCTGTCCTGACAGCTTCTTGTTCAAAGGCCGTAATGTATTCTTCTGAAAACACAACGGTTCTAGCGCTTTCTATATTGTCATTCATACTGACCAATAAAGCAATACTTTCTCTTGCATTGTTTTAATTACCCTTCAACACCTTTTTCATAGTAATTATAGTTCTTGACTCAGCCTTTAACCCATTACATACTGATCAAAGGAAACAAAAAAAAGGCAGCTACAGCAGTTTCGTAGCGCTTTTCTGTTTTTTAAGCCTGGAGATGCTACGAAACTGCTGAGTATGCATATTTTTCATAAATTTGCCAAGTGAAAACTGTAGTTGTCCAAAAACTGAAAATATAACTTGTCCTCGTCATCTACAAACCATACAAACTGTAAACCCACTTCATTTTAGCTTCTTTGAGGCATTCCTTCTTTATTTACATTTGGTTGACCTATTGGTTCTTCTATGACTGTAATTTTAATGCCTCTGCTCTGTAACTCATCATGAATTAACTCCAGCTGCTCTTCTAAATCCTTCACCTGGTCTTTAAGTCTTCTGTTAGTAGCTCTCAGATGGGTGTTTATTATTCTGACAAACTTAGCTTCTTTTATTGCTGGACTTGTCCACTTGACAAATTGCTCTGCATTGTCTAAAGTTTCAAAAATAGAATCAACTTGTCCTTCCCACATTGCCTTCATCCTTTTAAACTGCACTTTCTCGGCACTGTGTTTTCTAGCTCTCTTTTTCATGACAGCAATTTCTTGGTTTTCCAACTTTAATTTTTCCTCAAGGCATTGAAACTATGTTTTCTCTGTCACTTTCTCTTTTCCCCTTTTAAATTTGTTGATTGTATGCTTCACTGTTGGTGATGAGAGATCAATAATCTCTTTAGGTGATTATGCTATCTCAGTGGGCTTTTGAACTTCATTTCTGCCTTCCATTAATTTCCTAGCATGCCTTGTCATAGGCTTTCTTGCTTGAAAAATGAAACCTGCATCTCCCCCCTCAAAATCTAATCTCTTTGCAGACTTGACCTTTTTCAACTTCTGCTCATCTTCTCTTATGAATTTAGCTTGTACAATAGGTGTTTCCTCTATGTCAATGGCATGAAGAATATCCTCTAGATTCCCCTTTGTTACTGGGTTGTCTTCTGTAGCAACTGTCTTCCCTTTCAAAACCATTTCTTGGGTTCTAGTTATTATTTTGGTCCCTTGTTTGCTGATAGTTTGTTCCTGTTTTGCATCTTTGACAACCTTTGATTTCTATTTTGCAGGTGAGAGAGTTGGTGTACCAAGCATTTGAATTGCTCTAGTCTTTTCTCATTTTGCTTTCTTGGCTTTACTCTTGCAGGTTCATTTGATTTTGTAACCATAGGTTGGCTTGGTTCTGCTGGTGGTGGTGATGGAACCTTTTTAGCTTTAGGGTTTCTTGCAGGAGTTAGGGTTTCCAACTCAAAACCATTTACAGACAAGAATGATGGCCAATCTCTACCTATCTTTTGAAGTTCATCTAAAATTAATAATTTCATTAATCCATGATGAAATAATGATGTCTCACTCCCCTCAGACTTTGCTTGCACTTATCAACCATCTTTGCAAGACTTCTATGCAGATAAAAAGGTTGTTCAAGTGAAATATTACCAGTGAAGTGTAGAAGCAATTTGAAATGGTATGAATAAACCTTATGATATCTGCCTTCACAAGTAAAATATTTCTGAATATTGAGCAGAAGTTTTGAATAATTATCTTTGATGTAGCTTCTTCGGATAGCATTTTTGAGATCCATCTCAATGTGCTCAGGCTTCATGAACTCTTTACACTACTCCATATTGAATTTGAACCCTTTGAACCAGGTTTCTTGACCTCTTGGAATCTCTGTAACAGTAGAAATGGCCTCTGGTATGATATTCAAACTTAGTATCCCCGCTTTAGTAGCTGTTCCATTGAAATTCATAGCAAATTCCTTGGATACTTGCGTGTGACAGCCCTACCATTTCTCACAAAATCATAGGAAACCTGCTCTTCTGAATGCTTCCATCACTACTGGGTCTTCAGTTATTGTCTTCATGTCTTCAGTTTCATGCCTTAATCATTTTCCTCCTCTGTGTATTTTTCTTTCCTCTTCCATATTCTTCAGAGAAACTCTCATCCTCGCTTGAATAAATTTAACAGCAGCCTCGCTTGAAATGGATATAATAAAACTTTGTAAGAACCAGCCACAAGTTTGGATCGACACTCGGAGCTCAGACATTACGAATGAAGGCAAAAGGAATGAGAATGACTAATTAGGAAAGAATTTGAATTTCAAATTTCCTTTCATAACTGAAAATGATGACTCACTCATACCTAAACTGACCATGATGACTGCAAACGTGGGTGTGTACTTCGATTTCATCATTACATGACTCAACATGCCACTATCCTACCCTTTCCCAACGGTTTCTGACATTGGACAACTCAACTGACAAGATAGTTACAAAACTGCGCTTTCATAGCACTTGTAGTGTAATTTTTACTGTTTGCACTGCGAAACTATCAGCACTTTTGTAGCGCAAAGTGACTTTTTTCAACGGGTGGCGCTACGAAACTGTGGTTTAGTTGGGCAGTTTTGATGCAAAAACTTTGGGAAATGAAATGAATCCTAAAATGATGAAAGACTTGACATGAAAGACCTTAAAAATGAGTTTATTAAACACTAAGGTAGGCTCAAACTTTTAAAAAAATTAATACTTCCCTTGGTCAAACTCAAGAAATGACTCCTAAGACCCTATTTTGACCCATGATCATAAGTAATCTTGTCATAATGATGTTTTGAAATTTTTTAAGTGATAATAGTGGCTCCACTTGGGATAGTGTATCCCTATGGTACACTAAGAACCAATAGTTCCAATGTTGTTATCCATTTTCTTGACAGAACAAAAAAACTTTGAAATTGCCAAGCTTTCTCCTCAAACTCTATTGGCCTTCACCTCGGGCTCAAGCTTGCTGATTTAGCTTGTCATTATTAGCAAAAAAAACTCATCAAATGGAATATATACAATGATATGAATGATCAACAGATTTTTAGGAAGAGTAATGCTTTAAAAACCTGCCATTGACAGGTCCTCCAGCATATGATTTTCCATCCATCTCCTGCAATATGTAAGTATTGTTTCCATGGAAAGCAGCTATTTTGAAAGGACCTTTCCACAGGTTCTCAAACTTACCATGTTTTCCTTTCTCTTCAATTATGGCCTCCCATTTCAGCACTACATCCTGAATTTGAAAAATTTCTTCCTTGTTCTTCTTATCAAATGTCCTCTTGATTCTGTTTTGAGATTGTTGATTGTTGTTATAAACTTCATCCCTCTTCTCTTGCAGAGATATTAACTGCATTTGGCTCCTCTTCTAATCCTTGAATCAGCTTCATGACAGGTACCCCTAAATATGTAGGAAAAATGGCTTCAACTCCATATACCAGTTCATATGGTGAAGTTCCAATTGACCTTTTTGTGTATATCCTATCAGCTCATAAGGCATACTTCAGCTTCAAATTCCAAGCCTTCTTATTTTCCTACAACACCTTTTTAATGATCCTCACAATTCTCTTGTTAGAAGATTCAGCAAGACCATTCCCTTGTGGATAATATGCAGTGGAATGCCCAAGAGTAATATGATATTGATGACAGAAATTAATCAAATTATTAGACTTAAATTCTTGTGCATTATCAGTTATGATCTTCATGAGGCAACCAAATCTAGACAAAATATTATTTTCCAAAAAAGAAATAATAACAGAATCATTTTCTTGCCTAGTTGAGATTGCTTCAATCCATTTGGTAAAGTAAACAGTCGTTGTGAGAATCCAAGGATGTTGACCGGATGATGATGGATGAATCTCTCCAATAAAATCTAGCCCCCATTGCTAAAATGGCGCTTCCACATAGATAGGCATTAAAAGTAAAGGCACAAGCTTCTTCTTACCATCGAAGATCTGACGTTCATGGCAGGCAGCAATCTTTTTGTAGACATCCTTAAACATTGTAGGCCAATAATACCCTGCTCTAAGAATCTTGTTCATTGTGGCCTTCCAATAATGATGACCTCCACAATATCCTTTGTGGAACTCCTCAATTACTTTATCAACCTCCTCTTCTATCAAACAATTTAGCAAAATATCGTCGGTATCCTTCCAAAACAAATTTTTATCAAAAATACAATACCTCAAGGATTTTAGCTCCACAAATCTTGCCTTAGACTTTGTTAGCTCAGCAAGTGCAATATGATGATGTAGGACAAAAACAATATCCTTATACCAATCTGAAGTGATGTACTTTTCTTCAATAGGGACTAGTTCTTCTTCCTCATCTAAAATTTATGATATTTCTGCAATTAAATTCATGTCAAGGCAGTCAAAGTTTGACTATGCCATCAACTCTTCTAAACCTTGTCCTTTGACCAATTTTTTTGGTTTAATCTCTATATCATATTCCAGCAAGTTAGCAATCCATTTTCCCCTCTTACCATCAGGATCAGCTTGAGTTAGGATGTCTTTTACAATAGTATTAGGAACAAAAGCCACAATATGAGAGTGTAGAATATAAATTCTGAAATCTTTGATAGCCTTAACCAAGGCATAAGCTTGCTTCTCTAAGATATTTTACTTTAGCTCAAAGTTAGTTAATGTCTTACTAAAAAATGAAATGGGTTGTTCAATACCTTGTTGTCCCTTTTTCAACAAAACTCCAGCAATAGTGTTTTCTGATGCAAAAGTGAAAACCAGAAATTATTTTGAGAAATCCGGACTTATGAATATTGGTGCTTGAGTGAGTGCCTTGCCTTTTCTATCCACTTAATGTCAACTCCCTTCTTCAGCATCCTTGTTATGTCCTTCACAATCTCAACAAAATTAGGAATAAATCTCCTAACAAAATTTACCTTTCCAAGGAAAGATTGAATCTCTTTCCTGCTTCTAGGCAAATCCACCTTCTGAATTGCATTAACCCTGTTTGGATCAATCTTAATCCCATCTTTAGAAATAATGTGTCCAATTAATTTACCTGAAGTTAAAGCAAAAATACTTTTGGTGGGATTTAGAGAGATGACAAACCTTCTACACTTCAGCAGAATTCTTTCTAGGTGTTTCAAATTATCTTCTTCCCTCCTTGAGAAGACTGTTATATCATCAAGATAAACAACCACGATCTTTTCCTTCTCTTCAGAAAAAAGAAATATCCATTGCCCTCTGAAAGGTAGCTCCTGCATTCATGAGACCAAATGGCATCTTGGCATACATGAAAGTTCCCCATAGTGTAGTAAAGGCTATTTTTTCCTGATCATCCAGATGTACAAGGATCTGATTATAACCTGAAAAACCATCAAGCATAGATATCTTTTGAGAACCAACAATATTTTGCAAGATTTGGTCCATCTTTGAGAGAGAATAGTTGTCCTTCAGAGAGGCTTTATTCAAGTTTCTGAAGTCAATACATATTATGATTTCTCCACTATTTTTCCTAACTGGAACCAAGTTTCCAAGCTAATTTGAGAATCTGATTGGGACAATGATTTTGGCATCAAAGAGTTTCTTGATTTCCTTCTCAATCAATGGCATGAGAAGCGGATTAATCCTCCTCAACTTTTTCTTGAAAGGCTTTTCATTTTCTTTGACGGGAATATTATGTTGAATAATAGTTGGGTCATACTCTTTCAAATCAACATAATTCCAAGCAAAAACATCTATAAATCTCTTCATCATCTCAATATACTTGTACTTCATATCAACTAAAAGAAACTTTGAAAGTTTAATCATTTTAGGGCATAGCTACTGTACCATGGTTACAACTCTCAACCTCTTCATCATCAGCTTGTATCTTAGGATATTTAAAAGCATCATTCTGATCAAAAAAAATTTCAAGAGGTATGAGACCCTTTGGTATGGAATTATTCTTTAGCTGCAAAACTTCAGACTTTCCTTTAGATTCAGTAAGCATATTTTGTTGATCTACTTGTATATTTTCAAACTCTTCTTTCAATTCAATAAAGTTCTTCACTTGTTGGTCATCCTCAAAAACTTTCCAATGAGTAATATTATCAAGGATAGTTGGTCTATGGTGAACTTCAACCTTATATTTTTTAGTGGAATGTATGGGAATAATAAAAAGACTTGCATAGACAGCTAGAGAATCAGCAATGGAGTTTTGGTCTCTAGTTTTGACAATGAATGAGTAAGCTTGGAAATTTTCCAACATGTCCAAAACTAAGTTTCTATATGCCCTCATCGTTATATCCTTTGTTTGATAAGTACCTTCAACTTGTTTAATGACTAATTACGAATCTCCAAAAACAAAAATCTTTTGAGCATTCATTCTTTTCAAAACTTCTAAGCCCAAAATCAAGGATTCATACTCAGCCATGTTATTTGTGCAATCAAAGTTCAATTTGTAGGAAAATAACTTACTTTCATCACTTGGAATTGTAATCCAAATCCCTGCTCTTGCCTCTTCTCTTCCTGCTGATCCATCAAAATGCAATGACCACCATCCCTCCGCCTTCTTATCACTGACTTGTTGATCTTCTGTTTGCTGATTTTCGGACTGCTGAATTTGAGATTGCTGATTTTCTACTTTCTTCTCATCCTCTGCTTCATTAGTCAACTCATTGAAAATAATAGCAGATCCAAGTTTAGTATCAAGAGCATAAATTGGAAAATTTTGAGGTTTATCTTTACTACTCACCATGTAAGCCATTCTTATCTCTCAATACAATCTCCTTTGCTCACCAAAAACAGGAATGGTGGAATAAGTAAGATCCATCTGCATTGTACCTTTGATTTTTGCTGCCCATGACTTTGATAATAGCATGCAAAAATTCAATGGAATGTTTTCTACCATGATGTCCATGACCAATGTCTTGGCAGGGACTTGTGTAAGACCAACAACAACATCCTTAATTAAACCAATGCATTGAACTATTTTTTAATCAAAAGAAAACAAGTCCTTGTATGGTTTAGTTATTTCTAACCCCATCCTTTCCATGATTACTTTGGGCATAATATTATGAGAGCTCCCTGAATCCAACATAGAATTATGTAATTTCATGTCATGAATGCTAAGGCTCACATAAAAAGGAGGCACCTCCTCATTTTGTTCTTCTTCTAATCTTGGACCCAAGTATATGGTTGGATGATCCTCTTGTACATTCAAAATATCAGCAGCTCCAGGTTTTGAATTCAACATTTTAACAGTCTTACTTCTATACTCATTTACCTTGAGAATCTCACCAAAAGGTACTGGTATTTTGATCTTAGAAATTTCATTTTCCAAACTGAAAACAGAAACAGATTTTTCAGCTTCTTTGATAGGAGGAAGAGGTGGTGTATCTTCCTTACTTTCAGCAACCTTAGGAGTATCTTTCTTACCATCAGCAGCCTTAGGTGTATCTTTCTTAGGCTGTGTTTTACTTTTAATGATCGGCACATTTCTATTTCTGAGATTGTATTGTTTTTGCATTTCAAAAATAGCATGTTGATACCCTTTAAGATAATCTGATGGTTCCTCTCCATGATTACCTTGGTCTGATTCAACATGTTCCTCTTTAGTCAAGAAAATTCCAGAAATTTCTTCATCCAAACAGTGAATAGACTCTTCAGGAATTTCAGGTTCATATTCTTCATCAATTAAGTTCTGATGGAAAGGAGGTCTCACTGGAGGATCAGGCTGTTGATTTCTGTTTTCTCTTGGTCTTTGCTATTCTGAGGTCTTCTGAACTAAGGGTTTCTAAACTGAGGTTCATGTGGTGCATGAGGAGCAGAGGTATTCCCAATAGCTAGCCTATCCATCAACTTCTCCATTATTTTCATCATTGAATCAAATTTATCATCAGAGGTAGAGGTGGAAGGCTTCTCTTCTTCTTTTAACTTAGTTTTACCCATTTTTGACTTTTTGGTTTCTATCGTATTAACCTCCACCTTCACTGCATCATTTTTCATTTCAACAAGTGTAGGGGATTCTCTCTCTCTCAGCAGTATAGAAAAGTCATAATCAAAAGCTTTGGCATATCTCATCTAAGCTAAAGCTTGTGGAGGTTTTAAATGGGCAGGAATAGAGTCATAAACCTTATTAAACCTTTTTGAAAAGTTTTAAACAGTTTCATCAACAGCTCTTCTTAAACTGTTATACTCAGTGAGGGCTTATACTGGATTAGTTCTATTTCCCCATTTTCTCAAAAAGGTATCTTCAAACTCATTCCAATTATGAATACTTCTAGGAGTAAGGGCTTTGAACCACTTCCTAACTTCACCAGTAAATCTCTGAGCAAACAATCTCAACCTAACATCTTCATGATCAACCTCCTTCATGTCTATAAAATCATTAAATTGATCTACATGTTCTTCTGCTGTAATCTCTTCATCACTTCCCCAAGTTTTGATTCTAGCAGCATATTTGTTAGGGAGGTCATGTAAAATAGCTGGAAGAACAAGAGGGGCATATCTAGCAGGTGCAACAGGTGGAGGAGGTACATTTCCAGCCGTGGTGAAAGGGACTGTGGTAGCTTTAGGAATAGCAGCGATAGAGGATGAAGAAGTGTTATGAGGAGGATTGTTTGGTCTTTGTTGTCCACTAACAATTGAACTCCAATCAAGAAGAGGAAAACCAGCTTTACTTTTCAACAATATTTCAAAAGGGTCAAGCTCTTTCAACTTATCTAAAGATTCTCTTTCCAACAACAACTCGGAAGTAACTGCTTCCCAAAACTCCTCTTTATCTTCCTGTGTTACTAGGTCTTAGGTATCAATACCTCTCTTATGCAAGTCTAAGATAATTTCAATTAATTATTTTTCACTTTCAGATCTAAAAAAGATTTCCTGGATTTTATCATCAACACTTTTATCTTCAGGACTTCTTAATATTTTAGAGGTCAAGGATTTTGAATGTGATGGAGAACCTGATATTTCAGAAATGCCTTAACTGCCTCTGGAAATGGTGTTTGGATTGTCCACAATGGTAGGTGGATCTGGGTCAGGATTACTCCTCATGTATCTCCTTCTCTAAGCCACCTTTGATCATATAAATTTGGAATGGAGTCACTAAGGTAGATGCAGCCTCGAAAAGCTTTCCTGAGCTCCTGCTACCTTTAGAAGTTCAGCTTCAAAATTTCGGGAAAGTATAATATTCAGGCTCCCAGCAGACGCACCAAAATGTTATCACAAAATTGGACCTGATAAGCTGCTTGATCAGACAATCTCATGTAACTATTTCAAACCTAATCTTTTGACTGAGGCTTAGCCTCCTCAGCCTAAGAGGGCTCTCTCGAGGGTTAATGATATGGATAAAAATATAGATGGCTAACTCTATTTAGAAAATAAACTGATAATGATATATGTAGGTTGAAGATAACATCAACAATTATACATTAGGCTTATGGAGTCAAAACAATTTAGCAATTCAATGAATCTACTTAAAATGGAAATTGAGGCATATCATAGTTTTTAGTCATAAGGTACACACACATGAAACATGTAAAAACACAGTCAATTCACTTATATAGGAAGTCAGAGCATCTAATAGATGAATTCTGAGTAATATATATGAACACCACTGCAAATGAGATATATCATAAGTACAGATGGAATATGAAAACACTAAAACCCCTTAAGAATCTCAAGTTGGTCAAGTAGAAGATCTTTGTATTAGCTAAAAATAGTCAATTCACAACAACCTGAGTTTTGCCAAAAATGTCCAACCCTTGAAAAAATTGACCCAATGGCCTTTAATAGACCTCTTACATCATCAAACAATCTGCCTCTAGGCTAGATACATCGAATTTCTGTCCACTGACACCTTGCATAACCATAAAACATGGAATTTATTACAAAAAGACACATATCCTACTTAACAATCCTATTTCAAAAAGGACTCAAACTCCTTAACACTATCTATAACAACCTTATCTATTTGAAATTACACTATTGACAAGTGTATCATCACATGGTCAGATTTGGATAATGATATTTAATTCTTCATGACCACTTTGCTGACCTCCACAAAAGCAGGAAACCATACCCTGTTTTTAGGCATAGGATCTTTTTCCTTCTTTGAACATTCTGACCATCATTTAATATTAATTTCTTGGTCCTTGGCTGTTGAAGATTAGCTTAACATTTCCCATCACTCTTTCCTAGCCTCCAACTGTCCAAAACCGCTTCAAAAATTGTTCAAAAGGCTGTAATGTATTGTGCTACAAAAACACAGCAGTTTCATAGCGCTGTCATTTCAAGCCTTTATTCTCCAAAAACTTGACTCCTTTCTCTTATATTGTTTTAATTACCCTTCAAAACCTTTTTCATAGCAATTACATTACTTGACTTAGCCTTTAACCCCTTACATATTGATCAAAGGAAACAAAAAAAAGGCAGCTACAGCAGTTTCGTAGCGCTTTTCTATTTTTTAAGCATGGAGGCGCTACGAAACTGTTGAGTATGCAGATTTTTCATAAATTTGCCAAGTGAAAACTGTAGTTGCCCAAAAACTGAAAATATAACTTGTCCTCATCATCTACAAACCATACAAACTATAAACCCACTTCATTTTAGCTTCTTTGATGCATTCCTTCTTTATTTACATTTGGTTGACCTATTGATTCTTATATGAATGTCATTTTAATGCCTCTGCTCTGTAACTCATCATGAATTAAATCCATCTGCTCTTCTAAATCCTTCACCTGGTCTTTAATTCTTTTGTTAGTAGCTCTCAGATGGGTGTTTATTATTCTGACAAACTTAGCTTCTTTTATTGTTGGACTTGTCCACTTGACAAGTTGCTATGCATTGTCTAAAGTTTCAGAAACATAATCAACTTGTCCTTCCCACATTTCCTTCATCCTTTTAAACTGCACTTTCTTGGCACTGTGTTTTCTAGCTCTCTTTTTCATGACAGCAATTTCTTGATTTGCCAACTTTAATTTTTCCTCAAGGCACTGAAACACTGTTTTCTCTGTCACTTTCTCTTTTCCCCTTTTAAATTTGTTGATTGTGGGTGATGAGAGATCAATAATCTCTTTAGGTGATTTAGCTATCTCAGTGGGCTTTTGAACTTCATTGCTGCCTTCCATTAATTTCCTAGCATGCCTTGTCATAGGCTTTCTTGCTTGAAAAATGAAACATGCATCTTCCCCCTCAAAATCTGATCTCTTTGCAGACTTGATATTTTTCAACTTCTGCTCATCTTCTCTTATGAATTTAGCTTGTACAATAGGTGTTTCCTCTATGTCAATGGCATGAAGAATATCCTCTAGATTCCCCTTTGTTACTGGGTTGTCTTCTGTAGCAACTGTCTTCCCTTTCAAAACCACTGCTTGGCTTCTAGTTATTATTTTGGTCCCTTGTTTGCTGACTATTTGTTCCTATTTTGCATCTTTGACAACCTTTGATTTATGTTTTGCAGGTGAGAGAGTTGGTGTACCAAGCATTTTCATTTGCTCTGGCCTTTTCTCATTTTTCTTTCTTGGCTTTACTCTTGTAGGTTCCTTTGATTTTGCAACCATAGGTTGGCTTGGTTCTGTTGTTGGTGGTGATGGAACCCCTTTAGCTTTAGGGTTTCTTGCAGGAGTTAGGGTTTCCAACTCAAAACCATTTACAAACAATAATGATGGCCAATCTATGCCTATCTTTTGAAGATCATCTAAAATTAATAATTTCATTAAGCCATGATGAAATAATGATGTCTCACTCCCCTCAGACTTTGCTTGCACCTTATCAGCCATCTTTGCAAGACTTCTATGCAGATAAAAAGGTAGGTCAAGTGAAATCTTACCAATGAAGTGTAGAAGAAATTTGAAATGGTATGAATAAACCTTGTGATATCTGCCTTCACAGGTAAAATATTTTAGAATATTGAGCAACAGTTTTGAATAATTATCTTTGATGCAGCTTCTTCGGATAGCATTGTTGAGATCCATCTCAATGTGTTGAGGCTTCATGAACTCTTTACACTAGTCCATATTGAATTTGAACCCTTTGAACCAGGTTTCTTGACCTTTTGGAATCTCTGTACCAGCAACAATGACCTCTGGTATGATATTCAAACTTAGCATCCCCACTTTAGTAGCTATTCCATTGAAATTCATAGCAAATTCCTTGGATACCTGCGTGTGACAACCTTGCCATTTCATACAAAACCATGGGCAACCTGCTCTTCAGAATGCTTCCATCATTGTTGGGTCTTCAGTTATTTTCTTCATGTCTTCAGGCTCATGCCTTAAGCATTGTCCTCCTCTGTGTATTTTTCTTTCCTCTGCCATATTCTTTAGAGAAACTCTCAGCCTCGCTTGAATAAATCTTTCAGCCTCGCTTGATATGAATGTATCAGCCTTGCTTGAATAAATGAAACAACAGTTTCACTTGAAATGAATATAATAAACCTTTGTAAGAACCAGCCACGCGTTTGGCTTGACACTCAGAGCTCAAGCATTACGAATGAAGGCAAAAGGAATGAGAACGACTAATTAGGAAAGAATTTGAATTTCAAATGTCCTTTCATAATTGAAAATGATAACTCACTCATACCTAAACTGACCATGATGACTGCAAACGTGGGTGTGTACTTCGATTTCATCATTACATGACTCAACATGCCACTATCCTACCCTTTCCCAACAGTTTCTGACATTGGACAACTCAACTGAAAAAACAGTTACAAAACCGCGCTTTCGTAGCACCTGTAGTGTATTTTTTTTTGTTTGCGCTACGAAACTATCAGCGCTTTCGTAGCGCCTGTAGTGTAATTTTTGTTGTTTGCGCTACGAAACTATCAGCGCTTTCGTAGCGCAAAGTGACTTTTTTCAACGGGTGGCGCTACGAAACTGTGGTTTCTTGGCTAATTAGGCAGTTTTGATGGAAAACTTTGGGAAATGAAATGAATCCTAAAATGATGAAAGACTTGACATGAAAGACCTTAAAAATGAGTTTATTCAAACACTAGGGTAGGCTCAAACTTAAAAATTTTAATACTTCCCTTGGTGAAACTCAAGAAATGACTCCTAAGACCCTATTTTGACCCATGATCATAATTAATCTTGTCATAATGATGTTTTGAAATTTTTTAAGTGATAACAGTGCACATCCCACAAACCCATATCTCGAACCAAGAGAGACTTACACACTATCATTTTCACATCTTCTCTCAAGCACATCACACAAGGAATTGACAGTACCTTCCATGCTTTCGAGTAGCATTGAGACAAACCCATACTAGGAAGTCACATCACACCAATACTAAGATCCAGAGGTGGGAAGCACCCCAAAATGCTCCATCTCATGACGTTAACCATGCATCGTCATCTCATACCATGAGTAGTACTGACACCCACACTATATATTATGTTAATACTAGTCCTACGTGCGGTATTTGCTCCAGTAAATCCCATAGTGCTGAGACATGCCCTATGTTACAAAAATTTCGGCAGCTTAGGATTCAACGTCAACCTCCTTTTAAGGAAAAAACTTTTGCTCCATGTACACCAACAAGGTTTAAATAAATTCCTCCCACTCATTATCATCCCGCCATTACGGAAATTCTACCACCACCTAATGCTGACGACACACAACACCACATACGATTCATTTCCTCATCTGTAGGAACCATGATTCGTGTTGTCTGATCATCATTTTTTTGGTTTCGAAACCGCTCAACCCACCACACCAATGGTAATGCCATTGACGGTACAGACCCATCCCATTTTCACATTTTCATCTTCACTTGGTTCGATGGCATCAACCACCGAATCATATTATTGCTTTTCAACCATCACTGCTAGGCCCAAACTTCACCCTCACAGACTCACACCATCTAATTGAGCTTTAGATAATATTTATTCACTCGGATGAAGATATTCTCGAGGCCATGATGGAACCTGAATGTCCATGGGACGTGTTGTGGCCCATTTGCAATTTCAGTTATTTTTAAATTTCAAAAAAACAAAAAAATAGAAAATTATCAAAATATATGTTGAAGTATAAAGGTTCATATACTTTGACATAAAAATGTAATATTTATTGCATTTAAGCATAAAGATAATTATTTCAGATTTGTGGAAGCGGGCCCCAATGCACAAGTTAAAAAGTAAGCATCTTATGGAATGGGATCCGACGATTTGAAAGACTGAGAAAAAAATCATCAACCCGCGGGCACTTTCAGCACGCGGGTTAACAAGGAGAGTGTCTCCGCAGTTGACCCTGTTGACTGCGAGGCTGATCCAGATCAACGAACAAGATTCACCACAAGGGAATGAACCCGACGAGCTCTTCGTACCTCAAGACCTCCCATAGTGACGTATGCAGCCAGTTTTTGACAGATGTGATCCACGTTGAAGTACCTTAACGATCTTTTGGCGCATCTCATCAGCATTTAACTCTTAAGTCGCGCCCCCTATTTAAGAAGAATTCTCATTTTTTTAAGGTTGTTGTTGTTAGTTTGTGTTTGTGTCTGCGCTGTCTTTCTCTGTTGTCCGCCACCTTGTCAATTAGCTATCACTTCAAGCTAAAACTATGGCCAAGCATCCATCCCTCTCAGGTTCTTCCAATCACATTCCTCTCATGGACACTGAGAGGGACATCCAGGATACTTCCTGTGCTCTAGAACATATAACATTCTATCAACAGGTCTGCCTAAATGATAAACTTCTCCAATTTACATCGCCATGGTTAAAACTGGTGTATTTTCTGCATGCATCCCAATAGCTCACCTTTTTTCCGAATTTGTGTATTGTCTAGTGTCTGTTATGTACCATGGAAAATGTTTTGTAATGAATTTTCAAGGGGAAAATGTTCTGCAAGTCTTAGCCCAATTACTTCGTCAAGCTCTGTGTTACCCTGAGTCAGAGTTGTATGTCCAATTCACTAATGATTCTTTGATGGCCTATTATGATAGTCTTGCAGGTTAGGAGTTTAATCAAATCATCTTTTTTTGAAGCCAAATACACAACAGTTTGCACCAGATAAAAAATAATTCCCCATGGAGTTTTTTGATATAGAAGTCAGACTAGTGCTGAGGTGCATTGCAAAGATTTTGGGAAAGGATGATGAGAGTACAGTGGACAAATCAGTTCTCGGAATGTTCGCCATGATGATGAAGCCAGGATTGGTGCTGGATATTCCATCTTATTGGCAAGAAGCTGTCAACTCTCAGATCATGAGCTTATCACTAACGGGTTCATTCATATTTCCTTCTCTTGTTATTTACCTCTTTTTATATCAGAATGTAGAAGAATTCATGGATCTAGGGTTAAATATAATGGATATGAATAAGAAGAGAAATTCAGTAGTATTCTGGACAGACATAGTGAGGAAAGAACAGAATGAGGGTGGTTTGTTTGATTTTACTAGCCGTTTCATGTCAACTGCATATAAGATTTTGAATGGAATTACTCCCCCTTGATTTCTGCCAAAAGTTCAAGAGTTCTTGCAGCTAGGTACAAATTGTAAGTTTGGTGATTGGTTTGTTTTTTAAGAATATTCTGAAATTAAGCTTTATGAAGCGAATGTAGAACCTTATAGGCTTCCTGTATTTGTGCCTATGAGATTATTTGCTTTGGAGTTCATTAGGCAAAGTTTAAGCATGGATCAAATAAATTTTGTGCCTATGAAGAAAGGTCATATGTTTAAGTTGCCAATGATTGTTGGTCCTTTTATAGTTAATATGAGACAAGAAATTGATGAAGCCTCTAAGAGGTCAGATGAAATGCACCTATTGTTAGGAGAGAAGTCGGCTTATGACCCTCACAGTGTGATTTCTAAGAGGAGAATTGAAAATGGGTATTCAGCATTCATTCATGAAAGCAGACCTGATATAGAAAAAATGGCAAGTAAAGGTTTTGCAGGTTCAGTAAGCTCAAATGTACAGACTCCAATTATATCAGAGAAGTTAAATAAGAGAGGTAAAGAAGTAGTGATTGATTCAGAGGATGAAGAACAGAGGACTAAAAAGAGAACAAATCTCGGTGAGGATTTTGCAGATGCTCAACCTAGTTTCTCATTACAATTGGGAGATGAGAAAAATTTCCCTGCATCACCAAGGAGACATGAAAGTACTCAGGAACAAGTGCCCTTAATTAAACAAATGTTTTCCCAGATTGCAGAAAGAAATCAGAAGATGAAGGCAAGCATGGAGGCTCAAGCTGAGTACCAGATAAACCCAGATCAAACGTGACTTCTAACTGCAATGGATCTTGAAAAGGATCAGTTTAATATTTCTCTTTCACATCCCTCTGATATGTCTATTGGTTCATCCAATAACTTAATACTATTAATCTAACTGTAGATGTGAAGAAAATTTCATTGCTTGAAAAAGTAAATCTGCATATGCAAACAAGTCAACTGATTGTGAATGACCTAACCAAAACCAATGCAATGGCATTGAAGGCTGAAAATATGATTGGAAAAGTGATCAAGCAATTGAAGTTAGAGAAAGTCAATTCCAGGGCTTTGAAAATCCATAACGAAGAACTCAAAAAGATTATTGTGAAGATTGGGGTAGATCCCAATGATAGTTTTGTTATACAAAAGCTTCTGCAAAGTGTTGAATCATAAATCTCAGCGTTGAATAAAAAGTTGAAGTTGCCTACAGGAGAACACTCCATGGCAGCAGAGGTTGCAAAGGTAGAAAATGAGAAAGAAAAACTTCTTCAACAACTTTTGCAAAAGGAAGAAGAAATCAGAAAACTAAAGCAAACTACATTGTCATTACAAAATCACATTGAATCACATACTTGTACTTTTGTTTTTCCATCTGGTAATGAAGATCCATTAGCACAAATATCTCAATTAACCACTGAATTACAGATGGCAGAGCGAGATCGAAAAAATGCATAAGCTTATTTGGAAATAGCAACAAAGATCATACGAGCCACATAGGGAGAAGTCAGTAAATGCATAATGGATTTCCAGACTACTGATGCTGAGATTAAAAATCTCAAAGAAAAATTGAAGGGAAATATATCCTTAATACAGGCTAAGAATATCATCTAGAATGATATTATTGCAGAAATGAAAACAATCTGGGGTTTTATGACTATCGTTGCAGGGGAAAAAAGTATTATGAAGGAGTTTGAGGAACAAATCATGACAGACAAGCAAAAGACAATTAATAGGGCCATTTGGGCAAGAAAATTCATTGATTTCATTGATTCCAAAACAGACCAAGAGTTGGAAGAAAATGAAATTGAAGACAAGATATTATATGTTGTGGAAATTAACAAGATAATTGTCAAGAATGATTGCAGGAAGTCTACAAAGAAAAAGTTGATTGAACTTAAGGAAGCAGTGAACCAGTTTTATAATTTGTTTGATAAAATAGCAAGAGCAGGTTTGCCATCATGTTGGGGTCTTGCAGGTAGTCTTTTATCATGGAATTATTATGAACCTTTACTGGTGTTGGAAAAAAGTAAAGTAGATACTACTCATGAAAAGACTCACATTCTTAAAGGAGCAACAATGATCAATTTCCTTCAAAGACATTTTCAGTTACTATGGTTAGTGAAGACTTTATTTGCAAAGAGGCCATCATTTAACAGAATCATTGTTTTTAGATTGGAATATCATAAGTTGGGCCATTGACCTAAGACTAATATTGAGATATGGAAGAATGCAGAGCCTGGATGGCAGATTTACCAAAGGACCACTCGACTTCAAAGAAGGACAAACCATCCAGTCAAGGAAATGTAGCAACTATTCACATTCAGCAAATAGATTAAGATTTATATTTTATGTTATTTTCCTCTTTTTTAAGAGAATGTAATTGTAATAAGACATTTTGATGACATGTAATAGGAATTTGATGAAGTCCTAAGTAGTTGAAGCAGTTAGGATTAGTTCCAGCAGTTACAAACTGCTTTCTATTGTATTTAATGAGAAAAACAAGAAAGGAAAAGGTTCTGAGTTTTGGACCTTCAGACTGCAATTTTGGTACTCAGATTTCAAATGATTAATGAATGAAAAGCAAGATTCTAGCATTTGTTGATATCGATATGTCTTCCAGTTCACATCATGTGTTTTCTATCTTTGAATAAAATGAAGTAATGAAGCTGCAGGTCTCTTTTTACTTGTGTGGATAAGATTTAAAATCCTTAATAGGCGCTCCTTCATTTTAACTGTTCTTGTCTTATAATTCTTATGAATTTTGAGGTGATATATTTTGTACATCAGCATATCAATTTGGGCTTCTTTCCTTCATGTTCTTCTGATCATTCCATTCTGTATCAACAAATAATAGCATTGTGGGACATTCATTGTGTTTGATCTTTGAGGGTTTAATGATAAACATATGAAGGTGATTAAACAAAGACCAATCTTTCTATGACACATTTATATAAATGTCTTAAGCACTTATTCCTTACCACAACCAAGGGATTGTCTCTTAAGGTACAAAATTTTTTTGGCATCGTTGCCGGGGATGAAGGAGCGAAGTTCTTTCCCTGGGTTTTGTTCATATTTCCTATGGTTGTTCAGAGAGGAGGAAATATCAGGTTGTATCTTTATTTCATAATTCTGGCGCATAAAAATCCACATACGAGGTCAGATACCTCTCAGCAGAAAGCTCCTATTCTTTTAGATCCTAAAAAATTGGTTTCTAAAAAAGGCCAGAAATCAAGAATGCTTTCTACACCTAATGCTACACTGCATGCACCAGGAAGCAGTTCCCATACCCTTTCATCCAAGGATATTTCCCAGAAACTCATTTTCTCGGAACAAGAATCCTTATCCCCACCTATTCATTTCCAATAACCAAAATTAGAAGATCAATCTTTTGATTCTGTTTCATTCATATTTACAGAAGCTCAACCTAATACAGTTTCTAGTTCTTCTGCTATTGTTCATCAACCCCTTCCAATATCAGTTGTTTCACCCCATTCATCCACATCTACAACTGGTACATAAATCCCACCTACTCAAGGAGCAGTTAATCAAGGCATAAACATGGCAACCCCTGTCACTGCTTTCTTGATGAATAGATATGCACCATTAAATCTTCCACAACTAATGAATGCAATGCCTCGGGAATACCTTAAATTAATTCCTAGATTTACCGGTGAAGATGAAATAAATGCAGAACAACACTTGCCTTTGCTTTGCACTTTTTTAGAAAATTTAAATGTTGAACATCTTGATGTAGTAATGAGACTTTTTGTACAGTCTCTGAATGGAGAGGCAAGAAAATGGTTTAAAAGATTACCAAATGGCTCAATTAATGATTGGGACGAATTAGAAAGACAAGTCATCCAAAGATGGGGTGAAAAGAGAGATCATGGTTATTCATTGATAGAGTTTAATGCTATTAAGAAAAAGTCTAATGAAAGCATGAATGATTTCATTAAAAGATTTAACAAATTGTATAATAATTTGCCTGCAGAAATGAAACCCCCTCCTATTGGAGCAAGAGTTGTTTTTGTTGGGGCATTTGTATCATTTTTAGTTTCACTTTGAGAGAGAGAAGATCTGCTACTCTTGAAAAAATCCAAACAGATGCTTTAGAGATTGAAGCAGACATGACTGCTGCTAGAAAAACATAGGAAAAGCATACAATTCAAGATAAAGGAAAGGCCAAAGAAGATTCATCATAGAATCAAAGGATTGATGACATGACTAAGGTCATCAAGATATTGTCAAATAAATTAGTGAAGATGGAATTAGACAATAAGAAGCTTGCACAACAAAACATAGAGGTTTTCAATCCACATTTAAAAAAGCAACTGTTGCAAATTTTTCAGAGGGAAAGTAGAGATCAGGATCAAGTTCAAGCACCCTTATATATAGAAGCAGCACCTTCACAGTCTGCTGAGGATGATCAGAAAGAGGTTGAAGATCAAATATCTTATGTTTATATGGAAGATGATGAGGAAGAAGAGAAATGTGAAGAAGAATGCAAAAAATCTGATGTGTCATTTGACCAGGAAGAAATGGATGATTATTGTAAAGAATTCACTGATTTTATGCAAGCAGAACTGCATAAGAAGTATGAATTAAGATCAAAAAAGAGATTAAGAACTCGGGATGATGAGGAAAAATAACCAGAGTCAGTCCCTTCTCCAATGGCGACTCCACAACCAGAGAACTCAATAAAACAATCAGACAAGGGAAAACAACCTATGAATTCAGTGAGTACAAATGAAAAACAAGCTGAGGCTTCCCATAATAAGTCTATTGATTCTAATATTTTGGAGAATATTATTACTGTACCTGAGAAAAATGCTAATTCTAACAAGAATCAAGAAGAACCTGAAAATATTATTAAACATAATCAAGCTTTTAGTCTATCCAAAGAATTAGAAAAAAACAAAATTCAAGTACCCTTGCTTGAGTTAGCTAAGGCACCTGGTTACAAGAAGGAAATTACAGAATTTATTAATCTTTCTTAGTCTAATGATATTGGTGATACTGTGAATTTAAAAGAAGAAAAACTAGTGGTCACTTTTGGTCCACATGTGGAAGAGGTAGATTCTTTTGTTCCTCCTTTTTATATATCAGTGCTTCTTCATGATTTCATTCTTCATAATTGTATGTTACATTCTGGTGCATCACATAATCTTATGCCATTATCTGTGATGAAATAATTAAATTTACAAATCACTAAGCCCTGTAGAGACCTTTATTCTTTTAACTCAAAAAGGGTGAAGTGTGTTGGGCTTATGAAAGACATGGTGGTTTCTCTAGCCCAAATACCAGCCAAGAGTATTGTGATGGATGTAGTAGTTGCAGATATTCCAGCTAGGTTTGGTATGCTCTTGTCCAGATCTTGGGGAGAAAAGCTTGCAGGTGTTTTAAAGCTGGACTTCACATATGCTATCATTCATGTGTTTAATGGGGAAGAAAGGAGGTTATACAAAGAAACAAGATTTGTAAAGACTACCACAAAGAAAGATGCAGGAAATTCCCCTATTTATGGCCAAGAGAAGGAGGATCTCTCTTGTTTTATGCTGCATGAAGATGCAGAATTTGCTGAAGACTCATAGAAGCAGCTCTCTTCAGAAATTGTACGTAATGAGCTGGATTCAAATAAAATTCGGAAGTGTTATTTTGATGGTGCTTATTCCAAGGATGGCACAGGAGCTGTACTTTTGTTGATTTCTCTAGAAGGTAATCTTTTTCCTTTTTCTTTTAAGCTTGAATATGAATCAAAAAATAATGTAGCTGAGTATGAGGCATTAATCTTGTGTCTTCAAACTGCTAAACAATTAGAAATTCAATTTATCTCCATTTTTGGTGATTCTGAATTGATTATAAGACAAATTAAAAATTTGTGTCAAACCAAACACCCAAGCTTGAGGTCATATAGGAATGAAGTATGGGACCTGATTGAAAATTTTTTTGAGGCTTTGAATCTTCAATTCATTCCAATAGAAGAAAATAGAATGGCAGATTCATTGGCAGTTGCAGCCAGTACTTTCAAGCCACCTATTAATCCGAAGTTTAGATATGAGATTGAGATGAGGCATAGACCCTCAATCCCTGATAATGTTAAACACTGGTAGGTCTTCAAAGATGATGAGAAGATTAATCATTTTCTAACAATGATTGGAAACTTTGAAGATAGTGAAATAGATCAGAAAAGTGAGCTGACTTATCAGAATGAAGGCTTGGCAAACCTTAAAGAATCAATAGGTGATCAGAAGATAATACATTTGAAAGACAATGTATTACCCAGAGGTTTGGTTCCTCTTGAAAGGTTGTTTGATGCAAATGATGTAGCACTGGATAAAAAGAAGGTTTCTCAAGAAAGTGAAATGGAGGATTGTAATCTAGGAACTCAGCAGGAACCCAAGATGGTCAAGTTATTCAAAGGAGTTCCTAAAAATTATAAAGAAAGGTATATTGATCTTTTCAAGAAGTATATGGATGTATTTGCATGGTCCTATGATGATTTGAAAACATATGATCTGGATATAATTCAGCATAAAATACCATTGAAGGATGGAGTTAAGCCTCACAAGCAGAATCTTAGGCAGATTAATGCACTGCTCCTCGCCCCAATTGAAAAGGAGGTGAAGAAAATGTTGCAAGAAAAAATCATAGTTCCACTTAGATATTAGACTAGGTTTCTAATCTGGTTCCTGTGAGGAGGAATAATGGAGAGATAAGGTTATGTGTTGATTTCAAGAACTTGAACAGAGCTTCTCTAAAAGATAACTATCCGTTGCAAAAGATGGATTATGTTTTACAAAAAGTCACAGGAGCTTATAGATTATCTATGGTTGACGGTTTCTTTGGGTACAACCAAGTAGCTATTGAAAAGGAAGATCGAAAGAAAACATCTTTTACCACACCTTGGGGAACGTTCATGTATGCTAGGATGCCATTCGGTCTCATGAATGCAGGGGCTACCTTCCAAATGGAAATGGACATAGAATTTGTGGGTGACAAATTTGTAGTCATATATTTGGATGATGTGACTATTTTTTCAGGTTTTGATGATGAGCACTTGGAGCATCTGCAGAAGGCTTTGTTGGATTATCATTGAATCCCAAGAAATCTCTATTTTCTTTGGAAGAAGGCAAGTTATTGGGACATATAGTTTCTAATCAGGGGGTGAAAATTGATCCAACAAGAGTTGAAGATATACATACAATTCCTTTTCCTAGAAGTAAGAAAGATATCCAGAGATTTCTAGGAAAAAATAATTTCCTGAGAAGATTTGTCCCAAATTATGCTGAGATTGTCAGAAATATAATAGATATGTTGAAGAAAAATGCTGAGGTAAAATGGGACAAAGATGCAAGAGGTTCCTTTGCCAGGATCAAAGAAGCTCTTCAAGAAGCTCCAGTTTTAATCAGTCCAGACTATCAGAAGCCATTCCAAATATTTTCATTTGCATCACCTTCTACCATAGTTGCTATCTTGCGACAGAAGAATGAAGAAGGAAAAGAGCAACCTGTAGCATTTTTCAGTAAAGTTCTCAGAGATGCAGAACTCAAATACAATATCTTGGAGAAACAGGTATATGCATTAGTTAAATCATTGAAAGCCTTCAGAACTTATGTGCTGCAGTCTCAAATAGTTGCATATGTACCTAACTCAGTTGTAAAGGACGTGTTAGTTCAAAGTGATATTGAAGGAAAAAGAGGAAAGTGGATTGCTAAAATCCAGGAGTATGACTTAGACATTAAACCCACTAAATTGGTGAAAGGACAAGGCTTGGAAAAGCTACTAACATAATCGGATTTTCAAGCTCTAGGAATTAATCTGCTTGCACCTTTGGATGAAGTTGTTGATGAAAAAAGTCAAAATAGCACAAAGTTAGCAATTAAGTACAATTTTTTCTACTTTGATTCGTATAAGGATATTATTCATTACTTGTGATTTTTCTCTTGTCCACCCTCAATAAACAGAACAAAGTACATAGCTCTTCAAAGCTCAAAATTATGTTATAATTGATGCTAAATTATATTGGAAGGATCCTACTAGTATTTTGTTACTCTGTTTAACAGAGGGGGAGTCAATAGAAGTTATCAAAGAATACCATGAAATTCTGTGGAGGTCATTATAGCTGGAAATTTACTGCTCATAAAATTTTGAAATCAAATTTTTACTGGCCTTCCTTGTTTGCTGATGTATACAGAATGGTTAGAGGCTGCCAAAAATGTCAATTGTTTGCAGAAAAGAAAAGGTTAGCTCCTCTACCTCGTCTCCCTATATTTGTTGAAGAGCCATTTAGACAATGGGCATTAGATTTCATTGGAGAAATTAATCCACCATCAAGTGGGTAGTTCAAGTGGATTCTGACTGCCACTGATTATTTTACAAAGTGGGTGGAGGCAATTCCTACCAAATAGCAAATGATATAGTAGTAATGAAGTTTCTAGAAGAGAACATCTTTAGCAGGTTTGGATGTCTGGTCAAGATTGTAATAGGCAATGCTCAAGTATTCAACTCTATCAGATTCATTAATTTTTGTCAAACATATAATGTCATTTTGTCTCATTCTACATCATATCATCCTCAAGGGAATGGGCTAGTTGAATCTTCCAACAAGACATTGGTTAAGATTTTGAAGAAAAAAATCAATGAGAATCAGAATAACTGGGATTCAAAGTTGATATTTGGTCTTTGGGCAGTAAGAATGACTACCAGAAGATCTATTGGTAAGTCCCCTTATGAATTGGTATATGGCACTCAAGCTTTGTTTCCTACTCAGTTAGCTAGACCAGTAATTTCTTTTCTTCAAGAAGCACAAGAGGAACCTAATGCATTGATAAGAAGGCTAAATAAGGTGATATAATTGAGTTAGAGCGGGAATAAATTCAGGTAAAACCTTGTCACCTATCAAGAAAAGATGAAGTCCATCTTTGATAGAAAAGCAAAGGAGATTCTTTTTCAAACTCGATATTTGGAATTAAGATGGGATACCAGAATAGAAGAAAAAGGAAAACATGGTAAGTTTGATCCTCTCTGGTATGGCCCATACAGAATTATTGAAGCAAGATCAAATAACACTTTCATGTTGGAGAATATTGATGGAGAAAAGGTAGAGCTGTCTGTGAATGGGTAGTATCTAAAAAATTATTTCCAACATTGAAGTCCTATGGTTCACCATTGTACATATTCGGTTTCCTTCATTGTACATTTTTCATCAAACAACATTTGACTCCATGCCAGAAGTGAAGGCACTAATATGTTGTTCTTAGTGTTTCGTGGCAAAAAATACTATCCCCAGGTGGAGCCAGATGTTGTGGCTCATTTTCAATTTCCGTTATTTTTAATTTTCAAAATACAAAAAAAAAAAACTAGAAAATTATCAAAATATATGTTGAAGTATAAAGGTTCATATACTTTGACATAAAAATGTAATATTTATTGCATTTAAGCTTAAATTTAATACTTTAAGCTTTGTGGAAGCGGGTCCCAATGCACAGGTTAAAAAGTAATCATCTTATGGAGAGGGATTCAACGATTTGACAGACTGGGAATAAAATCATCAACCCGCGGGCACTTTCAACACGTGGGTTAATGAGGAGAGTGCCTCCGCAGTTGACCCTGTTGACTGCAGGACCGATCCAGATCAACGGATGAGATTCACTACGGGGGCATGAACCTGATGAGCTCTCCATACCCCAAGACCTTCCGCATTGACATATGCAGCGAGTTGCTGACAGATGTGATCCACGTCGGAGTACCTTTAACGGTCTTTTGGTGCATCTCATCAGCATTTAATTCTTAATTCGCACCCCCTATAAGAAGAATTCTCATTTTTCTAAGGTTATTGTTGTTATTTTGTGTTTAAAAGTTGTTTCTTCACTATGTCTTTCTTTTTTGTCTGCCACCTTGTCAATTAGCTGTCACCCCAAGCTAAAACTATGGCCAAGCGTCCATCCCTCTTAGGTTCTTCCAGTCACATTCCTCTCATGGACACTGAGAGGGACATCCAAGATATTGTCTGTGCTCTAGACCATCTTACATTTTATCAGCAGGTATGCCTAAATGATAAAACTTATCCAATTTACACCGCCATGGTTAAAACTGGTGTATTGTCTGCATGCATCCCAAGAGCTCACCTTTTTCCTGAATTTGTGTATTAGCTAGTGTCCGTTATGTACCCTAGAAAATGTTTTGTAATGAATTGTCAAGGGGAAAATGTTCTGTTATTCTCAGCCCAATTAATTCGTCAAGCTCTGTGTTGCCCTGAGTCAGAGTCGTATGTCTAATTCACTGATGATTCTTTGATGGCCTATTATGATAGTCTTACAGGTCAGGAGTTTAATAAACTCATCTTTTTTCTAAAGCTAGATACACAACAGTTTTCACCAGATAAAAAATAATACCCCATGGAGGTTTTTGATATAGAATTCATACCAGTGCTGAGGTACATTGCAAAGATTTTTGGAAATGATGATTACAATATAGTGGACAAATAAGTTCTGGGAATGTTCGCCGTGATGATGAAGCCAGGAGTGGTGCTGGATATTCCATCTTATTGGCAAGACTCTGCCAACTCTCAGATCATGAGCTTATCACTAACGGGTTCATTCAGATTTCCTTCTCTTTTTATTTACCTCTTTTTATATCAGAATGTAGAAGAATTCATGCATCTAGGGTTAAATATAATGGATATTAATAAGAAGAGACAATCAGTAGTATTCTAGACAGACATAGTGAGGAAAGAACAGAAAGAAGGTGGTTTGTTTGATTTTGCTAGCCATTTCATGTCAACTGCATATAAGATTTTGAATGGGATTACTTCCCCCTTGCTTTTTGCCAAAAGCTCAAGAGTTCTTGTAGTTGGGTACAAATTGTAAGTTTGGTGATCGGTTTGTTTTTGAAGACTATTCTGAAATTAGGCTTTATGGAGCGGGTGTAGAACCTTATAGGCTTCCTGTATTTGTGCCTATGAGATTATTTGCTTTGGAGTTCATTAGGAAAAGTTTAAATGTGGATCAAATACATTTTGTGCCTATGAAGAAAGGTCATATGTTTAAGTTTCCAATGACTATCCGTCCTTTTATAGTTAATATGAGACAAGCAATTGATGAAGCCTCTAAGATGTTAGATGAAATGCACCTACTGTTAGGAGAGAAGTGGGCTTATGACCCTCACAATGTGATTTCTAATAGGAGAATTGAAAATGGGTATTCAGCATTCATTCCTGAAAGCATACCTAATATAAAAAAAATGGCAAGTAAAGGTTTTGCAAGTTCAGTAAGCTCAAATGTACAGACCCCAATTATATCAGAGAAGTCAAATAAGAGAGGTAAAGAAGTAATGATTGATTCAAAGGATGAAGAACAGAGGACTGAAAAGAGAACAAAGCTCAGTGAGGATTTTTCAGATGCTCAACTTGGTTTCTCAATACAATTGGGAGATGAGAAAAATGTCCCTGCTTCACCAAGGATACATGAAAGTACTCAAGAACAAGTGCCCTTAATTAAACAAATGTTTGCCCAAATTGTAGAAAGAAATCAAAAGATGAAGGCAAGCATGGAGGCTCAGGCTGAGTACCAGATAACCCCAGATCAAATGAGACTTCTAACTGCAATGGATCTTTAAAATGATCAATTTAAGATTGCTCTTTCACATCCCTCTAATATGTCTATTTTTTCATCCAATAACTTTAATATTGTTAATCTAACTGTAGATGTGAAGAAAATTCCATTGCTTGACAAAGTAAATCTGCATATGCAAACAGGTCAAATGACTGTGAATGACCTAACCAAAACCAATGCAATGGCACTGAAGGCTAAAAATATGCTTGGAAAAGTGATCAAGCAGTTGAAGTTAAAGAAAGCCAATTCCAGGGCTTTGACAATCCAGAACGAAGAACTCGAAAATCTTGTTGTGAAGATTGGCGTAGATCCCAATGATAGGTCTGTTGTATAGAAGCTTTTGCAAAGTGCTGAATCAGAAATCTCAGCGCTGAAGAAAAATTTGAAGTTTCCTACAAGAGAACACTCCATGGCAGCAGAGGTTGCAGAGGTAGAAAATGAGAAAGAAAAACTTCTTCAACAACTTTTGCAAAAGGAAGAAGAAATCAGCAAACTAAAGCAAATTGCATTGTCATTGCAGAATCACATTGAATCTCATACTTGTAATTTTGTTTTTCCATATGGTAATGAAGATCCATTAGCACAAATATTTCAGTTAACCACTGAATTGTAGATGGTAGAGCGAGATCAGAAAAAGGCACAAGCTGATTTGGAAACAGCAACAAAGATCATACAAGCCACAGAGGGAGAAGTTAGTAAATACATAATGGATTTCCAGACTATTGATGCTGAGATTAAAAATCTCAAAGAAAAATTGAAGGGAAATATATCCTTAATACAGGCTAAGGATATCATCTGGAATGATATTATTGCATAAATGAAAACAATTTGGGCTTTTCTGACTATTTTTGCAGGGGAAAAAAGTATTATGAAGGAGTTTGAGGAGCAAATCATGACAAACAAGCGAAAGACAATTAATAGGGCCATTTGGGCAAGAAATTTCATTAATTTCATTGATTCAAAAACAGACCGAGAGTTGGAAGAAAATGAAATTAAAGACAGGATTTTATATGTTGTGGAAATTGACAAGATGATTGTCAAGAATGATTGCAGGAAGTCTACAGAGAAAGAGTTGATTGAACTTAAGGAAGCAGTGAACCAGTTTGATAATTTGTTTGATAAAATAGCAAGAGCAGGTTTGCCATCATGTTGGGGTCTTGGAGGTAGTCTTCTATCATGGAATTCTTATGAACCTTTACTAGTGTTGGCAAAAAGTAAAGTAGACAGTTCTCATGAAAAGACTTAGGTTCTTAAAGGAGCAACAGTGATCAATTTCCTTCAAAGACATTTTTAGCTACTATGGTTAGTGAATACTTTATTTTCAGAGAGGCCATCATTTAACAAAATCATTGCTTTAGATTGGAATATCATAAGCTGGTCCATTCACCTAAGACCATATTGAGATATGGAAGAAATGCAGAGCCTGAATGGCAGATTTACCAAAGGACCCCTCGACTTCAAAGAAGGACAAATTAGCCAGTCAAGGAAATGCAGCAATAGCATCATCTATTCACATTTAGCAAATAGATTAAGATTTATATTTTATGTTATTTTCCTCTTTTTTAAGAGAATGTAATTGTAATAAGACATGTTGATGACATGTAATAGGAAGTTAACGAAGTCCTAAGTAGTTGAAGCAGTTCGGATTAGTTCCAATAGTTACAAACTGCTTTCTATTGTATTTAAAGAGAAAAATAAGAAAGGAAAAGGTTTCGAGTTTTGGACCTTCAGATTGCTTTTTTAGTACTCAGATTTCAAATGATTAATGAATGAAAGGCAAGATTCTGGCATTTTTTGATATTGATATGTCTTCCAGTTCACATTATGTGTTTTATATCTTTGAATAAAATGAAGTAATGAAGTTGAAGATATCTTTTTACTTATGTGAATAAGAGTTAAAATCCTTAATAGGCGCTCCTTCATTTTAACTGTTCCTGTCTTATAATTCTTATGAAGTTTGAGGTGATATATTTTGTACATCAGCATATCAATTTGGGCTTCTTTCCTTCATGTTCTTCTGATCATTCCATTATATATCAACAAATAATAGCATTGTGGGACATTCATTGTGTTTGATCTTTGAGGGTTTAATGATAAACATATGAAGGTGATTAAACAAAGACCAATCTTTCTATGACACATTTATATAAATGTCTTAAGCACTGATTCCTTACCACAGTTAAGGGATTTTATCTTAAGGAACAACACCTGTTGTGACTTGATTCTGACAATGTTTGTGATTGTA